>SJYF01000094.1:7142120-7162843 GCA_006410515.1 Procapra przewalskii
ATATTATATATAATATATATACATTTATATATAAACATAAATAATATACAATATATACACATAATATGCATATAGATAATATATATAATATACACACATACAATAATATACAATATATACCTTTATTCATATGTCAATATAAATGACAAAGTATATACATATATAATATGCATATATATAACATACTGAAACAAATGGGTGCCACGTGGCCTCGGACGGAAGCAGGGAGCAGGTCCCTGAGGTTCAGATCTTGTGCAAAGGAGGTTGAGGTGCTGCGATGAGGAGCCTGGAGGCCCGGGGAGAGGGGGCAGGGAGACACGGCCCCCACCCTGTGGGAGGCTTGGGGAGAGACCTGCCAAGCCCTGAGCGGGGCACTGTAAGCCTGGAGCAGCTTAACTTCTGTTCTTTGGCAAATGCCAAATAATGCTCAAGGTCAGAATGTGTATATAGATGATAACATATAATATATACATATATAATAATATACAATACATACATATATTCATATGTCAATATACAATCGGTGCATATAAACTATATATAATACACAATATATGCATATATTTATATGTTAAATATCAGAGAAGGCAATGGCACCCCACTCCAGTACTCTTGCCTGGGAAATCCCATGGACAGAGGAGCCTGGTAGGCTACAGTCCATGGGGTCGCTAAGAGTCGGACGCAACTGAGTGACTTCACTTTCAGTTTTCACTTTCATGCACTGAAGAAGGCAATGGCACTCCACTCCAGTGTTCTGGCCTGGAGAATCCCAGGAACAGGGTAACCTGGTGGGCTGCTGTCTATGGGGTCGCACAGAGTTGGACATGACTGATGCGACTTAGCAGCAGCAGCAGCATATGTCAAATATATGTAAATAAAAATAGATAATAGTATACAATATATGTGCTCAGTCGCTCAGTCTTAGCTGATTCTTTGTGATCCTATGGACTGTAGACAGGCAGGCTCTTCTGTCCACGGAATTTTCCAGGAAAGGGTACTGGAGTGGGTTGCCATTTCCTTCTCTAATACACTATATGTACATATATTTATATGTCAAATACAGGTAAATAAAAATAAAGGTTATTTGGGGGACATGGGTAAACTTGAATAGAGACCATGTGTGAATTAAAATTATTCTATCCAAGTTGGGTGACAGAATAGTGCTTTTGTAGGAAATGTCCTCATACCGAGGAGATAAATGTCATATTCAGCTGCCTCCATCCCTCCGAGGGAGCTCAGACCCTTGCACCGTGAACCCCCCAGCCCCGCCCCGGGGGGCTCCAGACATCCTCAGCACGGCCCCTTCACACAAGACAGCAGCTGCTGAGCCGGCCGGCCATCGTCTTCTCGGGGGCAGAAGAGAGGCTCGTTTCTGGAAACAAGTGGGTGTCACGTGGCCTCAGATGAATCCATGAGCAGCACTGGCTTTGGAAAGAGGCTGCTGCCTCCAGACTCCGGTCCCGGACAGGCCCGAGCCCTCCTGTGTCCCCAGGAGCAAGGGCCCCTCTCACACCTGAATGTATCAGTGGGAAGAAACCGACATGAACGGTGCCGGGGCCCACCAGATCCATGCCACGCCCCGAAGGCTGTCTGCCCAGACGGGGTGGCCGGGTGCCCTCTGTGTAAGGGTCCTGGGACTGGCTGCCATGACCAAGCCCAAGGCTGGGTGGCGTTCTGGAGCCCAGAGCCCTTAAATCCAGGGGTCGGCAGGGCTACGATCCCCGGAACCCACAGATGAGGATCCTGCCTGGCCTCTTCCGGCTTCTGCAGGCGGCCGGTCGGCCCCAGCCTCTGGGCCTGCAGCCACCCCGTCTCACCCCTGCCTCTCTGTCAAGCAGCATCTTTCCCTCGAGTCTCTGTCTTCACAAGGCATCTTCTCTTTCTTTTCTTAAAATCCAGTATAAGTCAGACAGGACCAGAGGTCCAACATTTCTAGCACGACCACATCTTAATTTAACTAATGATGTCTACTCTGACCCTATTTCCAAATAAGGTCACATTCTGAAACACCAGGAAAAAGCCTGCAGCAGATCTTGTGTGTGTGTGTGTGTGTGTGTGTGTGTGTGTGTGTGTGTGCACATACTTCAATTCACAACACCCTCCTCATCCATCCCCTTTCTGTCTCTGTTTTCCTTCCTAAGCTGAGAGAGTCTGTTTCAAAAGCTTTTAAGTGAATGAATAAATCAAGTGTACGTTCCAACTGCCTAAAAGGACGGGGTTTCCAGCTCAAGAAGATGCCGCCTTTGGGAGGAGAGTGAGAAGAAAGTGCCCTGGCTGCACCTGCAGATTCTGTTCAAAGGTGTTCAAAGAGCAGTTCTTCCTCATGCCCCTTGGGCTGCGCTCTCGCGTGAACATGGGTCTCTAAGAGAGTCTGTGACCTGGGTCTGAGTGGAGGTCCATCGTCTCGCAAAAGGAAGCGCTCTCCAGCTGTTAGTAGCATTACAAGATCATGGGATGACGAAGACCAGAGGTCACTCAATGGTCAACTGCGTGGCGGTACCCAAAGGGGCGGACAACTCAGGTCAACCACCAGCGCCACAGAGCTCCAGGCTGTGAGCACGTTATCACCCTAGGCTGCGATGCTTCTTTCTCCCCGACCCTCTGCGAGATTTCGGGGGCCAGGACTGTGTCCCCCTCCTGCCGTGTCCCTCAGGGAGGCCAGCTTCTGGTACTTAACAGAGGCACACTCAGCGATCAATGAATTGGGGATAGATGAAGAGTTATCTCTTCTTCACTGTATCCGAAATGTGGTGATCAAACAGAAGCTTTCAAATAATCCATTGAGGCCAAAGTGGATACAGCCTCTTCTCAACAGTGACTCTCAAGGAAGCGTTTTCATAATTATCCAAAAGATTTACATCTGCTCACCAATCAACAAGCGAGGTTTGACATCTTTAAGGATATTTTCACAGCTTCATGTGGATTCCTCGCGTCTCAGCGCCCAGGGTTCCTAGCCCCAGAAGCAGCTTGCAAGAAGCACCCGATAATTGAATGAGGAAATCATCACAGGCTTCCCCAGTCTGCCTGCCCTTGTGTCTTTCCTTCGACTGTGAGCTCCTAGAGGGCAGGAAACACTTCTCCTTCATCTTTTATCCCCTGGAGCTCTCAGGATGTGTAGCATGTGTCTGTTTTATCCCCTGGAGCTCTCAGGATGTGTAACATGTGTCTGTTGAATGAAGACACTCCCGGAGGAAGACGTAGATCACACGTATTCCCTGAGTGGGACCGCTGAGATCTCAAACAACACCCACAAATCTCCAACCAGGGGGCCCAGAAGGACAACTCCACCCTGGGATTCTGCCAGGGAGCACCACTCAGGGCTTCCGGGGTTCATCCTCAGGAGGTAGCTCTCCGAGGCTCAGCAGGCAGAGAGGACTGCCTCAGACGCCAGTCCCTGACAGTCATGTGTGCGCCATCCTTCCCTCCACTCAGAGAGCTCGCTCGGTCCCTTGAAACAAATATTGAAAGGGCAGTTGCCAAGCCAACAGGATCAATGTGCTCCCTGCCTATCGCCTTCCGTCTTTGGGGCTGATCCGTAAGACCCACGGAGAAGCCAGAGGTGGAGCAAAGAGCTTGGTTGAGAAGAAATGCTTATCGCACGTTGCTGGGGGCTTGGTGATCTCTCTGTTCCTCATCTGAGAAGCAGCGCCCACACGCTGGTCTCCTGGGCCACTTGGCAGGATCCACAGATGCTAGCCTGAGAGATAGGGTGCCCAGACCAGGGCTGTTTCTGTGTTAGGAGCTCCAGATGGGGCCCATTGCTCAGTATTTTCCCTTGCAGCTCCATCTTCAAAGAAGGAACTCAAGGAAGCAAAGAACTGAACCATTAAAATCACATCAACAAACCCGCCCCCACCCCCACGGCCCCCCCACACTCCTTTTTATTTTATTTCACGCAGGAAGTCTGCTTCCAAAACTTAGAGATTAATGACTAAATTCATTGCACGTTCCAGCTTCCTAAAATGATCGATTTAAAATTTAAAATGCATTGGATTTTTAAATACCCTAAAGCGGTTTGCATTTCTCCCAAATCACCAAGTGTAAACTGGAGAACTCCACAGCTCCAGAGTTAGACAGACACAATGAGGCGGGGTGTGTGTGGGGGGTGAGGCCCCAGCTTTTGAGACAGGTCATCTCAGGGACTTCATCTGGCTTCCCTGAAGCTCATGTCCCACACCTGTGAAAAGAGGAGGCGATGCTCTCAGAGGCCAGCAACAGGAGCCAGGAAGAAAAGGAGTGGAAACATCCAAGAGAGCATCTGGCCAGATGGGGCGAGCTCCAGGCACCTGCTCCAACGATGCAGAGCTCCATCATTAAGTTAGGAGTCGTCATTCTTTCCCGCTGTGATGACCTGAGCCAAGAGCTGGGAAGCATCTTGGAAACTGTCTGCCCTCCCTCCCCTCCTCTGGGCAAACCGAGTCTCAGGCCAAGAGGCTTCTGCAGTCAACAGAATAAAGCCCCCACTCCAAGATGTTCATATCCTAACTCCAGAATCTGGAAGTACATTACCTTACATGGAAAAGGGTCGCTGCGGAGGTGATTAAATTAAAGATTTTGAGATGCTGTATCATTGTGGATTATCTGATGGTCCTGATCAGATCAGACCCCAGCCCTTAGGAGGGGAGAGGCTTTCTTGGCTGTGTAGATGAGATGAAAGAAGGGGCAGAGACGTGGTACACTGCCGGTTTTGAGGCTGCAGGAAAGGACCACAGGTCAAGGCATATGGGCACCTCTAGGAGCTGGAAAAGGCAAGCAAACAGGTCTTCTCCCCGAACCCCCAGAAGAGGCACAGCCCTGCTGACACCATGAGTTTAGGCCAAAGACTCAAGTCAGGCCTCTGACCTCTGGAACTGTGGGATAAGACACGCGTGCTGTTTTAAGCCACAGAGTGTGTGGGGACTTGTTACAGCTGTGACAGGAAACTCACCTCTCTTTTCTGAGTAACTGATAAAGTCCACGTGTCGTCAGAACCACGGCCAGGCTCCTGGCTTCCAGTCCCGGGCTTGTCCCCCAGAGCTCGGTATGTTTTCTCCCCAAAATGGTTCTAGCAGCTGGCACACCCCCTCCTGCCCCCAGGAGCTTGGAGCACAGACACTGTTTCTCCCAGAAGCGTGCTCACTCACTCATTCATCCACTTGTTATTCAGCAGGTATCTGCTGGGCTTCACTGGCGACTCAGTGGTAAAGAATCCACCTACCAGTTCAGGAGATGCGAGTTCCACCCCTGGGTTGGGAAGATCTCCTGGAGAAGGAAAGGGCAACCCACTCCAGTATTCCCACCTGGAGAATCCCATGGACAGAGGAGCCTGGTTGGCTACAGTCCATGGGGTTGCAAAGAGTCGGGCACGACTGAGTGGCTAAACAACATCTGTTGGGTATGCCATCCACATAGGCGCTATTCTAGGCACCGAGGCCACCCAAAGGCACTTTCCAGCAGCTCTCGATCCTGAAGGCCCCTCACGATGAAGCCCTCCAGACACCCAGAGGCTCTGGGCAGCCTCAAAGGCTGGACGGACAAATAAAGGCTGGTCTATCTGCACAGTGGAATACGATGGAGCAGTACAGAGGAAGAAAGCAGAACACGGATGAACGCCGACAACGTGATGCTAAGTGGAGTAAGCCAGACACAAAAGCCCCGTGTATGATTCCAGTGATACAAGCTCTCCAGAACATTCCATAGAGTTAGCACGTAGATGAATGGTAGCCAGTGGCTAGAGGCAGAAGGCAGGGAGTGAATTCTTAGTAGGAATGGGGTGCTATAGGTAAGGATTTCCCAGAGAAACAGCCCCGGTAGAGTAGAGAGAGAGAAGATAGGGATTTACTATGAGGGTTTGGCTCGCACAGTTCTGGAGACCGAGAAGTCCCAAGCCTGATGTGCGTAAGCTGAGGGCCCGGAAAATTGGTGGCATAGTTCCCAGAGGGGCCAAGAACTAGGAGCATTAATGTTGGGGCAGGAGAGATGGAAGAGCAGGGAGAGTTCGCCCTTTCCCTGCCATTATTGTCTGTCTATGCCCTCCCCAGACAGGGAGACGCCCCTGTGCATTGGTGAGGGCAGGCTTCTCCAGTCAGGTCACCCATGCAAACGCTAATCTATTCCAGAAGCATCCTCGCAGACACACCCAGAAGTAATGTTTTCAACGGCTGTCCAGGAATCCTAGTTGACATTTAAAACCAACCATCACAGGGGGTTTCGTCTTGCGGGGGATAAAAAAAGTTTTAGAATCAAACAGGCAGAGAAGCAACGTGCATCTGGTTCGCTGTGTCCCAGATGCATTAAGGGGTCCACAGGCCCAGTGGCAGGTGGGCACCCACAGGTCCGCCAGCCCTCCCGTCTGCTCTAGAGAGTGCAGATGACTTCCCTGATCTTATGAAGGTGACCCTGTGATCTGCTGAGAGCCGCGCCCCCCAGCAAGGGTCCACATTCTCCCGGAGCGCCCTTCTCAAGCCCCTCACTCACTGACAGTCCACTGCCGGCCCAGTTTTATGTGGTTCGGTTATAATCTACATTTGTTTATCCTTTTAATTCAGTCCATGTGGGCGCAAGTCTTACAGCAGACCCTGACTGCCACGCAAGAGTTAGAAGGGAGTTTGAGAAGCATAATGAACCTGGAAGAAGACTCTAGAGAGAGAGAATCGTGGGAGTCTGTGCATGTGTGTGGCTGCCCAGTCGTGGGCAAGTGAGGGGAGAAGTACTTACGAAAGATTCGCAACAGAGGATGAGATATTTGGGTGGCACCACCGACTCAATTGGAGAAGGAAATGGCAACCCACTCCAGTATTCCTGCCTGGATAATTCCATGCACAGAGGAGCCTAGCAGGCTACAGTCCATGGGGCTGCAAAGAGTCGGACATGGCTGAGCGACTAACACACACACACACACCCCCCAACTCAATGGACATGATTGTGAGCAAACTCCAGGAGATGGTGAGGGACAGGGAGGCCTGGTGTGCTGCAGTCCATGGGGTCGCAGAGTCGGACACGACTGAGAGATTGAACAACAGCCAAACTCGGGACACGAGGCAAATCTGTTCCCTAAAGGCTCAAACTCCAGAGATACTCAGACACCACGACCACATACATTTCATAATTTACCCGACATTGAACAGCTCCGGTACAAACACTTCCAGAATTTTCATTCACCAATTTAAACATTTGTCTAGAAGGGGGACCAAAATGTTAACATGAAGAAGCATCCTTAGAGAGCGACGGGGGAAAATCTCAGCCCACGATCTGCACGCAAAGCCTTCCTGATGGGGTCCAGGCCTTTGCTACAGGAGCTCTGGGTCCCTCACCAGCCTGGCCCCAGGGTAGACTGCCCCATGGTTCAGAGAAAGGCAGGGCTGCCCGCAGGCTGAGGTCCCCCAGATGGGCATGTGCCGGACCACCCTGTCCGGCTTCTATACGTACGAGCCGATTGCTTTAAATAAAGTCAGCCGTTCCTCCAGCTAATGTGTGGATGGTGGGATCAATTGGGTACAGAGAAACAGATTACCAAGCAGGTGGCTTCGGGCTAAAGATAAATTGTGTCCTCATGTAACTTAGCAGAGTGGGATGCAGATAGCTCCTAATATGCAAAGCAAGACTGTGTAATTACTTATTTCTGCGGGAAGCCCAGGCTGCGCCTCATGGCTGCAGAAGCCCCAGAAGACCCTGGCCTGGTGAAAATGTTACTGCTGGAGGTGCCAGCCCGTGTACTCCAGTGAGAACTGGGGCAGGTTCCCTGGGAGTGAGGAGCCAGGGGACACAAGTCCCTGCCTGCCCCCGCCCCACTCGCCTGTCCCCACACAGCAGAGAGCGAAGAGCCCAGCAGACACGTCTAGCTCCAGGCCAAGGGTCACATCGCATCCCCAGCAGAATGATTCTTGGGGGCACGCCCCTTCCTCCTTGCCTGGGTGAACCTCTCCCGATGTCTGACCACTAGACAGGCCTCCACGGACGGAATAAACTGCTCATCACGTATTTCCCCAATTTCTCACATCCCTGACATGCTTGGCTTTTGTCCACGAGTAAGCCCTCTGGCATCTGTCCTCTCCTTTTTTCTTTTTCTCTCTTTTTTGGAACTAATTAAGAGAGTCACAGAAACTTGCCCAAACCGTACAGAGTCATGGACTCTTCACCTACCTTCCGCCCAGGGATACCAACTTGCATAACTGCAGTTCAGCATCAAAAGCAGGAAACTGACCTCGGTGTAACCCACAGACATTATTCAGATTTTGCCCGTTTTATAGGCCGTCTTAATATGATCAGGCTGCCAGAACCAAATACCGCAGACGAGTTCAACAACAGACACTTTATCGCTCACAGTTCTGGAGCCTACGAAGTCCTAGATCGAGCCGCTGGCCAGTTCAGCCCCTGGTGAGGACTCTCCCCTCGGTGTGCGGACAGCCGCCTTCTTGCTATGTCCACACACACAGGGGCGAGACGGCCTCTCTGGCCATAGAGAGTGCCATAAAAGAGAATGCCTCTTTCATTCTCAACCCTAACAGGAGGGCTCCACCCTCTTGATCTCGTCACTTCTCAGAGGCCGCCCCTCTGATACACCACCCTGGGGATTAGGCGTCAACGTGGGAACCTGGGGTGGATGTGTGGTGCTCAGCAAGGCACTGTTATATGTACTTAGCTCTGCGCAATTTTACGCCCTGGGCACGTTTGCGTGACCACCACCATGATCAAGATGCAGAACCGTTCCATCACGTGGAGGATCCCTGAGTTGCATCCTTGTCACACTCCCTCCCAATTTCCCCTCTTCCCATCTCCAGCCCCTGGCAACCCCTAAGCCGTCCTCTCGTTTTATCATTTTGAGAACGTGTGTGTAATGTTTCAAGACCAGTTTCCCCCACTCAGCCTGATGCCCCTGAGGTCCATCCTCTCCGCGTGCCCCCACAGTCAGCTCCTTTGTGTCCCCAGGCAGTGGTCCACAGCCTGAGGGACCATGGTCTGTTAGCTGCTCACCCACTGAACGGCATTTGGACCCCCAGTTTCTGGCTGTTGAAGCTGCTACAAACACCATGCACAGGTTTCTGTGCAAACAGAAGTTCTCATCTCCCCGGGATAAGTGCCCAGGAACGGAATTGCTGGCTTCTAAGGAGTGTTGTGCTTACTGCTTTTTTTTTTCCAACTGCCAAACTTTTCCGGAGTGGCCATTTCACATTTGCAGCTAATGCATGAGAAGCCCCACTTCTGTGTATCTTCGCCAGCATTTGGTGTTACTACGATTTTTCTGAGTATTTCGTGGAATGTCCTTCAGTTGGAGGTCACTGATGTTTTTTTCTCAGTCGTCACTATTTTTTTTTTTTTTTTTTTGCTGCACTGGGTCTTTGCTGTAGCCTGTGGGCATCTCTAGCTGTGATCTGGAGGCTTAGCTGCCCAGTGGCACGTGCGATCTCAGTTCTTGGTCCAGGGATTGAGCCTGAGCCCCCTGCATTGGAAGGAAATCCTCAACCACTGGACCGCCAGGGAAGACCTTGCGACTATTTTTCATTTTGACTGTCCTAATAGGCAAGTAGTAATATCTTACTGTGGGCTTCCCTGGTGGCACAGACGGTAAGAAAAACTCTGTCTGCAATGCAGGAGACTCGAGCTGGATCTCTGGGTTGGGAAGATCTGCTGAAGAAGGAGATGACTACACACTCCAGTATTCTTGCCTGGGAAATCCCGTGGGCCGAGCAGCCAGGCAGGCTACAGTCCACAGGGTCACAAAGAGTTGGACACGACTGAGCGACTAAATAACAAAATCAGCATCTTACTGTGGTCTTCCTTTGTTCCCCTAGTGGCCAATGGAGCCACACATTTTCTTTCATGAACCCAGTTCATCACCTGTGTGTCCTCTCGGGTAACATGTCAGTTCCTGGTTTCTGCTCACTTTCTAACTGGATCGATCGCTTGTCTATGGCTGAGTTTTGAGAATTCTTTATATATTCCAGATAACAAGTCTTTTGTCAAACATACGCTTTGTCAGGTACAAGCTACCGAGACTGTAGTTTGCTTTTTCTCTCTCTGAACAGAGTTTGTCTCGTGGCTCAAAATCTCTTAATTTCAGTGAAGGCTGGTCTGGCATTTCTCCTTTCACAGACTGTGCTTTTGGCGTCACGTCTAAGAACTTTTCACTGAGCCCTCAGATCCCAAGGAATTCTTCCTCTGAGTTTTTCTGTAAGTTTCACATGTTTACATGTACGTCTTTGATCCGTTTTGAGTTGATGTTCATATACAATGTGCGGTTTATTTTTAGGCCTGTGGGTGTTTAATCCCTCTGGCACCCTAGGCTGAAATATATCCTCTCTTTTTAAAATTTTTTTACTTTATTTTTAATCGGAGGATAATTACTTTACAATATTATGATGGTTCCTGCCATCCACCAGCAGGAATCAGCCATAGGCGTGCCCCTGTCCCCTCCCTCCCCATCCCACTGCTCTGGGTTGTCACAGAACACTGGCTTTGAGCTCCCTGCATCATTGGCAGTTTCCCACTGGCTCTCTGCTTTACATATGGTAATGTGTATGTTTCAATGCCAGTCTCTCTCATCCCCTCCTTTTAATACACGGAAGTGCTCATCTTCCGGGAGCCTCACTCCAGACCAGTCGTCCTGCACCTGACCCCAGGAACCTCCAGACCTGGCTCCACGTCCCCTCGGGCTCCCCGCTGAGCTTCCTGCCCCCTATCTCCTGAGTAACCCCTGCCTTCTCCCACCCCCAGCTGTCTGGGGAGAGAGGCAGAGCCCTGCCCACCATCGCTCTGATCCCTAGTCATCCTCTGACCTCACGGTTCTCTCCCCAGACCAGCATTCCTCGGGCACTCAGCCGGCCTGGAGGAGGAGAGTGCTTGCTCCTTGACTCTTCTGCCGTGACCCCTCGCCACTCACACCTGAGGATGTCACCCCAGGTCCCCACCTGCATCCTCTCCCCTGCAGCACCTCCCCTCCCCTCCCCAGCCACAGTGGCCCCTCCAGTCCTCCTATCAACCTTCCCCAAACGCCCAACCTCTGCCTCCTTGGGACCACACCCTGGCGAGTCCCCTGACCTCTCCTAGCTTCCTGTGGCCTCTTCACATCCTCCTGTAGATTCAGGGATTGGCAGAGGAGCCCTCTGATGTCTACATCCATCTTCCAGTGCCTGGCTGGCGAGTTGCAGGCCCGCTGGCATCGCCAGGTCCAAACCTTAACTCATCACCTCCCTCTCCTCCTGCCCAGCCTCCTCCTGGGTTCCCTACGTGTGAAGGGCAGCGACCTCGCCCCCCAGAGTGGGCATCACCCCCAGTCTCCCCTCCCCTGCCTGCTGGATCTCCCATCCATCAGCGTCCTTGACTCGGTCCGCTGTTCCCTCCACTGTTCCTCCCCCCAGGCCTCTTCCTGTCCAGACAGCTCCATCTCGCTGCCCTCCCTGCAGCGGGAGACGCACACCTGAGCGTCTCACCTGTGCTGAGACCCTGCCTGGGTTCAGCCTGCCTCCCGCTCCCGCCGCACCAAGCCCTGTGCGTGCAGCCCCCGCCAGCCTCCCCGGCCTCCACCCCTTCCTCCATCATCCCTGGTCTCTTGCTTCTGGGTCTTCACTCATTCCATCCCCCTGCCTGGCACGCTCTTCCACCCTTTTTGTTGGTCACTTCTGATTCAGTCTTCGGTCTCCACGGAAGCCTCACGTTTCCTGAGAAGCTTTTTCCTGACCCTGCTCCTGCCCTGCCCCAGATCATCCTGTATCCCCATCCACAATTGCTCATCGATGTCTGTCTCATGACCCAGAGTATAGGACTCAGGAGGACAGGCCTCCATTTTCCCACCTGGAAGGGGCAGAATTGGACCCCTGGTGTCAGAGGACTGCATCCTCTCGGAGGTCTAGGTCTGAGCTTTATTTCACTCTATCTATCTCCCCATGTGTCAGAGAAGGGGCTTGTGGGGTGTGTGCTGAGCGGAAGAGAGAATGATGGGGAGAAAAACACAAGCAAAGAAACAGCATCAGGAGGGGGAGGCAAACCCGGGCGGTTCAGTTAAAATGAGCCCAGCTGGAGGGCAGTGTGAGCCCTGGGGTCACAGGCAGGACCAGACTGTCCGGCAGACCCCTGATGAGGGCAGACGGAGGGTCTCAGCCCTGGGGAGACGAGCTCTTAGTGAGATTCCGAGAGGCAATGCTGGGCAGGGTGGTGGCTGGGGATGAGACCGTCGGTCCCAGGAAGAAGGATCTGGGAAACCACGACCCCACTGGAGGGATGCCTACAGTCTGCGGGATTCCCACCTCCTGGCCCCCAAGGTCCAGCCCAGAACATCTGCCCAAGCTCCCTCCCAGGTGGCAGAAGTGCCATCTCAGGTAGACAGTGCGTGCTGGCCTGGCCATTCCTCACCACTCTCTTACTTCGAACGCTTGCCAGAGACAGCTACGAGCTGGCTGAACCTGGGTTGTCCACGGACAGTGAAGGTGGGGGCTTAAAAGACAGACCCCAGGAAGCCAGGTGCGCCTGGCCTTGCCCCTGGCTGTGGGCTGCCGGGAGAGCATGTCCGTCACTGCCCAGGGCTCAAGGCCCAGCAGGGCCCCAGTGCCCAGCTGTGGCCCCTATGGTCTGGCCGTGGTGAATTTGGGTGAGTTTTCACATTTAGGCTCAGCTTGGGCGTGAACCACCCTGAGGAAGCGTGCTTTGGGGTGGGGGGAGGATGACCCATCAGGGAACACCCCGCACCCCTACTGCGATCAGGGTTCACAGGCAGGAGGCTGTTGGGGGTGCATCCATCCCAGGCTGGGAGGCAAGGCCATGGGACCTGGTCCTCCCATCAGAGAGCAGGAAGCAGACTGAGCCAGATCAGCAGAGTGTGGTTGGCACAGCCCGGGGGGTGGGAATGTGGACCTCGGGTCTTCTCTGTCGTGTTTGGGGTCCTGCCCGCAAGTTTGGGGCAGGACAGGCCATGAGATTTGTGGGGCCCTGTGTGAAAGGAAAATGTGGGGGGTCCCCTGTGGGGGGTGTTAAAGCAGCGTGGCTCTTCTGAGAATGGGTCTCCAAAGTGGGGACTCCCAAGTATTGATTGGTCTCCGTGCCAATGCGATGGATGACAACCTGTAAAAATGGCCTGCCTGGGGCTTCGGTTAAGACTCTGCATTTCCATTGCAGGGGGCGCAGGTTTGATCCCTGGTCAGGGAACTAAGATCCCACGTGCTGGTGGTTCTGCCAAACAGAAACAAAAGCCCAGCCTCCCTTTGCTCCCCCTCAAAGTGCTTCATCTTGCTACGTCTCCTCTTGCTGACTTTACACGGTGGGGTGCCTAGTGCAGGAGAGGCTTCCAGATTCCTCTGTGGGTGTCCACTCGGGAAATGTCATTAGCTCAGTGCCTCTATTTCCTCAACTGTGAAGCTAGGATCCTGGGCCCAGCAGGGGCTGCTCTGGTCTGTCTGGATGGGCCAGTGTGCCCCTCAGTGCCGCCCCAGCTGGGCACCCAAGGCATGGTCTTGGGGGCCGCAGAGAGAGAGCCTGGCCCCCTGTGCCCCGCCCTGCCTCACACTGCCTGCCCACTCCTCCGGTCCTCATCCCAAACTCTGTTTCATGTTCCTCTCCTGGTGTTTTTAACAAGGATCCCACATACTTGGACCAAGCCTGGCTGTAACCCTGGAGGCCACCAATAAATTTTGTAGGCAAATAAAATTGACTGAAAATTAGCATAAGAAGCCTTAAATTAACAGGATGTAATTTTATGAGTATCTCACAAACTAGTCAAAGATGTATGTCAGCCTGGGGTGAGTCAAGCCTTTCAAGTGTCTTTCATTATATAATGCTGCTAATTTTTCTCAAATGTAAGCAGTGTGCTTTCTTCCTAAACATTATGTTCTTTGTTCTGCAATTTGGAAAAATAAATTCCCTTTAAAGCCAGGCTTTGCTCAACCACAAAACAAGGCAGAGAGTAGGGATCAGAGGTGACCCAGCCGCCCCTCGGTCTAGGAAGCCCCAAGCCGTGCACTGGAGAGGCTTGCTCAGAGAAGTGGAGGCTTCAGGTTCAGGGTCAAGGTACCGGCACGGTTACAGTAACCACCCCAACATAGGAATGAATTCCATTCCGAAAGTGCATTCATAAGACCACAGAGGCTGGGAGGCGGGGAGCCTCTAAACAGAGGCTTGGAGGGGAGACAGAGGTGCCGACCCCTTTGGCTGCCCATGTCTGTTGAGAAAGGCTGGCCGCCCCCTTCCCCCGGTGCATGGCTGTCTGCACTTTGGGGCTTGGCTGAGGACACCGTGCCCCAAACCCAACCTGCAGGAGGGGCTGGGCACAGGGGCTCGGGGCACTCTGGCCCACCCCCAGACTGCTCACCCTGCAGCACGATCTGGGCCGCCTGGTGAGAGGGCCCCCACCCACCCCAGGGCAAAGAAGGCTGCGGGCCAGGCAGGGGAGGGGGTTAACGGAGGCTGTAGAGAGTGAACCGGCATTTGCTGGAACCCGGGTGGCTGTCACAGAGGTGAGTGGAGGCAAAGAGCCTTTAGGACTCACAGACAGCTTCCCTGGATACGATTCTGCGGAACGCAGGACTCACAAGGAGCCCATCCCACAGGCTGTAGGTTTGGAGATGTAGACAACTGGGGAAACGGGGCTGACACTGATTCCAAGCTGATTGCCCCAGAAACAGGACTGAGTCTGTCGTGGTGATACATAGACGCAGGAGCTGGGAGGTTTCCTCTCTGCTCTGAGTCCTCTGATCAATTTGCCAAGGAGGCAGACCCATGCGGCAAGTTCAGATGCAGCTCTTGTCTGGGTGGGGTTGGGGGGCCTCAGCATTCAGAGGGTTGTGGGGCCAGGTGAGACCACCCGGGGTTGGAGGGCAGAGATGCAGGTGGGGAGCTGGAATGGTGTGGCCGCCTGGCAGGAGAAGACAGGGACCCAGTACATCACACCCGGAACACAAGAGCCACTGTAAGAAAGCGGGAAGTTACGCCGTGGTCCCCCCACCCCTCCCCGCTGCCGATCCCCAGCACAGACTCCTAAAGCCCTCGGGATTTCCAAAGCGCTAAGATCTTATTCTAATATTTCGTCTCTGCTCTCAGTTCTGACACAGAGCTTCTAAATCCCTCGGAAGTTCCTGGGAGATGGGAGTGCCTTTTGTTCTCATAAAGCCACTCTGGGTGGGCTCCTGGATGGGGCTGGCACCAGGAAGACAGAGCTATGATTAGAAGCTGAAACTTTCAGCCCTGTCCCCCTACCTCCAGAGGGGAGAGGGGCTGGAGATGGAGCTGATGGCCGATTACTCCCTGTAAGGAAGCCCCCCTGGATCCCAGCACTAGGAGGTTTGGGGAGCCTCCAGATGGGTGAGCATCCACACAAAGGGAGGGTGATGCACCCCAGCTCCCCAGGGACAGACGCTCCTCTGCCTGGGACCCTCCCAAACCCTGCCTACGTGTCTCTCCATCCGCATGTACATCTGTGTCCCTTTTCACATCCTTTCACAAACTGGTAAATGTAAGTTTTCCCTGGATTAAGCAAATTAATTGAACCCGAGGAAGGGCTCATGGGAAATTCTGATCTGCAGACCCCGTGGGACCGAAGTGGTGGATGCCCTAGCTTCTGATACTGAAAGGAGCTGTCAGTGTCTCACCATTATGTTCAGGCCTGTGCCCTCATCTTCAAGGTCACTGTCAGTACCCAGGAGGCCCTTCTGAAGGGTAGTGGGCAGAGCAGCACACTTGACCGAACTCCTAAGTTGCACTCCTGGTTCTAAAGCAGAGCCCAGAGGGGAGGATGAGTGGGAAGAACGCAAGCTCAATTTGCCCCAAAGCTTCCTAGCTGCGGTTTCCTTGGGCACATGCTGTGCACCCAGCTGATTCCAAGTGTTTCCCAGCTCCCAGGACCCCCAGGGACAAAGGCAGGGTCAGCCGCACTTGCCAGACAGGAAGCCGCTGAGCTGCCCCAGGTGAGCAGACAGAACTGGGTGCAAAGCCTCCTGGTTATCTCGCTCTTAATCCACCCTCTTGGCCCCTGAGCTCTGGCCACGATAAAAATTTCTCCCAAGCACAGAAGTAAGGATGACGAATCTGCCACCTGAGTGTGTCCGTCCCACGCAGGAAGATTTGCAGGACAGAGATGCAAGTCGTGTCAGGGGTGCAGTTGGCTCCGGTGGGGCTGAAGGACCACAGTCACAGCGAGCTAGTCCCCACCTCAGGGGTCTCTGAGCTGACGGATTTCTGGGGTGTGAGGTCAACACGAAACAGTCTCCCAGTGACCCCCATCACGCTCCAGAGCCAGATGCTGTGCAATGGTCCATGGAGTTATCTCGGTCAACAGTCACGCGGTCCAGCTTGCTGCCTCTGCCCCCGTTTTATGCCCACACTCGCCTTCCACGGACGTCTGGCTGCAGAAAGAGAATGCTCTTGGAGCACCCACACATGTCCAGGCCACATGGCAGGCCGATTCTCACTGAGCACTGACACGTTGGCACCTGGCCTGTGAACTTGGCTCTAGAAAATCCTACCCCATGAAACCTGGATTCAGGAAACCCCCCCCAAGGCCACGAGAGACAACCTTTCAGACTCCCGTCCCCCCACGGGCCCAAGAGGCACGTTCCTCAGCAGTTCAGTGCAAGTCTCTGCACTCACTTCCCGTATCCTTTCTTTCTTGTCCCTATCTGGGTAGTTTGGTCACTTTCAACATTCCCTTGGAGGTGACAGAGCAAAGGGGTGTGGCACGTGCAGAGGACACCTCAGGGTGGAGAGTGCCTCGCACACTGAGCACACGGGCCCCCAGACAGAGGTCTCTTGCAGAGCGAGGATGGGCTGCCTCCAGGAGAAAGAAGCATCCATACTTTTATGCACCTGTGATTAGAAAATAGCTCCTTGGGGAGATGTAGGATTTGAGGGTAGAGATGGGAATAGACAGAACATGCCCTTAAAGGCCAGTGCTGGCAGATTGGAGGGTGTGGAATTACTGGAGATACTGAATAGGGGATGGAGCAGTCTGGACCAGCTACTGAGACAAAGCACTGCAGATAGGGCAGCTCCAACCACAGATACGTGCGTGCGTACGTGCGTGTGTGCCGAGTCGCTTCAGTCGTGTCCAACTCTTTGCAGCCCTAAGGACTGTAGCCCACCAGGCTCCTCTGTCCATGGGGATTCTCCAGGCAAGAATACGGAAGTGGGTTGCTGTGCCCTTCTCCAGGGGAATCTTCCCAAAACAGAGATCGAACTAGTATCTCCTACCTCTTATGCACCGGCTTCGGGCTTTTTTCCACTAGCACCACCTGGGAAGCCCAACAATAGACACAGTTCAGTTCAGTTCAGTCGCTCAGTCGTGTCCGACTCTTTGTGACCCCATGGACTGCAGCACACCAGGCTTCCCTGTCCATCACCAACTTCCGGAGCTTGCTCAAACTCATGTCCATTGAGTCAGTGATGGCATCCAGTCAACTCATCCTCTGTCATCCCCTTCTCCTCCCGCCTTCAATCTTTCCCAGCATCGGGGACTTTTCAAATGAGTCAGCTCTTCACATCAGGTGGCCAAAGCATTGGAGCTTCAGCTTCAGCATCAGTCCTTCCAATGAATATTCAGGACTGACTTCCTTTAGGCTGGACTGATTGGATCTCCTTGCAGTCCAAGGGACTCTCGAGTCTTCTCCAGTACTACAGTTCAAAAGCATCAGTTCTTTGGTGCTCAGCTTTCTGTATAGTCCAACTCTCACATCCATACATGACTACTGGAAAAACCACAGCCTTGACTAGATGGACCTTTGTTGGAAAACTAATGTCTCTGCTTTTTTAATAAACACATTTTCTCACAATTCTGGAGCCTGGTAAGTTGGAGGTCGAGGTACCAGCAGGGTTATAGTAAGCACCCCCCCTAACATAGGAATGAGTTCCATTCCATAAGTGCATTCATAAATCCAATGTGTTTTTAAGTCCAAAGAAGTTAGCTTAGGTACCCAACTAACGCAGTTAGCTATATAGCACTGTACTGTAATAGGTTTACCATACTTTTCACACAAATGATACGTAAAAAACAAACACAAAAAATAAAACATGTTCCATCTTACAGGACAAGACCTTGAAAAGTACAGCAGTGCAGTACAATAGCTGGCATACAGGGGCTGGCATCGCGTGAGCAGGCGAGAAGAGTTACTGACTAGAGGAGGGAGAGGGGGTGGGAGATGGTGGAGCTGAAGGGTGGTCAGCACTGGGAGACGGGGGCAAGCTGTGACGTCACTCACACCCGAGGCTGATGGCACAGGTTCCGTCCCTTGCTGGAACCAGATGTGCGCTCGCATCTTTGAAAGTTCTCACCTTGAAGGTTCTTGCATAGGGGATCTAATGCAGTCTCTTCTAAGGCCTCTCTCCTTGGCTTGGAGAGAACTGCCTTCTCTGCATCTTCACGCCTCTCCCCTCCGTTAGCATCCGTGTCCTGGTCTCCCCTTATCTCATGAGGACACCAGTCTGATCGGGTTAGGATCCACTCTAACAGGCTCATTTTAACTTGTTACTTCACAAGGACCCAGTCTCCAACCACAGTCACAGTCTAGGGACCGGGGGGCGGGGCAGGACTCCAACATGTGCACTCGTAGAGGATGGGAGACACACGTTAGTTCACACCAGGGAATGAAGGCTATGTCTAAGGAATGTGAGAATGAACATGGGACATAAAGGGTGAGTCGCCCCACCCCCACCCCGCCCCGCCCCAGTTCCCCTGGTTCTGGGCGGAAGTGAGACAGCGGGACAGTCAGACCTGACCGGTTAATCAGCAAGCTTTCAGCGAGGATTGTTGAGTGATAAATGAGCATTAACGCACTTCTTATCAAGTGCTTTAATCTGCCCTGAAATCAGCCAAGTATTCATCTTGATGATGCTGATTTTCCAGAAAATTAAATAATTGCAGGCCAGGTGGGTGGGCCTCAGTCACCCCCACATTTTCCTGTCCTTCACATCATCCCCAAGGGTCCTTGCTCAGCTCCTTGTCTGCCAGGGTGATGGAGTCCATTCTTACGGACACTTGAGAAGCCTCTTGAGCACATCCGGACACCGCAGGATGCAGACAGCTAATTCCTGAGAATCAGGGGAGACAGGGGGGCTGTCATTGGTCCACAGTCTCTGGAAGTGAGTCATCTAAGGGCCTGTAGTGATGACCACTCCTGCAGAGCGTGGGCTGGGTGGAAAAATTGATCAGAAACTTCTTGTCTTCCCAGCCCCCGCCAGGTCTTAAAGCTTTCAGAATTACAGAGAAGAGGAAAGCAGCCACCAACCCCCCCCATTTCAGTGGCCTCTGTATCTGTTCACCCCACGCATCCATCCTGGGGGCCTCCCTCTCTCTTAATTATCTCTGCTCTGTACCCCAAGCAGTCGGCTCAGCCTCCCCACCAGGGCACTGCTGGCCTTAGGGTCATGAAGAAACAGCTTCCAGCTCTTAAATCGGCCATTCCCACTCACGTTCACAGGTGGAGAAGGTAATCCTGCAGCCCAGAGGGGTAAGGGGTAGAACACTGTCACGGTGGGACAACAGCCTGCCTCCCTCACCTCGCCTCAGCCCCTAGAAAGACCTCCTCCCAGGGAGAGAGCACCAGGACCACTGAAAGTCTCCAGCATAAAAGAAAATCCAAGCAGAGGAAGACGGGGCTTCTGGGGGGTGTCAGTGAGGTCTTTGGTTCTGGGAGCACCCTGGAGACCAGCCTCCGCATCCCATGATAAATTTGCATCTTAGCTTCAGACAGTTGAGTTCATCACACTCCTTACTTCATGGTATACACTTACTGTCTATTATCTTTCATGTTATTAATCTTCACCTTTTGTCCCCAATTTTCATCTTTATTTCTGCCTTGCTTCTGAAGATGCTCACTGGAATTACCTCATCTACAGTCATCATATTAAAAAGCAGAGACATCTCTTTGCAGACAAAGGTCCATATAGACAAAGCTATGGTTTCTCCAGTAGTCATGCATGGATGTGAGAGTTGGACCATAAAGAAGGCTGAGTGCTAAAGAATTGATGCTTTTGAACTGTAATGCTGGAGAAGACTCTTGAGCAGCCCTTGGCTTGCAAGGAGATCAAACCAGTCCATCCTAAAGGAAATCAACCCTGAATATTCATTGGAAGGACTGATGCTGAAGCTGAAGGTTGAATACTCTGGCCCCCTGATGTAAAGAGCTGACTCATTAGAAAAGACCCTGATACTGGGAAAGACTGAAGGCAAAAAAAGAAGGGGGCAGCAGAGGATGAGATGGTTGGACAGCATCACCGACTCAGTGGACACGAATCTGAGCAAACTCTAGGAGGTAATGAAGGAAGGGGAAGCCGGTCGTGCCCCCATCCAAGGGGTCGCAAAGAGTCGGACACAACTGAGCGTCTAATAACAACACACTCTGGAGTTCAGGCAGACCTCGGTAATCCTGCAGGTTGGGTTTCCTCCTCTGCAGAAAAGCCACTATACCAACAAACAATTCACATGAATTTCTTGACTTCCAAGCACATATAAAAGTTATGCTTACGTTGTATTGGTAAGGAACCAACATAATGCTATTCTCCAGGCAGGAATCCTGGAGTGGGTAGTCATTCCCTTCTCCAGGGGATCTTCCTGGGTCTCCTGCATTGTAGGCAGATTCTTTACCATTGGCGCCATCAGTTATAGCTCAATTATAATTCAAAACTAAACAAGCTCATGGAAAAAGATCAGATTTGTGAGTGAAGAGGAACTAAAAAGCCTCCTGATGAAAGTGAAAGAGGAGAGTGAAAAAGTTGGCTTAAAGCTCAACATTCAGAAAACGAAGATCATGGCATCCGGTCCCATCACTTCA
>SJYF01000094.1:7184588-7199846 GCA_006410515.1 Procapra przewalskii
GAATATCAGTAAGAAAGGAAAAGCCACAAGATAAATATATAAGTAAATATAATAGACTTCTTGAGTTTCTAAATTAAGTTCAACTGTTGAAGCAAAAATTATAACATCATTTGATGCAGTTTTCAATTAATGTAGAAGAAATATTTAGGACAAGCACATAAAGAAGAATAAAGCTACGTAGAAGGAAAGAATTTTCCTAAACCTCACATGAAATAGTAAAATGGCAACACTGGAAACCTAGATCAACCGCTAAGAAAAAGTGTACAAAGATACATTCAAAAACACCACAAATTCTAAAATGTGTCATATTTAAGAATAATCCTACAAATGAGAGCTGAGGAAACAGAGCAAGACTGCGGTGCTGGCGGTTAGCCGCTCAGTCGTGTCTGACTCTTTGGACTGTAGCCCGCCAGGCTCCTTTGTTTACAGGGATTCTCCAGGCAAATCCTGGAGTGGGTTGCCATGCCCTCCTCAGGGGATCTTCCCAACCCAGGGATCGAACCCAGGTCTCCCGCATTGCAGGCAGATTCTTTACCAGCTGAGCTTCCAAGGAAGCCCAGGTTTGTGGTAAGATTGCTATATTTTCTCAGAATTAAGTTGTTATTAATCTGAAGTGCATTTTGCCAGGTTAATGATACATTATAATCCACAGAATGACTAAGAAAATATAGCAAAAAAAAAATCAGAGGAATAAAAATCACACCTTGAAAATTGCTTTAAATAATGCAGAAGGCAGGGAAAGAGGAAAGAGTAACACAAACATGTGAGTCATATGGATATTAACTGCAAAACTCAGCCACATGGATAATCATATTAAATGCAAATGAATTAAATGACCCATGGAAAGATGGAGCTTGTATAACTGCATGTGAAGCAAAATGAGACTAACGGATGACTATGGAAGACACTAAAGACACAAACAGATGGAAAGTAAAAGGATGGGAAAAGATAGCAATTTTAAAAGACCTGAAATAACTATGACAATATAAGGCAAGATAAAGTTTAAGATAAGAGACATTACTAAACCCAAAGAGGAACATTCCATAATGATGAAGAATCAATACATCAGGTAGGAGGAAGAGTTATGAATATATATGCATCTAAAAAGAGAGCCCCAAAGTAAAGAAACAAAGAGAGAATGAAGAGGGATAACAGACACTTCAAAAATCGTCTACTTTCATTTAACATCGCTGATTTACCGTAGTCTTTTGTGGTAACTGATGGAACAAATAGAAAGTCTATGAGAATAAATGACTTGAAAACCGCTGTGAAGCATGACATACACCACATACCACGACTACACAGAGAACAGCCCACCAAACAGCGGAAAAATGCACAATTTTTCAAGTACTTTTGCAACATGCTCCAGGATAGATCATATTCTAGGCATAAAAATAGTCAACAAATTTAAAACAACTGAAATGACACAACATATCTTCTCTGACCATAATAAAGTTAAATTAGAAATCAACAACAGAAAGAAATCAGGGAAATATTCATATATTTAGTAATCAAACATCACACTTCTAAATAATGCATGAATCAAGGAAGAAATAAGGAGGAACTGCAGAAGCATACTCAAGAAAATGGAAAACATGGTGCTGAAATATGTGATGCAATTAAAGCAATGTTTAGATGAAAATGTTATATTTAAAATCTATTATTAGAAAAGAAGACAGATTTAATAAGACCAAGATTGAAAGAGGAGACAACAAAACAGATTTCTGGGAAGTAAGAGGATTTTAAGGGAAGATTATTATCAACTTTTGTCAAACTAAAACAATTTTTCTTGGAGATGGTTTTAGTCACCACCTCCTGTTCAGTGGTACAAACACCGTCCACGGTTCTTCAAGCACTCTGTCTACCAGGGCTAGTCCCTTGAATCTACTGGTCACCTCCACTGTATAATCATAAGAGATTTGATTTAGCTCATACCTGAATAGTTGGGTTTCCCTGATAGCTCAGTTGGTAAAGAATCTGCCTGCAATGCAGGAGACCATGGTTCAATTCCTGGGCCAGGAAGATCCTCTGGAGAAGGGAACGGTACCCTCTCCAGTATTCTGCCCTAGAGAATTCCATGGACCATATAGTCCCTGGGATCGCAAAGAGTCGGACGGACATGACTGAGCGACTTTCACTTTCACTTTTCATACCTGAATGGCCTACCATTGTACAGGAGGTGGAGACTAAAACCATCTCCGAGAAAAATAAATGCAAGAAGGTAAAGTGGTTGTCCGAGGAGGCCTTACAAATAGCTGAGAAAAGAAGGAAAGTGAAAGGCAAAAGGGAAAGATGTACCCAACTGAATGCAGAGTTTCAGAGAATAGCAAGGAGAGATAAGAAAATGCTCCTTTAAAAAAAATTAATTTACTCATTTTAACTGGAGGACAATTTCTTTAAAATATTGTGATGGTTTTTGCCATGCATCCACATGAATTGGCTATAGGTCTACATGTGTTCTTAAGTGAACAGTGCAAAGACGTAGAGGAAAACACTAAAATGGGAAAGACTGGCGCTCTCTTTGAGAAAATTAGAGGTAGGACATTTCATGCAAAGATGAGCAAAATAAAGCACAGAAATGATATGGACATAACATAAGCAGAAGAGATTAAGAAAAGGTGGCAAGAATACACAGAAGAACTGTACAGATAAGGTCTTAATGAACCAGATAACCACAACGGTGTGGTCCCTCACCTAGAGCCAGGCATCCTGGAATGTGAAGTCAAGTAAGCCGAAGGAAACATTACTAAAACAAAGCTGGTGGAGGTGATAGAATTCTTCTGAGCTACTTCAAATCCTAAAAGACGCTGCTGCTGAAGTGCTGCACTCAATACGCCAGCAAATTTGGAACCTCGGCAGTGGCCACAGGACTGGAAAAGGTCGATTTTCATTCCAATCCCAAAGAAGGACAATGCCAAAGAATATTCAATACCCAACTATTGCACTCATTCCACATGCTAATAAGAGAGAAGAGAGAGAGAAGTCACTCAGTCGTGTCCGACTCTTTGCAACCCCATAGGCTGTAGCCCACCAGGCTCCTCGGTCCATGGGATTTTCCAGGCATGAATACTGGAGTGGGTTGCCATTTCCTTCTCCAGGGGGTCTTCCCGACCCAGGGATTGAACCCGGGTCTCCCGCATTGGAGGCAGATGCTTTACTGTCTAAGCTACCAGGGAGGCCATGCTAATAAGGTAGTGCTCAAAATTCTCCAAGCTGGGTTTCAGCAATATGTGAACAGAGAATGTTCAGATATACAAACTGGATTTAGAAAAGGCAGAGGAACCAGAGATCAAGCTGCCAGCATCCACTGGATTACAGAAAAAGCAACAGAATTTTTTAAAAAACATCTTCTTCTGCTTCATTGACTACGCTAAAGCCTTTGACTGTGTGGATCACAACAAACTGACAAATTCTTAAACAGATGGGAATACCAGACCACTTTATCTGCCTCCTGAGAAACCTGTATGCAGGTCAAGAAACAACAGTTAGAACTGGACATGGACCAGTGGCTGGTTCCAAATTGGGAAAGGAGTACATCAAGGCTGTATATTGTTACCCTGCTTATTTAACTTATATACAGAATACATCATACAAAATGCCAGGCTGGATGAATCACAAGCTGGAATCAAGACTGCTGGGAGAAATATCAACAACCTCAGATATGCAAATGATACCACTCTAATCACCGAAAGCCCAGAGGAACCAAACAGCCTCTTGATGAGGGCAAAAGAAGAGAGTGAAAAAGCTGGTTTAAAACTCAACATTAAAGAAAACTAAGATCATGGCATCTAGTCCCATTATTTCATAGCAAATAGATGGGAAAGAGTGGAAACAGTGACAGATTTCATTTTCTTAGGCTCCAAAATCATTGAAGACAGTGACTGCAGCCATGAAATTAAAAGACGCTTGCTCCTTGAAAGAAGAGCTATGACCAACGTAGGCAGCATATTAAAAAGCAAAGACATCACTTTGCTGACAAAGATCCATATAACGCAAGCTATGGTTTTTTCTAGTAGTCATGTATGGATGTGAGAACTGAACTATAAAGAAAGCTGTTGCCAAAGAATTGATGCTTTCAAACTGTGGTGTTGGAGAAGACTCTTGAGAGTCCCTTGGACTGCAAGGAGGTCCAAACAGTCCATCCTAAAGGAACTCAACCCTGAATATTCATTGGAAGGACCGATGCTGAAGCTAAGGCTCCAGTAGTTGGGCCACCTGACGCAAAGAGTCGATTCATTGGAAAAGACCCTGGTGCCGGGAAAGATTGAGGGCAAGAGGAGAAGGGGGCAACAGAGGATGAGATGGTTAGATGGCACTAATGGACATGAATTTGAGCAAACTCAGGGAGATAGTTTAGGACAGGGAGGCCTGGAGTGCTGCAGTTCATGAGTTTGCAAAGAGTAGGACATGACATAGCAACTGAACAACAACAAAAAGAAACAATTTATATGGAAAAGGAAAGCTCCTAGAAAATCATAAAATATCAAAACTTAGTAAAGAAGAAAAAGGGAAATCTCTAAGCAAAGAAACTGAATTAGTAATTTAAAACCTTATTCAGAATAAAGCGCAGGCCAGGATGACTTCATTGGTGAGTTCTACCAAACATTTAAGGAAAAAATATCAGCAACCCTTCACTAAATCTTTCAAAATACAAAGAAGTATAAAATACTTCCAAGAAAGTATTTCCATTTATGAAGCCATATTCTTCTTTGTCAGTCTTGTCAAACACTGACAAAGACATCACAAGAAACCAAACCCATGGACAAATCTCCCTCATGAAAACTGAGGCCACAATCTTAGCAAATGGATCCAAGTGACAAATGAAGATGATTTTACATAATAAGCAGGAAGGTTTATCCCAGAAACAGAGGGTTGCTTGACATCCAAAAGTCAAATGATGTAATATATCATAGTAACAGAATAAACGGGGGAAAGGACCGTATCGAGGGGAGTGGAGTGCTAGTCACTCAGCCCTGTCCAATTCTTTGTGACCCCATCGACTGTAGCCCACCAGGCCCCCCATCCACGGGTTTTGACCATATCAAGAGTTGCTATAAAATCATTTGACAAAATCTAATACTGATTCATGATAAAAATTATCAGACACTAGTAATAGAAGGGATTTTTCTCTACCTGACAAAGGGCATCTACAAAAATCTTATGCGCATACACACTCAGTCGTGTCCAGCTCTTTGTGACCCTATGAAGTGTAGCCCTCCAGGTTCCTCTGTCCATGGGATTCTCCAGGCAAGAATACTGGAGTGGGTTCTCCAGGCAAGAATACTGGAGTGGGTTACCATTCCCTACTCCAGGGGACCTTCCTGATTTAGAGACTGAACCCTCGTCTCCAGAGTCTTCCAAATTAGCAGGTGGATTCTTCACCACTGAACCACTGGGGAAACCTGCAAAAAAATTTAAAGCAACCATCATACTTAACAGTGGGAAACAAAAAGCTTTCCTCTGTAAGATTGGGAAGAAGACAAGAATATCTGTTCTTACCACTTACATTCCATATGTGCTGGAGGTTCTAGTATGTGCAATACAGCAGTAAGAGGAAATTAAAGGCAGACAGTTTGGAAAACAAGAAACAAAACCCTTTATTCTCAGAGGACACGATGTTACATATAGAGAATACCAAAGGAAAGTGAAGTCGCTCAGTCGTGTCTGACTCTTTGCGACCCCATGGACTGTAGCCTACCAGGCTCCTCTGTCCATGGGATTTTCCAGGCAGTAGTACTGGAGTGGATTGCCATTTCCTTCTCCAGGGGATCTTCCCGACCCAGAGATCGAACCCAGGTCTCCCACATTGCAGGCAGACGCTTTACCATCTGAGCCACCAGGGAAGTCCAGTGGAGAGTGCTAAGGTATCTATAAAATTATTAGAACCAATGAGAAAGTAGGAAGGTCACAAGATATGAGCTTAACAAACAAAAAAAGGCAGAGGAACCAGAGTTCAAACTGCCAATATCTGCTGAATCATAGGAAAAAAAGCAAGAAAATTTCAGAAAAACATTGACTTCTGCTTCATTGACTATGCTAAAACCTTTGACTGCGTGGATCACAAGAGACTGTGGAAAATTCTTCAAGAGTTGGGAATACCAGACCACCTTACCTGCCTCCTGAGAAACCTGTATGCAGGCCATGAAGTAACAGTTAGAACTGGACATGGAACAACAGACTAACTCAAAATTGGGAAAGGAGTAGTCAATAATATATATTGTCACCCTACTTATTTAACTCATATGTAGAGTACATCACTTGAAATGCCAGACTAGATGACTCACAAGCTGGAATCAAAATTGCTGGAAGAAATATCAACAACTTCAGATACGCAGATGATACCACTCTAATCACAGAAAGCACAGAAGAACCAAAGAACCTCTTGATGAAGGTGAAAGAAAAGAGTGAAAAAGCTGGCTTAAAACTCAACATTCCAAAAACTAAGATCACGGCATCTGGACCTGAGAGAGTAAACTTAGCAGGTGGACAAGAAGTCCAAGCCTAAGGCCCCTTTAAAGAAGCAGTAAGCATTCTTTCTTTTTCACATTCTCTTCCTTAGACATGTAAGCCTTGTAGGCAGCAGTATTTCTCGCTCAAGAACATGCTCTTTTGAGCTCAAAGGAACGCTATGGGAGAAGGTCTGGGTAACATTTCCACAGCCTCAAGCTCTGGGTTAACCCATTCCTTCTGGCTAATCTCATGCTGACGTCATCCCAGGATGTATGTTATGGGAAACGGTTTAGGCGAAATTTTCACAGCCTTGGGGTATATTTTTCTATTCTCAGCAGCTAGCAGATAAGTATAAAATGCTCTACTTAAACTAGCAAGAAGGGTAACCTTTCTATTCCCTTCTGATGTCTATGTCAAGTTTTTTTTTTTCTATCACTATCACTTTAATAAAATTTCTACAAAGCTCTGAGTGACTAAGACTGTCTTTGGTCCCAGAGTTAAATCTTCTCCTTTGGAGACCACGAATCTGGCGGGACACCGTAAGCGTTCGCTGGAGGCTCATCTGGGACCCCAAGAAAAGGTGTGAGCTATCATCTAAACCTATCAGTCCCATCACTTTATGGTAAACAGATGTGGAAAAGGTGGAAACAGTGACAAATTTTATTTTCTTGGGCTCCAAAATTACTGTGGACAGTGAGTGCGGCCATGAAATTAAAAGACACTTGCTCCTTAGAAGAAAAGCTATGACAAACACAGACAGTGTATTAAAAGCTGGAGATATTACCTTGCTGGAAAAGGTCCCTACAGTCTAAGCAATGGTTCTTCCAGTAGTCATGTATGGACGTGAGAGTTGGACCTAAAGAAAGCTGAGTGCCAATGAATTGATGCTTTCAAACTGTGGTGTTGGAGAAGACTCTTAAAAGTCCCTTGGACTGCAAAGAGGTCAAACCAGTCAATCCTAAAGGAAATCAACCCCTGTATATTCATTGGAAGGACTGATGCTGAAGTTGAAGCTCCAATACTTTGGCCATGTGATGCAAAGAGTCAAATCATTAGAAAAGACCCTGATGCTGGGAAGGATGGAAGGCAGGAGAAGAAGGAGATGACAGAGGATGAGATGGTTGGATGGCATCACCGACTCAGTGGACATGACTTTGAGCAAGCTCCAGAAGATGGTTATGGACAGGGAAGCTTGGTGTGCTGCAGTCCATGAGGTCACAAAGAGACTGACATGACTGAGTGACTGAACAACAGTTATTAAGTTTGATTTAAAAAAAAAAAGGATTTACTCCCTTCTCTAAGCCACCGTTAGTGCTCAGCTTTAACCCAAACCTCAAAAGAGTCAGCACCCTATGTATCAGCTTTAAATCCTTTTCCAAGGGACCACTGCCCACAGCTGATGTTCATCCAGCTCCAGGTAAAAGTTGTCAGATTTCAAGTGAAAAAGCTTTGTCACTGTTCTTGAGCTTCCATCTTAAGGGGCCTTTACTTGGAGACCGTTGTTTTACTGCTTCTTAGACAATTTATGATGAGAATAAAGCTCAGAGCACAGATTTTTTTGCTCTAAGTAAAGCAGATACATAAGAAAACATATAATTCTAATGGATGTTCCCTCTAACAATGTGTATAATAAGACGAATGAGAAGTAACTGTAAAGCCCTGGGTCGGAAAGATCCCCAGCAGAAGGGAAAGGCTACCCACTTCGGTTTTGCTGGGCTTCCTTTGTGGCTCAGCTGGTAAAGAATCCACCTGTAATGCAGGAGACCTGGGAAGATCCCTTGGAGAAGGGAAAGGTTACCCACCCCAGTATTCTGGCCTGAAGAGACACAACTGAGTGACTTACACTTTCACTTTAAAATAAGCAAGTTCAGCTCACTCGTGTCCGACTCTGTGACCCCATGGACTGCAGCACCCCAGGCTTCCCTGTCCATCAACAACTCCTGGAGTTTGGTCAAACTCATGTCCATAGAGTCGGTGATGCCATCAACCATCTCAACCTCTGTCGTCCCCTTCTCCTCCTGCCTTCAATCTTTTCCAGCATCAGGGGCTTTTCCAGTGAGTTGGCTCTTTGCATCAGGTGGCCAAAGTATTGGAGCTTCAGCTTCAGCACCAGTCCTTCTAACAAATATTCAGGGTTGATTTCCTTTAGGATTGACTGGTTTGACCTCCTTGCAGTCCATGGGACTCTTAAGAGTCTTCTCCAACACCACAGTTTGAAAGCATCAATTCTTTGGCACTCAGCTTTCTTTATGGTCCAACTCTCATATCCATACATGACTATTGGAATAACAATAGCTTTTTCTATACGGACCTTTGTCGGTAAAGTGTTGTCTCTGCTTTTCAATAAGCTATCTAGGTTGGTCAAAGCTTTTCTTCCAAGGAGCAAACATCTTTTAATTTCATGACTACAGTCACCATCTTCAGTGATATTAGGGCCCAAGAAAATAAAGCTCTCACTGTTTCCATTGTTTCCCCATCTATTTGCCATGAAGTGATGAGACTGGATGCCATGATCTTAATTTTTTGGATGTTGAGTTTTAAGCCCGCTTTTCCATTCTCCTCTTTCACTTTCTTTTTTTTTTTAGAGAAGCATTTTATTTTTAATTCATTTCTTCATTTTATTTTACTTTTTAAATTTAAATTTATTTATTTTAATTGGAGGCTAATTACTTGCTCTTTAGTTCCTCTTCACCTTCTGCCATAAGGGTAATGTCAGCTGCATATCTGAGGTTGTTATTTCTCCCTGCAATCTTGATTCCACCTTATGCTTCATCTAGCCCAGCATTTTGCATGATGTACTCTGCATATAAATTAAATAGGCAGGGTGACAATATACAACATATTCCTTTCCCTTTGACGTACTCCTTTCCTTATTTGGAACCAGTTCATTGTTCCATGTCCCTATCTGTTGCTTCTTGACCTGCGTACAGATTTCTCAGGAGGCAGGTCAGGTGGTCTGGTATTCCTGTCGCTTGAAGAATTTTCCACAGTTGTGATCTACACTGTTATATGCTTTGGCATAGTCAATGAAGCAGAAGTAAATGTTTTTCTGGAATTCTCTCACTTTTTCTATGATCCAACAGATGTTGGCAATTCGATCTCTGGTTCCTCTGCCTTTTCTAAATTCAGCTTGAACATCTGGAAGCTCTGGGATCAAGCACTGTTGAAGCCTGGCTTGGAGAATTTTGAGCATTACTTTGGTAGCGTGTGAGATGAGTGCAACTGTGCGGTAGTTTGAGCATTCTTTGGCATTGCCCTTCTTTGGGACTGGAATGAAAACTGACCTTTTCCAGTCCTGTGGCCACTGCTGAGTTTTCCAAATTTGCTGCCATATTGGATACAACACTTTAACAGCATCATTTTTTAGGATTTGAAATAGGTCAGCTGGAATTCCATCACCTCCACTAGCTTTGTTCATAGTGATGCTTCCTAAGGTCCACTTGACTTCACATTCCAGGATGTCTGGCTCTAGGTGAGTGATCACACCAACGTGGTTACCTGGATCATGAAGATTTTTTTTTGTATAGTTCTTCTGTGTATTCTTTCCACCTTTTCTTAATATCTTCTGCTTCTGTTGGGTCCATATCATCTCTGTCCTTTATTGTGCCCATCTTTGCATGAAATGTTCCCTTGGTCTCTCTAATTTTCTTGAAGAGATCTCTAGTCTTTCCCATTTTATTGTTTTCCTCTATTTCTTTCCATTGATCACTGAGGAAGCCTTTCTTATCTCTCCCTGCTATTCTTTGGAACTCTGCATTCAAATGGGTGTATCTTTCCTTTCCTCCTTTGCCTTTAGCTTCTCTTCTTAGTTATTTGCAAGGCCTCCTCAGGCAACCATTTTTCCTTTCTGCATTTCTTCTTCTTGATCACTGCCTCCTGTACAATGTTATGAACCTCCATCCATAGTGCTTCAGGCACTCTCTCTATCACATCTAATCCCTTGAATCTATCTGTCATTTCCACTGTATAATTGTAAGGGATTTGATTTGGTCATACCTGAATGGTTTAGTGGTTTCCCTATTTTCTTCGATTTAAGTCTGAATTTGGCAATAAACAGTTCATGATCTGAGCCACAGTCAGCTCCTCGTCTTGTTTTTGCTGACTGTATAGAGCTCCTCCACCTTCAGCTACAAAGAATATAACCAATCTGACTTCAGTATTGACCATCTGGTGAGGTCCATGTGTAGAGTCATCTCTTGTGTTGTTGGAAGAGAGTGCTTATCCTTACCAGTGCGTTCTTTTGGCAAAACTCTGTCAGCCTTTGCCCTGCTTCATTCTGTGCTCCAAGGCCAAACTTACCTGTTACTCCAGGTATCTCTTGACTTTCTACTTTTGCATTCCAATCCCCTGTCATGAAAAAGACACCTTTTTTTGGTGTTCATTCTAGAAGGTCTTGTAGGTCTTCATAGAACTGTTCAACTTCAGCTTCCTCAGCATTACTGGTCGGGGCATAGACTTGGATTACTGTGATACTGAATGGTTTGCCTTGAAAACAAGCAGAGATCCTTCTGTCATTTTTGAGATTGTACCTAAGTACTGCATTTCTGACTCTTTTGTTGACTATGAGGACTATTCCATTTCTTCTAAAGGATTCTTGCCCACAGTAATTCCAGTCCATTTTAGTTCACTGATTCCTAAAGTGTCGATGTTCACTCTTGCCATCTTCTGTTTGACCACTTCCAATTCACCTTGATTCATGGACCTCACATTCCTGGTTCCTGTGCAACATTGCCCTTTACAGCATCAGACTACATCCATCACCAGTCACTTCCACAGCTGGTCGTTGTCTTCAGTTTAGCTCAGTCTCTTCACTCTTTCTGGAGCTATCTCTCCACTGATCTCCAGTAGCATACTGGGCACCTACCGACCTGGGGACTTCATCTTTCAGTGTCCTGCCTTTTTGCCTTCTCATATTCTTCATGGGGTTCTCAAGGCAAGACTACTGAGGTGCTTTGCCATTCCCTTCTCCAGTAGACCACATTTTGTCAGAACTCTCCACCATGACCTGCCCATCTTGGGTGGCCCTGCACAGCATGGCTCACAGTCTCATTGAGTTAGACAGGCTGTGATCTAAGGGGTCAGGTTGGTTAGTTTTCTGTAATTCTGAAAATAAACAAAGGAATGTGTAGACAAATTGTGGTTTGGCCATTTCTGGAAATACTGTATAGCCGTGTAAAAAACGAGAAGGAAGAATTCCAAGATTAATAGGGAACGTTTTTTATTAGTATTACTCAAGTTTTTCAATAATACTGTTGATTAATGAGCAATTAAATTAACTCAGAAATTTTTTTTAAAAAAACCCAAATGTATTTGAACTGTTACCAAATTTGAAACCTGGAGAGAGGTGGGGAAGCACCTTTCTCACCCCCTCATGCAAAGGGTACATCCTCAATATAGAAACAGAGGCCCAGAGAAATTAAACTGCCTTGCCTGTCAAGGTAATATTTATCAGAACGTGGATTAAGATCCAAGTCTGTTGATTCTTGTTCATGCATTATTAATAAAGTCAATATGTTACTTCCCAAAATAAATAATAAAAAGTTCTGTATAGGAAAGGAAGCAATCAACAAAATGAAAAGAGCAACCTATGGAATAGGAGAAAATAGCTATAAACTATATATCTGATAAGAGGTTAATATTCAAAATATATGGGCTTCCCAGGTGGCACAGAGGTAAAGAATGTGTCTGCTACGGCAGGAGAGGCAAGAGATGCGGGTTCAATCCTTAGGTTAAGAAGATCCCCTGGAGAAGGAAATGGCAACCCACTCCAGTATTCTTGCCTTGAAAATTCCATGGACAGAGGAGCCTGGTGGGCTACACAGTCCATAGGATCACAGAGAATTGGACATGACTGAGTGACTGCATGCATCCACACTTTCAAAATATATAAGGAATTCATATAACTCAGTAACAAAAAATAATACAAAGCAAAACTATTTAAGCAAAGGGTTTGCATAGACATTTTTTCCAAAAATTGCTCCCACCATCACTTACTTTTGGGAAATGCAAATCAAAACCACAATGAGACATCACTTCACAGATGTTAAGAAAGAAAGAGAGAGACAGCAAGGGTTGATGAGGATACGGAGAAACTGGAACTCGAGTGCACTGTTGGTGGGAATGTAAATTGGTACAGCCACAAACCTCTGTCTATGGGACTTTCCAGGCCAGAATACGCCAGTGGGTTGCCACTTTCTCCTTCAGGAGGATCTTCCTCACTCAGGGATGAACGTGCAACTCTTGCATCTCCTGCACTGGCACCTGAATTCTCTACCACTGAGCCACCTGAGAAGCGCTATGGAAAACCGTATGGAGTTTCAATAAGTTAAAACCATTACTACGGTATGATCCAGCAATTTCAACTCTGGATATATATTCAAAAGAAATGAAATCAGGATCTCAAAGAGATATCCGCACTATCATTCACAGCAACAAAAATATGGAAACAACCCAAGTGTCTGTCAGTGTATGAGGGGCTTTAAAACTGTGGTACATATCTACAATAAAACATCATTCATCCATAAAAAAAGAGGCTTCCCTGGTGGCTCAGATGGTAAAGAATCTACCTGCAATGCGAGAGACACAGGTTCGACCCCTGGGTTGGGAAGATCCCCTGGAGAAGGACATGGCAACCCACTCCAGTATTCTTGCCAAGAGAATCTTTTGGACAGAGGAGCCTGGTGGGTTACGGTCCACGGGGTCACAAAGAGTTGGACACGACTGAAGCAACTTAGCCCATCACACATAAAAGAGAACACCTGCCATTTGGAGCAATAAATGAATGAACCTGGAGGACAATATGCTAAGGGAAATAACCACAGAAAGACAAACACCATATGATTTCGCTCACATGTGAAATCTAAAGTAGAACTGAGAGAATCAGAGAGTTGACAGGTTGTCACCAGGGCTTTGGGGATGGGAGAAATGGGGAGATGTTGGTCAAAGCGTACAAGCTTTCAGTTACATGGTGAAGAAGTTCTGGGGATCTAATGTATAGCATGGGGACTATAGTTAACAGTAATATCCTGAAGGACTTCCATGGTGCTCTAGTGGTTAAGAATCTGCCTGCCAATGCAGGGGACACAGGTTCAACCCCTGGTCTGGGAAGATCCCACATAATGCAGGGCAACTAAACTCATGGGCTACAACTACTGAGTCTGCACACCACAAGCACTGAGTCCGTCTTTTTGAGGGCACGTGCTCCTCAAAAAGAGAAGCCGCCGCAATGATAGGCCCGGGCACTGCAACAAAGAAAAGCCTCTGCTCACAGCAGCCAGAGGAAGCCTGTGCACAGCTGTGAAGCCTCAGCATGGTCGAAAATAAATAAACAGAAAATTTCAAAAGTGATGTGCTGCAAACTTGACATCTGCTAAAGGAAAAGACCTGAAGTGTTCTCCCCACACCAAAGGAAAAGAACGGTGAGGTGATAGATCAGTCAATTAAACTGATTTTGGAAACCATTTCACAATTGTTGTTGCTCAGTCGTGTCTGACACTTTGTGAGGCAGACTGTAGCAAGGCAGGCTTTCCTGTCCTTCAGCATCTCCCAGAGTTTGCTCAAACTCATATCCATTGAGTCAATATAGCCTATAATATATGCATATATTCAATCATCATATTGTACACTTTCAAAATACACAATTTTTACTTTTAATTTTACCTTAATAAAGCTGGAAAAAGTAAAAGTAAAAATATAGCCCAAATAAGATGACCAAAAAGACAATAATAATGGAACATGGCAAAAGTGTTATGGTGGTAAGATCAAGGGCAGAAGAAGACCAGCCAGCACAGAGAGTGGGAGGCACCGAGAGCAGGATGAGGTGGCAGCTCAGCCAAGTCCTAAAGGACGAAGAGCGACCCAGGGAGAGAAGAGGGAGAGATTCAGGCAAAGATGGGCAGTCTGCTAAAGGTGTGGGAAGCTGTGCTCTGTGCTGCCGGAGCTCCCACTTTTCTTGAGTAGGAAGAGTATTAAAGAGCAGAGGGACATCCCCAGAGGGTTACAAACAATAAATGCCAGAGAGAGTGTGGAGAGAAGGGGAGCCCCCTACACTGGGGGTGGGAATGTAAAATGCTCTAGAAAACAGTACAGAGATCCCGTTAAAAGCTAACAAGAAAGCTACTGTATGACACAGCAACCCCACTCCTGGGTGTGTCTCCAGAAAACTGTCATTGAAAAGGTTCATGCACCCCTGTCTTCACAGCAGCTCTCTTCACAGTGGCCGAGACGTGGAAATGGCCATTGACAGTTGAATGGACAAGGATAAATGTGCACGTGGCACGTGCGCACAATGGAATACTGCTCAGCCATAAAAAAAGAATGAGAGAACGCCGTGTGTAGAAACAGAGATGGACCTAGAGACTAGCATACCAAGTGAAGTGTGTCGACACAGAAAGACAAATACATACTATCACATATATGCAGAAAAAATGAAACAAATGAACTTATTTATGAAACAGACTCACAGACATAAAAAGCAACCTTAGGGTACCCATAGGGAAAGGTGGAGGGAGGGGAAATAGGAGCTTGGGATTAAAATATACACATTATCATATATAACACAGATAACCCACAAGGACCTGCTGTATAGCACAGGGAACCACACTCAATATCTTGTAATAGCTTATAATGGAAAAGAATTTACACTGTTGTATTCATTTCAGATTACAGCAAAGTGGTTCAGTTATATATATATATATATTTATTTATATTTATTTATATATATATATAAATATATATATATATTTACATGTATAAGGGTTTCTCTGGTGGCTCAGTGGGTAAAGAGTCCGCCTGCAATGCGGGAGAGCT
>SJYF01000094.1:7201271-7220499 GCA_006410515.1 Procapra przewalskii
CCCCTCCCCACCTCCCCGCCACCAGCCCGATTCTAACTAGAGGTCCTCTTTCTGGCTCGAAACCTGGGGTTTTGGCAAAATTTTAAATGGTTTCAGAGTACATTGTGTGCCTTTGGACCAGATCCGCTGGCTCTACTACGTGCTGGGGCTCCATTGGCGGGGATGGACGTCTGGCGGGCTCCCTGAGTCCAGCATCCTGCCTGTGCCCATATACAGACTGGGGACGGCTCTGCCTGCGCCTGCCCCCGCAGCCCACCAGCCTGGCTGGGGCCACGCCCTCGGCAAATGGGAGGCTTGCGGGGCTTGCTGCGTAGGGGGGCTGTGCTCCCCCAGGTTGACCTCCGCCCAGCCTTTTCAAAAACTGCCCCATTTCCCACCTCCTCTCCCCGCCCCCTCAGCCTTACCCTACCTTTCAAGAAAATCCCCTCGATTTGTACTTTAGGGTAGGGAACCCTAATGTCACCGCCCCAGTCCCTAACGGGCTCTGCTCACTTCAAGATGAATGCCACCTCCTCTGGGAACCCTGGGGCTTCCCAGGCGGCGCTGTGGTAAAGAATCCCACCTGCCCGATGCAGGAGAAACCATGGGAAACCGTGGTGGGCAGATTAATGCCCACCCCCCTCCAAAGATGCCTATATCTTAATCAAGGGAACCTGTGAATATGTCAGTTACATGTCAAAGGAATGGACTACGGATGGACAGTTCCCATGGAGATGGGATTAAGGATGCTACTCAGTTGACCTTAAGATAGAAAGATGATCTTGAGTTCTCCAAGTCTGAACTCAGGGTCATCGTTTGCACCTTTTTTCTTTTTTTTTCTCGTCTTTTGTCACTCGGTTCTTGTCCAACTCTTTGGGACCCTGTAGCCCGCCGGACTCCTCGGTCCATGGAATTTCCCAGGCAAGAATCCTGGAGTGGGTTGTCATTTCCTGCTCCAGGGGAATCTTCCCCACCCAGGGATCAAACCCGTCTCTCCTGTTTCTTCACATTGGCAGGCAGATTCCTCACCCACTAAGCCACTGGGGAAGCCCAGAGTGTGATCACGGGAGTCCTTAAGAATGTGGACAAGGCCAGCAGGACAGGCGGTCTGGGCAAGACCCAGCCGTTGCTACTGGCTCTGAAGATGGAGGAAAGGGTAGCGAACTGAGACGCGTGTGTGGCTTCCAGAAGCTGGAAACGGAAATGGACTCTCCCTGGAGCCCCCAGAAGGAACACAGCCCTCCTGATCTTGATTTTAGCCCGGGAGACCCGTCTCAGAACTTCAACCTCCAGAACTGTGAGAGAAGGCACCTGTGTCGTGAGCCTCCAACAGCACGGCCACCTGTTAACAGAGGCCGTAGGAAACTCATGCAAAATAAAGCCTTCCCACCCGCTCCTCCAGGAAGAGTGGACAGTGCCCCTGCGGGTCCCCCAAACCCAGGGCAGGTTTCTTGATGCTACTGTGTTGACTTGGGACATTCAAAAGACAGCTTTCAAGTCATGTCTGGGTAGAGTAAGATCAGTCCTCACCCTCACCCTTCTGTGCCTGTTCCATCCTTGACCTCTACACACCTCAGGGCTCCTGTTCACAGAGCAGGCTCAGCTCTCTCTGCCATCTGAAACTGATCCTGAAGACAGATGTTATGAAGCCCAAAGGCGCCAAAGTGCCAAGCCCTTGGCAGGCAGAAAGCCACGCAGACTTGGGCTGGGCTGGGCGTCCTGCAGGGGGCCACTTGTCCCATAGGGTGAGGAAATGGCTGTGGCCTGAGCATCCTGCTTGGAGCACAGCCTTCTCGTGGCACCTACGTTACCCTTGGGACCTGTGTTGGCCCCAGTGTCTCCCTGAGGACAGTGTGGGTGGCTGGTGGATCCCTGTGTCCCCAGAGCTGAAGGCTCTGTGCTGAGTAACGAATGAAGACATGAAGCCATAAAAAAATCAGCAACCAGAAGATGGTTTCAGAAGACATCCTTGCAGTTCACCACATTGCATTTTCCTTATGGGGGACCACTTCCAAGCTGGCCCATCTCCCATCCACGGGTGCTCCAAAATGCATCACCATTTCACGCTTGCTTCCCCTCTCCCGGGCTGGCTCCTGCACCCCCAGCTGGGGCTCACTGCCCCCTCACCCGCTCCCTGGCACCCCAGGCATGTCCTCAGCATGCCGGCTCCCAGGGCTGTCCACCCTTTGTCCCAGTCTTCCATGTCCCCGAATCGAGCTCTGAAGGCCAAGCCCATGAAGGCTCCCCATGTGGGGCTCCTCAAGGTCGGGAGGGGTGCACGGCGCAGGCGCATGTTGGGCCAACGGGCTCGGAAAATGTGCCAGTTCCGATGTTCCTTTCGCACGGTCTGTCCTCATTCCCTCTGCCCTTCCGCCAGGGTGTGGTTTTTGCTGCATCAATGAAAAGAGCCCGTGCTCTCAGCCTGCTTCTCTCGTGGTACTCACTGCCTTGTCGTGAGACTCCAGGAAGCTTGGCTCTCCTTGGAGCCTGGTTGGAGCTCAGAGTGGACACCACATCTCTGGGAGTCAGAGGTGGGGACAGCAGACAGAATGCGGGGGCGCTCTGTGCTGCCCTGTGGAGGGTCCCTGAGGCTGCCCACAGGGATGGGCAGCCCACTGGGAGGCAGAGGGCGTGGAGGTCTAAGTGCGGGCAGGACCTAGACACCCTCCCCCTGTGTGTCTCACAGGAAGCATCAGAGCCTCTCTCCCACCGTGAGATGAGTCACTCCATGTCCAGAGTGGGCAGGTGCCAAACAGACTCCCGAACTGGCCACGAAAAGCACCCTGAAGATCCGGTTGCGTGAGATCAAAGTCGGGTCAGTAATTACAAGAATGGAAGCGTGGTTTGTCCCGGCCCCTTCCCTGGGCCTCACCATCTGTCGCAGACTCACCAGCCGCAGCTCTCAAGCTGGTGGCCACTTCCACCAGGAGGGAGGAGCCGCAGGGATGAGCTCACTCTGACTGCAAGTCCAGCTTCACATTAATTCACGCAAAAGCCTCCCATGGCTTCCCTGCCTGACCCCCTCTCCCGGAGGCAATCAGGCCAGATTGGTCAGCTCCACACCCAGACCGCACAGCACAAAGCAGACAGAAATGCCACCCCACTGCAGGCCACCGCTGCCCCCAGCTCCTGAAAAGTCAGACGGGCAAGGCAGGGGAAAGGCAGGAGCGGGGATTCCTCCCAAGGAGCCAAGGAACTTTCTGGCCCTGGTGATTCTCCAAGACCAACCAGACTGGGCAATCAGACGGATGGATGTGAGGCATCTCTAACAAAGGGGTGTGAGCTGTCCACGAGGACCCAGGACACCTTCTCTAAGGAGGGAAGGCAAGCCAGAGAGATGTGAGAGTGTGCCCTAAACACTGCATGAATGACTGGTGACTTTCATCCAGAAGCTTCCACGGGAAGCAGCACACAGTGGTGAAGGTGGAGATGGGGAGAAGGCCATTGCCAACTGCAGGGGAAATAAAACCCAAACCCACATCACCTTGCCATTAAAAAAAAATTATTGAATTGTACTTGAACTGTATGCAGTTGTACTAAGTCACTTCAGTCGTGCCTGACTCTCTGCAACCCTATGGACTGTAGCCCACCAGGCTCCTCTGCCCTTGGGGTTCTCCAGGCAAGAATACTGGAGTGGGCTGCCGTGCCCTCCTCCAGGGGGTCTTCCCGACCCAGGATGGAACCTGAGTCTTCTCCGTCTTCTGTACTGGCACATGGTTCTTTACCACTAGTGCTACCTTGCAATATTATATTTGTTTCAGGTAAACAGCAGAGCAAACGGGTGAACAGCATAATCGATATTTTCTCAATTACACTTCACATGGAGTTATTATAAGATATTGGCTATATACCTTGTACCGTATAATATACCCTTGTGCCTTCTCTATTTTATGCCGAGTAGTTTGTACCTCTTGATCTTAACATCATCTTCATCCGTTCATCTGTTGATAGACACAGTGTGCTTCCGTATCCTGGCTCCTGCAAATGATGACGGTATGAACATTGGGGTTCCTATATCTTTTCGAATCAGTGCTTCTGTTTAGCTCGGATACATCCAGAAGTGGAATCACTGAATCTCATGGTAGTTCTAACTTTCTTGAGGTGCCTCCCTACCGCTTTCCACGTTGGCCGTTGCGCCAGTTCACATTCACACAGCATGCTAGAGTGCCTTATCTTCCACGTTCTTGCCAGCACTCATCCTTGGTTACCTATTTGACGATAGCCTTTCTGATATGCAGGATGTGATTTCTCAAGGTGGTTCTGACTGGCACTTCCCTGATGGCTGACGACGTGGAGAATCTTTTCATGTGCCTGTTGGCCATCTGTGTATCCTCTTTGGAAAAATGTCTATGCAGGTCCTCTGCCTATTTTTTAATTGGGCTGTTTGTGTGTTTGTTTTTGTTTTTGATATCGAGTTTTACGAGCTTATTTGTGTATTCTGGAAGTTAAGCCCTTGTCAGTGGCATTCTTTGCAAATATTTTCTCCCGATTTGTAGGCAGTCCCTTCATTCTGTTCATGGTTTCCTTTGCTTTACTAATGCTTTTGAGTTTTATTAGGTCCTATTTGTTTATTTTTGTTTCTGTTACCCATGTTTGAGGGGACAGATCAAAAAAAGAAAAATACTGCTAAGACCTGTGTCAAAGAGTGTACTGTCTATGTTTCCTCAAGTAGTTTTATGGTTTACAGTCTTACACTTAGGTCTTTAATCCATTTTGAGTTTATTTTTGTAGATGAGATGAGACAATGTTCTAATTTCATTCCTGTACATGTAGCTGTCCAGTTTTCCCAGTGCCACTTGTTGAGGAGGCTGTCTTTCCCCCCCCTGTATATTATTGCCTCCTTTGATATAGATTAATTAGCCATATGTGCCTTGGTTTATTTAGGGGCTCCCTATTCTGCTCCATTGACCTCTGTGTTTAGTTTTTTGTGCTAGTACCATATATATATATATATATATTTTTATTTATTACTGTAGCTTTGTAGGATAGTCTGAAGTCAGGGACCATGATGCCTCTGGCTTTGTTCTATTTTCACAAGATTGCTCTGGCCTTTTGGGGTCTTTCATGTTCCCATGCAAATTTTAGGAATATTTGTTCTAGTTTTTCAAGAAATGTCATGGGTATTTTGATAGGGATTGCATTAAATCTATAGATTGCTTCGGCTAGTATGGACATTTCAATAATATTAATTCTTTCATTCCATAAACATGGGATATCTTTCCACTTATTTGTATCATCTTCAATTTCCTTCATTAACATTTTACAGTTTTCAGAGTATAGGTCTTTTATCTCTTTGGTTACATTTATCCCTAGGCATTTTATTCTTCTGATGCAATTATAAATGGAATTATTTTCTTATCTTCTCTTTTGAATAGTTCATTATTAGTATATAGAAAAGCAACGGATTTCTATCTATTAACCTTGTATCCTACAATTGTGCTGATTTCACTTACTAGTTCCACAGTTTCTTTCGTGGTGACTTTGGGGTTTTCTATATATAGTATTGCCTAGCGGGCTGCCATCTATGGGGTCACACAGAGTCGGACACGAGTGAAGTGACTTAGCAGCAGCAGCAGCAGCATCTTCAAACAATGGTAGTTTTACTACTTTTTTTCCAATTAAGAGGCCTTCTATGTCTTGCCTGATGTCTGTGACTAGGATCTCTAATACTATGCTAAATAGAAATGTTAAGAGTGGGCATCTTTGTCTTGTTTCTGATCTTGGAGTAAAAGCTTCTAGCTTTTCACCATTGAATATAATGTTAGCTGTAGGTTCGCCATAAATAGCCTTTATTACGTTGAGATATGTTCCATCTGTAGTAAGTTGATTGAGAGGCTTTTTTTTTTTCTTAATCATGAACGGATACTGAGTTTTGTCACTACCCTCTCTGCATCCATTGAGATAATCTCGTCATTTTTATCCTTCATTTTTTAAATGTGGTGCATCACACCGGTCGACTTGCATATACTCATCCATCCTTGCACCCCTGGGATAAATCCCACTTGATCATGGTGTATGATCCTTGTTGTAATTGTTGTTTGGTCGCTGAGAGTTGTGTCCAACTCTTTGAGACCCCATTGACTGCAGCACACCAGACATCCTTGTCCCTCACTATCTTCCAGAGTTTGCCCAAGTTCGTGTCCATTGAATCAATGATGTTATCCAACCATCTCATCCTCTGTCGCCCGCTTCTCTTTTTGCCTTCAATCTTTCCCAGCATCAGGGTCTTTTCCAATGAATCGGCTGTTTGCATCAAGTGGCCAAAGTATTGGAGCTTCAACTTCAGCATCAGTCCTTCCAATGAGTGTTCAGGGTGGATTTCCTCTAGACTGATCCTTCATATGCATCTTGAATTCAGTTTGCTAAGATTGTGTTTAGAATCTTTGTATCTATGTTCTTCAGAGATATTGGCCTGTAATTATTTCTTGGATAGTGCCTTTGGTTTCAGTATCAGGTAATGCTGACCTTGTTAAATGAATTTGAGAGTGTTCTTTCCTCTTCAAATATTTTGGAATGGCTTGAGAAGGATTAGTATTAACATTTTCTTATATGCTTGGTAGAATTCCCCTGTGAAGCCTTGCAGTCCTGGACTTTAGTTTGTTCAGAGTTTTTCAAATTACTGATTCAGTTTCCAAACTAGTAATCAGATCTGTTCAGGTTGTATGCTTCTTCTTGATTCAGTCCTAGATTGTCTGTTTCTAGGAATTTATTCATTTCTCTTAGATTGTCTAGTTTGTTGACCCACAGCTCTTTTTTAGGATTCTCTTATGATTCTATTTCTGTGATATCAGTTGTAACTTCTCCTCTTTGATCTCTAATTTTGTTTATGTGGATCCTCTCTCCTGTTTTCTTAATGAACCTGGTTAAAGTTTTATCCATTAATTTTTATTTTGTCAAAAAAACAGATCTTGGGCTCACCAGTCTTTTCTATTATTTGATCTCTATTTTAACTGTTTCCACTGTAATCTTATTATTTCCTTTCCTCTGCTGACCTTGGGCTTTGTCCTTTTTCTAATTCCTTTAGATGATAGATTAGGTCAGTTATTTGAGACTTTTCTTGTTTCTTGAGGTAGGGCTGTATCACTAAAAACTTCCCTGTTAGAACCACTTTTGTGGCATCCCGTAGATTGTGAAAAGTTGTTTTTATTTTCATTCACCTCAAGGCTGTGAAGAAGGCTGTGAAGAAGGCTGAGTGCAGAAGAATTGATGCTTTTGAACTGTGGTGTTGGAGAAGACTCTTGAGAGTCCTTTGGACTGCAAGGAGATCCAACCAGTCCATTCTAAAGGAGGTCAGCCCTGGGATTTCTTTGGAAAGAATGATGCTAAAGCTGAAACTCCAGTACTTTGGTCACCTCATGTGAAGAGCTGACTCATTGGAAAAGACTCTGATGCTAGGAAGAATTGGGGGCAGGAGGAGAAGGGGACAACAGAGGATGAGATGGCTGGATGGCAACACGGACTCAGTGGACGTGAGTCTGAGTGAACTCTGGGAGTTGCTGATACACAGGGAGGCCTGGCGTGCTGTGATTCATGGGGTCGCAAAGAGTCGGAGACGACTGAGCGACTGAACTGAACTGAACTGTTTAGTCTCCATGTGTTCGTACTTTTTCCATTTTTCTTCCTGCAATTGATTTCTAGTTTCACAATACTGTGGTCAGAAAAGGTGCTTGATATCATTTCTTTCTTCTTAAATTTTCTGAGGTTTGTTTTGTGGCCTAGTACTTGCCCTATCCCCTGAGAATATTCCATAAGTATTTGGAAAGAATGTGAATGCTGCAGCTGTCTGTTAAGTCCAACGGGCCCTAACGTGTTATTTATGGCCACTGTTTTCTTATTGATTTTCTGTCTGGATGGCCTATCCATTGATATAAATGAGGTATTAATGTCTCCTAATATTATTGTATCACTGTCAGTGTCTCGCTTTACATCTGTTAACATTTCCTTTATTTATTTAGGTGTTCCTGTATCAGGTACATATTTGTTTATGAATGTTGTATCTTCTTATATTGACACCTTTATCATTGGATGATGCCCTTATCTGCCCTTTACTACAGACTTCATTTTAAAGCCTACTTTGTTTGATAAGAGTATCACTATCCAGCTTTCTTTTCACTTCTATGTGCATGGAATCTTTTATCATTTTTCAGCTTCTGCATGTGTGTATTTAGTTCTGAAGTGAGTCTCTTTTAGGCAGCATGTAGATGGGCCCTGTTTTTTTTTTAATCCAATCAGTCACTCTGCGTCTTTTGATTGGAGCATTTAGTCCACTGACATTTAAAGTGATTATTCATAGGTATGTACTTATTTTCATTTTGTTATTTTTTTTCCGGTTGCTTTTGTAGTTCTCTGCACTTTTCTTACTCTTTTCATCTTTTTCCTGTGGTTTCATGATTTCCTTTAGGGTTAAGTTTTTACTCCTTTCTCTCAAGTATTTGTGTATCTGTCATGGTGCTGGTATAGTTGCCGAGTCGTGTCTGGCTCCTGTGATTCCAAGGGCTGCAGCCCACCAGGCTCCTCTGTCCATGAGATTTTCCAGGCAAGAACACTGGAGTGGGTTGCCGTTCCCTTCTCCAGGGCATCCTCCGCACCCGGGGACTGAATCCAGTGTCTCCTGCGCTGCAGGCAGAGCCTTACCAGCTGAGATACCAGGGAAGCCCTGTCTGTGGTAGGTTTTGGATTTGTCGCTACTATAGAGTTCATATATGTTGATCTGTAACTCTCTCTACTTATCTTGACAGTCATTTAAGTTCTAAAAGGTCCATTTTTGCTCTCACCTCCATGCTTCGTGTTTTGGATGTCTTATTCTATATCTTTATGCCTGTCTCTCAACTGCTTATTGTAGTTATAATTGCTTTTACGATTTTTGTCTTTTAACCAACGTACTAGCTTATTTGAATGGTTGATGCACTGCTTTTGCTATATATATATATTTGCGTTTACCAGTGGGATTTTTCCCTTCCTACATTTTCTCGTTTCTTGTTGCAGTCTTTTCTTTTTCAGTTAAAGAAGACCCTTTAATTTCTTTCAGACTTGGTTTAGTATTGATGAATTCTTTTTCAGTCTTTGCTTTTCTGAAACACTGTTCAGCTCTGAATGATAACTTTGCTGGGTAGAGTATCCTAGTCTGTAGGGTTTTTTTCCCTTGGAGCCCTTTAAATATATCACGCCACTCCCTCTGGCCTGCAAATTTTCTGCTGAAAACATCAGCTGATATCCTTATGGGGGTTTCCTTCTCTGGGACTCTTTGTTTCTCTCTTGCTGCCTTTGAAATTCTCTCTTTATCTTTACCTTTGTCGTTTTAATTATGACGTGTCTTGGCGTGGTCTCTTTGACTTCATCTCCTTTGAGACTCTGCGCTTCTGGCACCTGGATGTCTATCTTCTTCTTTAGGGAATTTTCAGCCATCATTTCATCAGACACATTTCCTTCTCGTGTCTGTCTCTCTGGCCCTCCTGGGACCCCTATAATGTGAATATTGGTGTCCTCGGTATTGCTCCAGGTCCTTTAACTAGCCTCATTCTCATTTATCTCTTCTCGCCCTGATTGGGCGATTTCCAGGATTCTCTCTTCCAGATGGTGCTCCTCTGTGCCGCTTAGTCCGCCTTTAACTCCTGCCAGTGTATTTTCCATTCTGCTCTCCTGTCCTTCATCTTTGACCGATACTTTTTCATATTTCCTGTTTCTTTGTTGAAGTTCTCACCGTCTCATCTGTTCTCCCCGCCTGCCCAGTTCAGTTGGCATTCATATTACTTTTGCTTTGTCCTCTTTAATAAGTAAATTAGTCTAAATTAATAAGAATCAGATCTTTTAGGACTTCCGCTTTCATTTGAAACATTTTCCTCTGTTTTCTCATTTTATTTAACTTTCTGTTTGTCTCTGTGAAGTGAGCTGCTATCAGGTTACTCATCCTGATCTTCAGGGGTGTCCCGTGTGGAAGCGTCCCTGTGCAGTCCGCACGCGCCCAGTGGCTTTGATGGGAGGCCTGGACCTGAGGCGGGCATGGGCCTTGTCTTCCCCGGCAGTGTGCTGGCAAGCCATAGTGGGAGGTAGGGCTGGGTCTGAAAGGACCAGAGTCAGAGCCAGATGCAAACCAGGTTTCCCTTCTAGGCTCACTGGCAGTCGAAGACCGATCAGCAGCGGGGCTGGGCCCAAGAGGCTGGAGCAGGAGCCCTGAGGAGCTGGGCGTTTCCTGCATGTCAAGGCAGCCTCTGCTTTGGCTGGGGATGTGACGAGGCAGGCCCAAGGGGTTGGGGCTGCACTTCTGAGCTGCTTCCACTTTTTCCCTGCTGTGCAAACCGTGGCCAGAGGCTGGATCAGGGCCAGGGGGGTTGGAGGATACTGAGCTGGCTCTTCCTCTTCCCACCTGCATGCAGGCAACGATGGCCTCTGTTCTGGCCAGAGGCAGGCTGGGGTCAAGGTGGTTCCATGCCCTCCAAGTGCAGGCGATGTGGTGGTTGTTCAGTCGTTGTCTGACTCTGCGACTCCACTGACTGCAGCACACCAGGCGTTCCTGTCCTTCAGCATCTCCCGGAATTTGCTCAAACTCACGTCACATCCATTGAGTTGATGATGCCGCCCAACCATCTCTTCCTCTGTCGTCCCCTTCTCCTCCTGTCCTCCATCTTTCCCAGCATCAGGGTCTTTTCTAATGAGTCGGCTCTTCACATCAGCTGACTAAAAGATTGGAGCTTCAGCATCACTCCTTCCAATGAATATTCAGGATTGACTTCCTTTAGGATGGACTGGTTTGGTCTCCTTGCAGTCCTAGGGACTCTCAGGAGTCTTCTCCAACACCACAGTTCAGAAGCATCAATTCTTTGGCGCTCAGTCTTCTTTATGATCCAACTCTCACATCCACACATGACTACTGGAAAAACCATGTAGGTGGGCTCATAGCTTTGACTATATGGGCCTTTGTCAACAAAGCAATATTTCTGTTTTTTAATATGCTGTCTAGCTTGGTCATAGCTCTTCTTCCAAGGAGCAAGTGCCTTTTAATTTCATGACTGCAATCACCGTCCGTATGATTTTGGAGCCCAAGAAAATAAAGTCTGTTACTGTTTCCATTTTTTCCCCATCTATTTGCTGCGAAGTGATGGACCAGATGCCATGATCTTAGTTTTCTGAAGCATGCTCACTGACAATGCATCTCAACCTTAGCAGAGAGCCGCACTGAAGCAGAGGATACCCTGGGGCCATCCTGGCAAGGCAACCGGAGCACCAGGCATCTCTGCACATGCTGCCTCCAAGCTGTGACTAGGAGCAAGCAAGTCTGTGCGTGCACTATTCAAGAGTGGAACCCCAGTCTCCTACTGCCCTCTGATAAGCTACACTGGTTTTCAAACCAGCTAAGAGGGCTCATCTTCCCAGTGCTAGACTCCAGGGCTAGGTGCCTGTGGTTGGCCGTGGCTCAGACCTCTCCATTTCCAGAAAGCCTGTGATTTTCCTCTCTTCCTTTGGGTTGCCTGGTAGGAGTGTGAGTCCTGACTTCTCCCCTTCTACCAGACTCCGTGTGGTTCTTTCTTCACAGCTTTTGTGTGGAAGAGCCACACTGCTAGTCTTGGGTAGTCCTCAGCACAATTGCTCTGTGTGCAGTTGTAACTTCGATGGGTTCATGAGAGGAAAGGAGCTCAGGGTCCTCCTACTCCACCATCTTCATCCCAACCCCCTCAATTCCTGCTTTTTATTTTACCTGCGTAATTCACAGGTTGAAAATTGCACAACCAGATTCCATCAACATACAGTGAAACCGATTTCCTGACTTAAATGTTGTTGGTTGTAAACAGGTCTGCACTTTGCTCTCACAATTACGCCTAAGTTTATCAGTCGTGTCACAGACGACAGCTAACCTTGGCCACTGCAGTTAATTTTTACCGAGCCCTTTTTGGTAAACAGGAGACTTGGCAGGGCTGGATTCTTCTTTCTAAACCAGAAGCCTCAGTATGATTGTAGTATAACAGATAAAAGCAGCTCTTTTGAAAACTCCAGGAAACAAACGGCTCATTTCTCCTGGCTGATGGATGTGAGGGCAGGCGATTGCCTTATTCTGATTAAAGACAAGCACTGCAGCCTCTAGGCAGAGAGAAAGAAAAGCAAAAATGGAGCCCTTAACCAAAAGGGAGCAGTGATGTAAGTGGTGGTGAGCAAGGTGGGTCTGTTTCTCTACTTGAGCATGGCTTCCAGATGCCACAAAAGGGGATCCGATGAGCTGAGACCACACTGTCATGAGGCTATCTTCCTAGAGTTCGCCTAGGGAGATAAAAAGCAGCCATTAATTACTAAGGACCGACTCTGCATCTGACTCTTGCATCTAATTTTCCATTTAAAGATGCCCTACAAGGTAGGTCGTGTCATAGTGACCTTGAAGCTCCAGGAACAGACATGGAGAGCCAGTTTCCTCTCTGTGCGGAGCAGCGGATGACAAGGGACCCTCAAGCCTGCTGGGGTGTGAACCGCGGCTCTCAGGAAACTTTGTGCCTGCCAGGGAGCTCAGCCCTGTCCAGATGTGGACAGATTTATTACACCACTGAAAGGCCCTGGATCGGGGGGTAGATTCAAGCAGTGAGGAGTCCAGATGGATCATTTCCCAACTGTTTTCTGCCCATACCACTGGCAGCCATGCTCACAGCAGGAAAGATCCCAGAAGCGCCCCCCCAACCCCAAGAAAGAAGGAGGGAGTCCAGATGGCATCAGTGGAAAGAAAGCCAGTCTCAAGGACCAGGGGCTGACTTCTCAGCCCAGCTCTGCCTCTCAACAGCTCTGCTGCACGGAATAAATCTCTCTGCCCCTCCCCACCCCACAATAACGGGCCGCCAGGGTAATTTCCAAGGTCTTTCCAGTTTTACATCCTATGATTCTATTAATGCCGAGAGTGGGTTTTAAGTGCTAAATGGAGTCCGTGAAGGCTGAATATTTCTCGAGATTTAAAATGTCTCTCTGCTAATTGAAACTAATTCTCCAAACCACACATTAAAAGCCCCAGGCTGATTTTTCTATTTGATGGGCCCTGACAAAGCAGAGCGTAGAGACGGAGCGGCCCCGGGTGGGCACTCTGATGCGAGCCCTCTGCTGTTCCTTCCCCTGGCGAGGCTCCTGCTAATTTGTATTAATGCATCTCTGCTCCCCCCCACAGCGCCCAAGCCCACGCCCCGGCCAGCCCCACAACCCATGCCACTTAAGCCTCATAATTCTCTGCTGTCTCTCTCCTCCTTCCATCTCTCAACTTAGAGCTTGGCAGGCTAATGGCCATAATGATGATGATGAGCATTAAAAATGATGGGCCCTGCTCTCAACAGAATGCAGCTCTTCCTCAAGAGAAGGAACACTTAAATCCCAAATAGGTAAGTGGGTTCGATGGTGGTGTTAGCCCCAGAGCCGGGCGTCTGCAGGCGGTGCCTGCACCAGCGGGCACATCCAGAAAAGCAGTAGGCAAGACCCCAAAAGAAGCCAGGGCAAAGATTCGAGGTTCTGTGTTCACCTTCCCTGGCCCGCAGTGCCAGACAGTCTCTGAAAGGGGTACCTTCTACCATGGAGGGCGTTGAGCTGATTAAATACATGAAAAAGTCAAAGCTCATAATGCCGTGTCTACCTTTGCTTTATGAGATGCATTCTGTTAAAATCTGTGCTGAAATATACGTCCCAATCAATTTACCACCTTAACCATTTTTTTCAGCACACAACTCTATGGCATGAACTTGCAGGGATCCCCAACCTCTGGGACCTAATGTCTGATGAACTGAGGTGGAGCTGCTGTAATCTTCATAGAATCAAAGTGTCACAGTGTAATCTAAGGGCACATCTCAAGACCATCCCCCACCCCAGTCCGTGGAAACATTCTCTTCCACGTGGAAAGTTACCTTGCACGATACTGGCCCCTGGTGCCAAAGAGGCTGGGGGCCACTGGCACTAAGGACAATGTTGGCGCTGCCACCACATCCATCCCCAGAAAGCTGTCATCATCCCGAACAGAATCTCCGAAGCTACAAAACAGTAGCTCTGCATTCGCCCGTTCCAACAGCCCTGTACGTGATGGACTTACGTTTGTGATTATTTTGGTCTATTCCACTTTACAAATGCTGGTCCAGACTCAGTAGCAACCTACATTTTGAAAAGCTGTACACCCCCTCTTCCCAGTTGGGGAAACTAAAGCACAGAGAGGGGAAATAGCATATCCCAACTGAGCAGAGAGCCAGGGTCATGAAGGCAGCAAGGCAATTGGCTGACGCTAACACTAACCCTAGTCTCACCGGTTTTTGAGCCTCATGGCACATTTTATATGGCCAACACGGGTTTGTTTGTTCCTTTCTTTCATAGGAGACTAAGAAGCTATGCAAGAGGGGTGGACTTCCCTGGTTGCTCAGTGGGTAAAGGACCCACCTGCCAATGCAGAGACACGAGTTCAATCCCTGGGTGAGGAAGATCCCCTGGAGAAGGTAACGGCACTCCAGTATTCTTGCCTGGAGAATCCCAATGACAGAGGAGCCTGGCGGGCTACAGTCCAATCGGTCACAAAGAACTGGACATGACTTAATGACTAAACAACAGCAAGAGGGAAGAGAAAGACATGACAAAATTGGGATGGCCACCATCTAGAGCTGACAAATGTTCATATTTCATCATAACCGCTTGACATATTTATACAAGAAATGGAATATTAGTGAAAGCTGGCCCCTTTCCCCCTGCGTGGGCGTCATCTCCCTGTAGGTAACCTGAATTTCGCCTTTCTGAATTTGGCGTGTGTTTTTTTCAGTCCACCATTTCCATGTTTACACCTACAGAGAGAGATATTCATGAATAATTCATTGTGTTGTTTGCAGTGTGTTTTTAAACATTTTCATAAACGATATTACACAGGAAGCTTGCTTTTTCACTCAACATTATGTTTTGAGATGTAATCATGTTGCTCTGAGAGAGGGAGTGAGTGTGTGTGTGTCTACTTAGGTTGCCTCCAATTTATTTTCCTGTTACAAACAATGCTGCAATTATGCACGAGTCTCTCTAGGTAATAGGTCTAGCAGCGCAATTGCTGAGTCTCTGCGAACATGCATTTCCAATTCCAATTTTGCTTTGGATATTGACAAATTGCTTTCTAAAGTGGCTGAATTAATTTACACTCCTACCAACAGTGTGTGAGAATTCCTATTTCTCCTTATCTTCCCTAACTCTTGCTATTGTCATTTTTAAAAAATTTTACCCGTCTGATTAGCGTGAAACATTCTCATTTGTTTTAAATCACATTTATCTGATTATTAGAAGGACTAAGCATATATGCATGAATAATTTTCTTTTTTTTCCTGTGAATTGTTTATTGTATTATGTTTTATTGCAAGGATTGTCAAACCACAGCCTGAAGACCAAATCCAGCCCATGGGCTTTTTTATACTGCCTGTGAGCCAAGAATGGCTTTTACATTTTAAAAAGGTCATAAAAGAAAAAGAAGTGACAGAGGTTATATGTGTCCTGCAAAGCTGAAAATATTTACTATCTGGTTCGCTGACTCCTATTCTGTTAGATTATTTTGTCTGTTTATTGATATTTATTTTGGATATTAACAATTTATTTGAACTAGCTCCTCCCTCCCTTGCCCCCTCATCAGCTACCCTGAGCATGCCAAGTTTCTACTTCCCTGGGGCCCCAGTCTATGTTTTGTTGGAAGCAAAATGTTTTTTCAACATCTTGTCAAGTTTCAATTACATTTGGAATGTATCATCTAACCTTATCTCCCTCTCAAATACTTGCAGTGAAATCAATTTAATGCTCTTTACCTTGTGAAATGCATACAGTAGAATTCTGCTTCTGGCTCCCATGGAATGACTGCTACTGAGCTTGCTTTCCTGTCATAAATAACTTGGAAAGTGGATAAACATAAACAACTGTTTTCAGACAGAGGAAAACAGACAGCAAAAATGGTAATCTCCCAGAGCCGGGGAAGACATGAAATAAGCCCGGCTGTTCTGACATTCTGTCTAGAACTCTCTGGACCATGTCCCTGGGAGGACGGCCCACGTGCAGCAGGAAGGTGTCACAGAGGTAAGGGAACCGAATTTGGAATTTAGGGAAGCGAGGTAGAAGGTCCTTTTAGGCCAGAACACCGAGAGATGGCTACACAGACAAGGGTGGTTCCAGAACTTGGGTAGGGATTCGCTTTAAACACTGATTGAATAGTAAGCTGCACAGGCATAGTGAAGCATCATGACAGCAGGTAACAAACAGCTAAGGAAGCTGAACAATTTCCGGAGCTCATTAAGAACTGGGATAAATTTTCATTCAGTTTAGTCAGAGTGGACAGACCTCAAGAAACACCTAGGACATTCGGGAGATCTCAGAATGGTCATGGTGAAGTAGTAACGCTCACTTAGCTCTAGAAAAAGGCTTCTTTAAATGACACCTTCATAAAACTTAAAAACAAACCTCAAAAATAAATGGATCCTCAAGCAACTTCTCGCACGCTAAGTCACTCCAGTCATGTCCGACCCTGTGCGACCCTATGGACTGTAGCCTGCCAGGGGACTATCCGGGCAAGAATACTGGAGAGGGTTGCCATGCCCTCCTCTTCCAGGGCATCTTCCTGACCTGGGGATCAAACCTGTGTCTCTCATGTCTCCTGCACTGGCTTACCACTAGCGCCACCTGGGAAACCCCTTAGCTGCCTGCTAAAAATAAACGTCACAGTTCTTTGGAAATTTTAGGCTTCCCAGGTGGCACAGCTGGTAAAGAATCTGCCTGCCAACGCAAGAGATGCAAGAGACACAGGTTTGATCCCTGGGTCAGGAAGATCCCCTAGAGTAGGAAATGGCAACCCACATGAGTATTTTTGCCTGGAAAATTTCACAGACAGAGAATCTGCCAGGCTACAGTCCATGGGGTCCCAAAGAGCTGGACACAACTGAGCATACACACAATGCTACATTATTTGGAAAAAAAACAAAATCTAGACACAGTAATGTTTTATGCGTAAGGTTCAGCATCCAATCAAAAATTAATCAACCTATTAACAATAAGGAAAAAGTAAGCAACAGTCAGGAAAAAAATCAACCAAGTGGACAGATCTAGATATGACAGAGATAATAGAATTAGCAAATAATCACTTCACAAAATAGTAGTTATAAACACAGCGAGTCTCCTACATACGAACCAGTTCTGTTCCGAAGAGTGCATTCACAAGTCCAACAAAGTTAGCCTAGGTATCCAGCTAACACAACTGGCTGGATAGTCCTGTCCTGTAATAGGTTTATAATACTTTTCACACAAATAATACATGAAAAAACAAACATTAAAAATAAAGAAAACATTTTAACTTTACAGCACAATACCTTTAAAAGTACATACAACTGGCATGCAGGGGCTAGCATCCAGTGAAAAGACAAGAAGAGGTACTGACTGAGGAGAGAGAAGAAACGGGAGACGAAGGAGCTGAAGGACTGTCAGCAACAGGAGACGGAGGGCAAGCTGCAGTTTCACTCACGCCTGACGTTGTTGGCACAGGGTTTGGTTCTTTGCTGAATTCAATTCGATCTAAACTCTTGAAAACAAACAAAAAAAAAATCCAGCAATGTCCAAGTCGTAGCTCTTTTTTCTCACCATAAATAACACGGGAACACTGTATTGCATCTGAATGGCTGCTGCAACCTTTGCGTACTGTTGTATGTTTGGGTCCTGTGCCACAAAAGCTAACCATGCCTCCTCAAATAAAGAAAATCCCTTTTCCATTTCCTGCACTGTGAATCTCTTTGGTTCTTCCATTGCCTCTTCCTCTTGTCTCTTTGTCCTTTCTCTGGACCGCCAATTTCTGGGGCTTCCTAGCAGTACCAGCTGTAACACTGCTGTGATTTTGCTTGCTCCCAGACATTCGGAGCTTGAAATAAAGATACACAGTATACTGTACTGTAAAGTAAAGTACGCAACCATTTGGAGAGGATGCATGTACATGACAGTGTACGCCAGACATGTGAACTAATTTACATAATTGGACATGTGAACGTACGTTCACATCTTTGAAAGTTTGTAAATTGAAGGTTTGCATGTAGGGGACTTCATGCATACTAAAGGCGTTAAAGGGAAACATGAACACAGTGAGGAAAGATATGGTAGGTCTTAAAATGAATTAATTGCATCTTTCAGAGATAAAAATATATGCAACAAAAACATTTACTGAAAGAATTAGCAAATTCGATACTGAAGAACTGATCAGGGAACTGGAAAGAACACAGCAACAAAAACTAAGGGAAAGTGAAATGCAGGGAGAAGAAAGGCTAAAAACAAATGAAGGACTCTCTGTGACCTGGGAGAAAATACAGCAGTCTGATATATGTGTATTCAAAGACCCAGAGACAGAGAGACAGGAGAAAAAATGTTCAGAAAACCTAGGCAGAGTTTTCCTGAATTATATGTAAACCATTTACTTACAAGGAGAAGGCAATGGCACCCCACTCCAGTACTCCTGCCTGGAGAGTCCCATGGATGGAGGAGCCTGGTGGGCTGCAGTCCATGGGGTCGCTAAGAGTCAGACATGACTGAGCAACTTCACTTTCACTTTTCACTTTCATGCACTGGAGAAGGAAATGGCAAACTACTCCAGTGTTCTTGCCTGGAGAATCCCAGGGACGGGGGAGCCTGGTGGGCTGCTGTGTATGGGGTCGCACAGAGTCGGACATGACTGAAGCGACTTAGCAGCAGCAGCAGCAGCATTAATTCACAAATCTAACAAACTCAAGAATATGCATACACAGTCAAATCACATAAGACATATGTCACAATCAATTTGTTGAAAGTCCAGTAATAAAGGGGAAATCTTAAAAGGATGCACAAAGGGAAGAAAGGAAGAGAGAGGGAAAGAAGGAGGCATACAGGGAACAAAGCTACAGTTGCTGTTGCTAATAATGTATCAGAACTAATGCAAGCCAGAAGACAATGGAAAATTTCTTCAAAAGGATGTAATGAAAAGATCAGTTCAGTTCAGTCGCTCAGTCATGTCTGACTCTTTGCGACCCCATGAATCGCAGCACACCAGGCCTCTCTGTCCATCACCAACTCCTGGAGTTCACTCAAACTCATGTCCATCGAGTCAGTGATGCCATCCAGCCATCGCATCCTCTGTCGTCCCCTTCTCCTCCTGCCCCCAATCCCTTCCAGCATTAGGGTCTTTTCCAATGAGTCAACTCTTCACATGAGGTGGCCAAAGTACTGGAGTTTCAGCTTCAGCATCATTCCTTCCAAAGAAATCCCAGGGCTGATCTCCTTTAGGATGGTC
>SJYF01000094.1:7227124-7271647 GCA_006410515.1 Procapra przewalskii
AGAAACACTTGGTATTGTCAAAATATTAGTTCTTTCAAAGTGACATATAGATTTGATGCAATCTGGTTCAAATTCCCAGCAACTTTTTGTGTGAGAACCAACAAACTGATTCTGAAGTTTATATGAAGATGCTAAAGAGCCAGAATAGCTATTACAATTTTGAAGATGAAGAACAAAGTTGAAGGGGTGACAATATTTGACTTCAAGACTTACTATAAAGCTACAGTAATCAAGACCAAAGAATAAACAGATTGATCAATGGAACAGAGTAGAGAGTCCAAAATAAACCCACATAAAAACTGTCAGATGATTCTTGATGAAGAAGCAAAGGCAATACAGTGGAGCAAAGAGTCTTTTCATCAAATTGTTCTGGAACAACTGGATATCCACATGCAGAAAAAGTTTAAAAATCAATCTGAACACAGACTTCACATACTACACAAAAATTAACTCCAAATTGATCACAGACCCAAATGTAAACCAAAAAATGGTAAAACTCCTAATAGATAACATAGGGCCTTGGGTATGGTAATGACTTTTCATATTCAAGACCAAAGCAGAAAAATTGAAAGAAATAATTGATAAGCTGGGCTTCATTAAAATTAGAAACTTCTGCTCTGTACAACACAATGTCTAGAGGATGAGAAGATAAGCCACAATCTAGAGAAAATATTTATAAAACATGTACCTGAAAAAGGACTTATCTCCCCAACATACAAAGACCTCTTAAAACTCAACAATAAAAAAGCAAACAAACAAACAAAAAAACCCAGGGATTTCCGTGGTGGTCCAGTGGTTAAGAATCTGCCTGCCAATGCAGGGAACACAGGCTCAATCCTTGGGCTGGGGATTAAGCTCCTACATGCCTCAGGGCAACGAAGCCTCGCACCGCGACCACTGAGCCGGTGCTCAGCCTGCGTGCAGTGCAGCAACTGCTAAAGCCCACTCGCCCTAGAAGCCGTGCTCTGCGACGAGAGAAGCCTCCACAATGAGACGCACACACGCTGTAAGCAGAGAGAAGCCCCCACCACAACTAGAGAAAGTCTGCACACAGCAACAAAGATGCAGCACAGCCAAAAATAAACAAACACATTTAAAACAAAGAAAGCAATACAATTTTTTAAATGGGTCAAAGATTTAATAGACACTTCAGCACAGAAGAGATACATGTAGGAAATAAGCATATGAAAAGATTTGTTATTTAGTCTTAAGTCACATCCAACTCTTTTGCGAACCTGTGGACTGTAGCCCAATGGGCTCCTCCGCCCATGGCATTTCTCAGGCAAGAATACTGGAGTGGGTTGCCATTTCCTTCTCCAGGGGATCTTCCTGACTCAGGGATGGAACCCTGAATTGGCAGACAGATTCTTTACCACTGAACCACTAGGGAAGCCCAGATGAAAAGAGACTCCACATGGAATGCCATCAGGTAAATGCAAATGAAAATGAATTACCACCACACACCTATCAGAAAGGCCAGAGTCCAGAACACGGACCACACACCAAATGCTGGCGAGGATGCGCGGCCGCAGACTCTTGTCCCTTGCTGATGAGAACGCGAAATGGTATGGTCACTTTGGAGGGCTCAGTATAAGTAACATACTTTGGCCATAAAATCCAGCAGCTATTCACCGAAAGGAACTGGAAACCTAAATCCACACAAAACCCTGCACACAAATGTTTACAGCAGCTTTGTTTGTAATCCTAAAACAACCAAGACGTCCTTCTGTAGGTGAATGGTGAACTGGGTTAATCTAGACAATGGAATATTATCCAATGCAGAAAAGATATGAGCTGTCAAGTCCAAAAAGACACAGAGGAAATGTAAATGCATGTTACAAGTGAAAGAAGCCAATCTGAAATAGCTATATATTGCATGATTCCAACTCTATGATGTTCTGGAAAAGGCAAAACTGTGGCGGCAGTGTTTCAGGGACTGGGGAGGGAAGGATAAATCGGTGAATCACAGAGGTATTTTAGGGCACTGAAAATACACTGTACGATACTATAAGGATAGATTTACACATTTCAGCATACATTCGTCCTAAACTGCAGACTCTATAACACCAGGAGTGAATCCTACGGTATACTGTGGACTTTGTGTGATAACGGCATGCCAGTGTAGGTTCATCAATTGTAACAGACATCTCACTCTGGTAAGGGAAGTTGATAACGGTGGATTCTATGCATGTGTGAGGACAAGGGGAATATGAAAAATGTCCGTATCTTCCTCTGAATTTCCCAGTGAACCTAAAGCTGCTCTAAAAAATAAGGTCATTCTTTAAAGCAAAAATAATAGCAATGCTTTATTGAGTTTGTAACATTTGTAGACATAATATATGACAATAACAACCCAAAAGACAGGGTGGAAAATGAAAACATAGTTTACAATGTTTATTGAACACATAAATTGATACATTCTTAAAGACAGAATGTGATCTTAAGTGTTCACATCAAAACTTCTAGATCAACATTTTTAAATTAATTAATTTATTTTAATTGGAGGCTAATTACTTTACAATAGTGCAGTGGTTTTTGCCATACATTGACATGAATCCGCCATGGATGTACACGTGTCCCCCATCCTGAACCCCCCTTCCCACCTCCCTCCCTATCCTATCCCTAAGGGTCATCCCAGTGCACCAGCCCCGAGCACCCTGTCTCATGCATCGAACCTGGACTGGCGATCTGTTTCACATTAAAACAAGTCTTGCTAATGAGCCCATGGGGGATAAAATGAAATGCTAAAATATCTAATCCAAAATAATGCAGGGAAAGGGGAAGAGGAACAAGGAACATATAGGAAGGCAATGAAAAGCAAGATTATAGAATTAGATAGGAAGTATAAATAGTCCAAATGCACCAATTAGAAGCAAAGATTGTCAGCCTGGGTTAAAAAGCAAGACTCGAGACTTTCAATTTCAGCTCTAAGGGTAAAGTGCTTGCGAGTAATCACTCCCATTCTCACAACGAAAAAGAAAAAATATGAACAAAGTGAAAATCAATGTCTTTTGTTGGACCCATCAGAGAACTGAGGTGCTAGGGCAAACCAGCACTCTGAAATGAGAGAGACAGGAGAATACCGAGTTGCGGCTGAGATCTGCTTGCCTGGAGCAGCAGCCACTGGAGTGATAACTAGAAGAAAAGCTTACACGGCAATTGGGACAAATTGCAGAGAGTGTGGACAGCGTGGGCGCGGGGGTTGCATTCTTGCAGGGAGGCTCACGACTGGGTGGATTTTATCTCCAACCCCACCAGGCTCTCACGTTGAAGAGCCAAAAAAAAAAAAAAAAAAATTCTTCCTCTTGTCTCAGGTAGGAAGAGAGGCAAAAGTCACTTGAAATACTCTCGGAGCATCTTCATAACCAAGCCAACTCAGCAAGGGGAAACAATTCAATCAGAGCTGCATCTCAGCTAGGAAGAAGGACAATCACCAAACTTCAGGCCCCTCTAGCCTTCCCATCTCACTTAAGCTGGGGAGAAAGGAAGGCACTTGAGAAAGGTTTGTAAAGGCCACAGGCCAGGGACACAGAGCCACTAAAAACCCAAACTTTAACCATAAGATTATATAATGCTTTCCTTCATCCATTCCTTACTACCATATCAACTGGGCTACGATAGAACACAGGGGGATTACGGCTGAAAGATCTGCAAGGCACAGGCTGTATCTAGGAAGTAGTTCCTAGAGAAATCCAAAGACAAGACGAAAGACAAAGCCTCTGGAACTCACATCTAGAGCAAACACTGAACACAATTCAACTTATAGGTTGACATGAAACTTCACACTAAACCTATCTACCTCATCACCGGATACATCATGTTGGAGTCTTCACAAAATAATTATAAGTCATTCTAAACAGTAAGAAAAAATGAGGCCAAACTAGATGCTGTTGCTCTTCAGTTGCTAAGTCGTGTCCGACTCTTTTCAACACCGCGGACTGCAGCACGCCAGGCTTCCCTGTCCTTCACAATCTCCCAGAGTTGCTCAAATTCATGTATTGAGTTGGTGATGCCATCTAGGCTGGCTACAAGAGCCCCAGTGTAAGTACAAAGACACGAATAAAAATAAAATGATGGGGAAAGAGATATCATACAGACGGTAATAAAAACAAAACTGGGGTGTCTATATTGATAGAGGACAAAGCAGACTTCAGGACAAAGATTATCTCCAGGGAAAAGAGAGACATTTTGTCACGATAGAACTCTCAGTTCATCAATATGACATAGACAGCAAAAACTTGTATATTCCTAATAACAAAGCATCAAAATACGTGTAAGAAAAACTGAGAGAATGAAAGCAGAAATGAAAATTCACAATGAATTTCAGATTTTGAAATTACTTTCTCAAAAGTTGAGAGAACAAGTACACAGGAAATCACTAAGGAGTATAATTAGAATAACTCTGGATTTTATTCAGAAATGAAGCAAGACAGAAATTTATTAAAGTGTAGAAAGAAAAACGTCCACCAATCTGAGAGAAAGTCATTTCCTAGGCAGGTTGATAAGAAGTCTAGGGGTCCCCAAGGGGAGAGGGGTCTGGAATTCTGAAGGAAGAAGAAAGGACAAACTTTTTTTTCCCCTCTACACTCTTTAGGATTATATAACAATAATGTATCTTGCCTGAGGACAGTCTCTGGAAAAAAACCTTCTGGCTAAAACTATTATCTTAAAATGTAAATTATGGGAATAGGTCTGGTGAGGTTTTTACAACCTCCAGACATTCTTTTGATTCACTGTAATAACTAATTGGAGAGTATATTACTCCACTGCTAACACTAGCAAGGGGGTACCCTTTCTGCCTCCTTCTGATGCCTATGTCAGAAGCTTTCTCTGTCTCCTTTATATCTAATAAAACTTTATCACACAAAGCTCTGAGCGATCAAACCTCATCTCTGGCCCTGGATTGAATTCTTCTCCTCCGGAGGCCAAGAATCCTGGCGTCTTTTCATGTGTCAGCAACAACCTTTCAAACCTAGAACTCTTTATTCAGTAAAGTGAAGTAGTACTTTTTCAAACAAACAAAAATCTAGGAAGTTTGTCACCAGTAGACTCACCTGGAAAGAAATGGTAACAATAACTTCTTTAAAGAGAAGGGGAAAGATATAGGTCAGAAACTCAAATCTATGAAAAAGAGAGAGCATAAGAAAAGGAATCGAGAAAGGTAAAATATTTAATTTTTGTTATTCTTAATTGAACTAACATAAAATAATAGTAGTGATGAATTCAGTGAGCTTGTTCTTCAGTCGCCAAGTCGTGTCTGATTCTTTGCGGCTCCGTGGACTGCAGTGTGCCAGGCTTCCCTGCCCTTCACCTTCTCCAGGAGTTTGCTCAGATTCATGTTCACTGAGTCAGTGAGTTTACTAACGGAGAAGTGGACTGAGTGGCAGCAATATTAGAGGCTGGGTGGAGGAATTGAGAGTGCTCTGTTATAAAGTACCTGTACCCCCCATGAAACAACATCATGTTACTTGAAAATGGACTTGGATTTGTTGCAAATGTATATTGCAAACTCTGGGGACACCACTAACAAATATTTTTTTAAAGGAATTTAATTAATATGCTAAGAGAAGAGAGAAATGGAATAATATAAAATGCTCAGTGAAAACCACAGAATGAATGAAGGAAAAGAGTGGAAGACAAAAAAGAAACAACAGCAAAGAATAAATGAATAAAAAAACTAACCAACATGATGGGCATTAACCAAATTTCTGTGTTGCGAATATCCGTGTCCTCCAGAAATTCATATGTTGAAATTCTTCCTAAACCCCAAGCTGACCCTTGAATAACGTGGGTTTGAATTGTGCATGCTCACTTATACATGGATTTTTTTTCAACAAATATGTGTGTCATGCTACAACAGGACACAGTCACTGCTTGTTTTAATCCTAAACGCAAAACCGCAGATACAGAGAGCTGACTAGGAAGTTACACAAAGATTGTTCAGGGGTCGGTGCCCCTAATCCTCGAGTTCTGTTCTTCCAGGGTCAACTTGACTAGGAGATGGGCCTCTGAGAGTGCTTGGAGAAGGAAATGGCAACCCACTCCAGTATTCTTGCTGGAAAATTCCATGGACGGAGGAGCCTGGCAGGCTGCAGTCCATGGGGTCGCCAAGAGTTGGACACGGCTGACCCACTGAGCACACACACACTTGGGCATGCCTAGATCATGAAGGCTGAGGCTTTGTGAATGGGATTGCTGTGGTGGTTCAGTCACCAAGTCATGTTGGACTCTTTGCGACCCCGTGGACTGCAGCACGCCAGGTTTCCGTGCCCTTCACTACCTCCCGGAGTTGACTCAGACTCATGTCCACTGAGTCAGTGATGCCATCCATCTTACCTAAATGGTAAGATGCCATCCAACCATCTTATATCCTTTACCACCCTCTGCTCCTTTTGCCTTCAATCTTTCCCAGCCTATACAGTATTGTTCTTTACAGCCTTGGACTTGACCTTCACCACCAGACACATCTTCCGCTGATTGTCATCTCCGCTTTGGCCCAGCCACTTCATTTTTTCTGGAGCTATTAGTAATTGCCCTCTGCTCCTCCCCAGTAGCATATTGGACACCTTCTGGCCTGAGGTGCTCATCTTCCAGTGTCATATATTTTTAATATTGCTCATGGAGTTCCCACAGCAAGAATACTGGAGCGGTTTGCCATTCCTTCTTCCAGTGAACCACGTTTGGTCAGAACTCTCTACTATGACCCACCTGTCTTGGGTGGTCCTGCATGTCATAACTTGCAGTTTCATTGAGTTACACATCACGACAAGGCTGTGGGCCACGCGGGGGTGCATGGGATTAGTACATGTCAAAAGAGGCTCCAGAGAGCTCCCTCCCCTCTCCATCATTTGAAGGCACAACAAGAGGGTCTGGCTATGAACCAGCAAGAGGATCTTCACCAGAACCCAAGCATGCTGGCCTTGGCCTTTGATCTCAGACTCCCAGCCTCCAAAACTGTAAGCCATAAATTTCTCTTGTTTATAAGCCACGTAGTCTGTCGTATTTTGTAAGAGAAGCTTGAATGGTCTAAGACACCAACTATATCAATAATCACTTTAAATATCAATGGTCTAAACATACCAATTAAAAAAGAGATTGTCAGAGGGGATTAAAGACAACACCCACTGTAAGCTGTCCACAAGAAACACACTTTAAATATAAAGACTCTGATAGATTAAAAGTGAAATTATGGAGAAAGTTATACCATGCTGATACATCAAAGGAAAGCTGAAGTAGCTATATTAGTGTCAGACAAAGCAGACATCAGAGCATGGAAAATGATCAGACATAAAAAGGGCATTGGATAACGATGAAAGTGTCAGCTCTCCAGGAAGACATTAACAACTCTTGATAGCTTGTGAGTGTCAAAATACACGAGGCAAAATCTGCTAGAACTATGAGGAAGATAGATGAATCCACTGTTAGCTGGAAACTTCCACACCATTCTGTTTGTAATGCACAGATAGACCCAGCAGGCAGGAAATCAGTAATGACAGAGTTGAAGTGAGCTGAACTATCAATCAACTGGATCTCACTGATATCTATAGAATACTCCATCTAACAGCAGCAGAATACACATTCTTCTCATGAAATGTTCAGCAAGATAGATCAAATTCTAGGTCATAAAACATACCTCCACAAGAGTAAAAGAATGAAAATAGTGAAATATGCTCTCATGCCACAGTGGGATTAAGCTAGAAATCCATAATAGAAAGACACAGGAAAATCTCAAAATACTAGAGACCAAACAACACACTTGTGAACATCACATGAATCAAAGAATAAATATCAAGAGATGTTAATAAATATTTTGAACTAAATGAAAACAAAAATACAACTTATCAAAATTTGAAATACAATGAACGTAGTGTTTAGAGGAAAATTTTAGCATTTAATGCATCTATTAGAAAAGAAGATGTAAGATCAATTATCTCAGTTTTTACCTTAGGAACCTAGAAGAAGAGCAAATTAAAACCAAAATAAGCGGAAGGAAAGAAATAATAAAAACGAGGACAGAAATCAATAAAATGGAAAACAGGAAATTAGAAGAGAAAATTAGCAGAACCAGAAGCTGCGTCTCTGAAAAGATCAATAAAATTGATTAACTTCAAGCCAAGATAGTTAAAAAAAAGAGAAAAAGGAAGACACAAATTACTAACATCAGAAATGATACAAAGGCCATCTACTACTTATCCCATGGACACTAAAATGACATAATCAAGGAAAGTTATGAAAGCCTCTTGTTCCCACAGATTCGATAACCTAGATGAAACAGACCACTTCCTTGATATACATTTTACCAAAACTCACAAAGAAAGAAATAGATAATCTCAAGAGGTTTGTATCTATGAAAGAAATGGAATCAAGAAATGATAACCTTCCAAATAAAAACCACCAGATTCAGACGAGTTCGCTAGTGAATTTGACCAAACATTTATCCGTTCTCTACAATATCTTCCAGAAGATCAAGCAGCAGTACCTCCTGAGTCAATGAAGCAAACATTCCCCCAAGAAAAAAGCAGACAAAGACATTCTGAGGAACGAAAACCACCAATCTGGATTATACAAATCTGATTATATAGATTTATAATCACGAACATAGATGGAAAAATTCCTCAAAAAATATTAGCAAATCAAACCCAACAATATAAGAAAAGGACAAGCCATGATCAACTCAGATATTCCAGAACGCAATATTGTTTCAGCATTTGAAAATCCGTTCATGTAATTCATCATATTAACAAGTAAAAAAGAAAAAAATGTATGATCATATTAAGAGATGCAACAAAACCATTTTTTTAAAAAGCCCAACACCCAGTCATGATGAAAACTCTCAGTAAAAGGGCAGACTAGTCCATGGGGTCACGAAGACTTGGGACATGACTGAGCGACTAACACACACACACACACACACACACACACACGAAACGGAGGAGAACGTCCTCAACTTGATAAAGAACAAGCACAGAAAATAAACAACTCACATCAGACTTAATAGTGGAAAAGTAGATGTTTTACTCCTAAGATAAAGCAAAAGACAAGGTCCGTTCTCCCCACTCTTTGTCAACATTATACAGAAGTCCTAGCTAATACAATATGACAGTAAAGGAAATAAAAGATACACAGATTAGGAAGAAAGGAACAAAACTTGGAAGATGACATGATTGTCTATGCCAAAAATCTGAAAGAATCAATAAAAGCTTTCTGGAACTGCTAAACAATTATAGCAAGTTTGCAGGATACAAAGTTAATATACAAAAGTCATTGCTTTCTTATATACCAACAATGAACAATTGGATTTTGATATTAAAAATCCAATACTATTCACATTAGCACCAAAAAAAAATCAAAGAAATATTCAGGTATAAAGCCAATAAAATATGTTCACAAACTATATGAGGAAAACAATAAAACTAATGAAAGAAATAAAAGGTATAAACACACGGAGCTATTGCATGTTCTTGAGTAGGAAGGTTCCATATTGTTAAATTGTCAGTTTTTCTCAAGTTAATCTAAAGTTTCAACACAATCTCAGTTAAAATCCCAGCAAGCTATTTTGTGAATATTGACAATCTGGTTCTAAAGTTTTTTGGAAGAGGCAAAAGAACCAGAATGGCCAACTTAATATTTACAGAAGAGAAGAAAATCAAGGACTTCAATATCTCTGCAGTGAGGCTACAGTCATCAAGCAATGTGGTACTGGTGGGAGAATAAATGAACAGATCAATGGAACAGAAGAAAAAGCCCAGAAATATACCCCACAGATTAGTCAGCTGATCTTTAACAAGGGAGCAGAGCCAATTTGACGGAGAAAAAATAATCTTTTCAACAAATCATGTTAAAACAACTCAGCAAACATCTGCAAACAAACCTACATGTGCACTTAATCCTCCACCAAAAATTAACTCAAAATGGGCCTTAGCCATACTTGTAAATCATGAAACCATAAAAATCCTAGAAGATGACATGAGGCAACATAGATGACCCTGGCTGTGATGATGACTTTTCAGATACAACAATAGCACAACTGATGAATGAAGAAAATCAGCAAGCTGGACTTCACTGAAATTAAAATTTCTGGCCTATGAGAGATACCATGACATGAAAAGACAAAACAAACTCATAGAACATATTTGCAAAACACATATCTGATAAAGGACTTGTATCCAAGACATACAAAGAACTCCTGAAAAGTTAACAATTAAGAAAAAATTAAAAATGGGCAAGAGAAGCTGAACAGAAACCTCACCGAAGAAGATAACACAAATTAGATACGGAGAAAGAAACTGTAGTACATCCAGACAAGGGAACATTATTCATCAATTAAGAAGAAACGAGCCTTTAAGCCATGAAAAAAGACACACAGTAAATGCAAATGAATGTTACTACGTGCAGGAAGTCAGTCTGGGGACTTCCCCAGCATGCCAGCGGTTAAGACACTGTACCCCCAGTGCAGAAGACCCAGGTTCAGTCCCCAGCTAGGGAACTAACATCCTTCATGGCACATGGCCCAGCCAAAAACAAAACAAAATGACAAGATGGATAACATTTTTAAGAAAGAAGTCAACCTGAAAAGCCTATAATACTGTATGATTCCAACTCTATGACATTCTGGAAAAGACAGAACTCTGTGTGTGTTAGCTGCTCAGTAATGTCCAACTGTTTGCGACCCCATGGACTGTGGCCCCCAGGCTCCTCTGTCCATGGGATTCTCCAGGCAAGAATACTGGCGTGGGTTGCCATTCCCTTCTCCAGGGAATCTCTCCAACCCAGAGACTGAACCCCAGGTCGTCTGCATTAAGGGCAGATTCTTTACCAGCTGAACCATCAGGGAAGAGACCAATACTATATGATTCCAACTCTATGACATTCTGGAAAAGACAAAACTATGGAGACAGTTAAAAGGTCAGCTGTTGGCAGGGGTCTGGAAGGAGGAGAGGAGAGATGAAGAGGTGGACACAGAGAGCTTCCAGGGCAGTGAGACCATTCTTCATGACACACTGGTGGTGGATACATGACATTTTGCCCTTGTCAAAACCCTGAGCATGCTCAACACTGCACGTGTCCTCATGTAAATTCTGGGCTTTGCTTGATGATAGTGTCCCAACACAGGCAGGTCAGTCGTCACTGACGTGCTGACCACACTGATGCAGGACACAAACCACAGGGAAACTCTGAGCTGCAGAGAGTGCGGGCGTGGGAACCCTGGACTCACACATTCCTGTTTCAGGCAACTCAAAACCTCGCTAAAAATGTGAAGTCGACTAATTAACAGAAAAGAGAAAAACATCTCAGAGGTTTCTCTCCAGCCCCGGGCCTGGCATTCAAGGCCCCACAGAGCCTCTGCCCAGCCCAGCACTGGCTGTTTGGCTCCCACTGTGGCCACGTAGAGAATGGTCCTTGCACAAACGGAACTCTCTCCGACCGTCCCCAGTGGTCGGTGTGCATCAGACAGGACACACCAGTCCTGCAGTGTCCAAGGAACCATCAAGAGACAGGAAGAGGGCCCCCCTTGACCTGGTTCTCCCTGGGCTGCCGGCCCTTCTCTGTTTTGGGGAACTTTTTGGGTGCTTCTGTGGGGTGTGTCTCCTTTTACCTGGGTGCTCGGTCAGGGGCAGGTGATCCCCTGAGCTTTGTCCCCCCTACTCCTATACGCTTCTTAAAATTTAAGAAGACAAACAAGCTGATTTTATAAATGGATAAGAGATTTTCACAAAAGAAGATAGGCACATAGCTGATGGCAGGTGATACCAACATCATGACACCAACATCATGACCTATGTGAAGGGCGAGTGGAAAAGCCCAGGGAGACATCAGGACACGATCTCACATGCTGCTGAGGCCGCGGGGAAGCTGGCTCGATCCACACAAAACAAAACCAAAACACGCACACGAGCTGGTGTCTGTGTAAAGTGGCACAAACAGCCTGCAAAACAGTTTGATAATTTCTTAACAATTAAGCATACACTTCTCCTGCAATCCAGAACTTCCATGCATAGATTTTATTCAAGAAAAGTGAAAACGCATGTTTATAAAATAACACACCCATAGGAATGACGTCATACGATATTTGTCTTTCTCTGTCTGACTCATTTCACTTAGTGTGACAATCTCTGGGTCTAAACTTGTTGCTGCAAATGGCATTAATTCGTTCTTTTTTATGGCCAAGTAATATTCCCTTGTACGCATATACCACAGTCTTCCCAGGTGGCGCTAATAGTAAAGAACCCATCTGCCAATGCAAGAGACATAAGAGACACCACTTCAACCCCTGGGTCAGGAGGATTCCCTGGACTCACTCCAGCATTCATGTTTAGAGAATTCCACGGACAGAGGAGCCTGGCTGGCTATGGTCCAGGGGGTCACTAAGAGTCAGACACGACTAAAGCAACTTAGCACACATGCATGTATGCATATACCATGTGTCCTTTATCCATTCATCTGCTGAAAAAAATGATACAAATGATACAAAACTGATATAGACATATTTACAAAACTGATATAGACATAGACAGGCCCCAAAGACACAGAAAACAATCTTATGATCACCAAAAAGAAAAGCGGGGGAGGGATAAATTAGGAGTTCGGGATTAACAGATACACACTACTGTATATAAAGCAAACAAGAACCTGCAGTGCAACACTAAGAATTCACTATCTTATAATAACCTTTAGTGGAAAAGAATCTGAAGAATACTATGGATGTGGAGAATGCATATATATGGGGTCGATCCCTGAGCTGGGAAGACCCCCTGGAGAAGGAAATGGCAACCCACTCCAGTGTTCTTGCCTGGAGAATCCCACGGACAGAGGAGCCTGGCGGGCTACAGTCTACAGGGTCGCAAAGAGTCGGACATGACTGAGCGACTAAGCAAGCATGCGCGTGTGTATAACTGGATCACTTTGTTATACACCTGAAGCACTATAAATCAACTACACTTTGATAGAAATACTTTAAGTGGAAAAAACACACCCAAATATTCAAAGCACAATTATTCATAATAACCCCAAACTGGAAATAACGCAAAGGTCCACCAACAGGTGAATTGGCAAACAAGTGTTGCCACTTCCAGGCCTCGGAGCACGAGGTGATGAAAAGGACACACACACCCGTGCTGGCAGGATGCCTATCAGAAAGATCACGCCGAGTGTAACAGACCAGGCCCGGAAGCCGCCAGTGTGCGGGAGTCCAGCTCTTCAATGCAAGCCTTTCAGCTGCTGCCCGTGGTTGCGGGTCGGGGGAGGGGACAGACAAGGGGGAGAACTTTGCACGGAAAATGTTCTGTCTTGATTGTAGTGTCATCCTTGCCACACCCTACGGAACTTTACGGAACTTCTCCTTAATAGAATTAAGGAACAAACATTTGTTCTCTTTTTTTAAAAATTTATCTTTTATCTTTAATTTGAAGATAATTGCTCCACAGTATTGCATTGGTCTCTCCCATAGAGGTCGTGAACTAGCCAGGTATACCCCTGTCCCCCACCATCTCTAACCTCCCTCTTACCCCCGTCCCATCCCACCCGTCCAGGTTGTCACAGAGCTCTGGATTGGAGCTCCCGGCGCCAGGCAGCACATTCCCCCGGCTGTCCAACTTCACAAACGGCGAGGAATGCGTTTCAGTGCTCTTCCCTCCTTCCATCCCTCCCTCTCCTGCCCCTGCCGTGCCCACCAGTCTGTGCTCTTCCACGTCTCCACTGAGGCCCTACAGACAGGTTCATCGGAACCATCTTTCTAGATCCTATACAGATGCATTAATCCACGATATGTGCCTTTCTCTTTCTGAATGACTGGAACAAACATTTTTAGTGTACGTAAAGCAGGTGGTTTGCTTTCAGAAGGGATCAGGTGTCTGCAAAGTGAGCGAAAGAACTCTGCTCTTTACTGTTCACAAATGAAGTCTTGGTCACTCAGTCGTGTCCGACTCTTTGTAACCCCACGGCCTGGAGCCCACCAGGCTCCTCTGTCCAGGGAATTCTCCAGGCAACAATTCTGGAATGGGCTGCCATTTCCTTCTCCAGTTTACAAAGAAACGTGCCTGCCGTTAGGCCTTGCCCTGCAGAGTGTACTGTGATAAAGCCAAACTGTGACCACAAAGTACAGCAATGAAATAGAAAAGCTTCAAGTCAGTCATGAAATGGGGTCAACAAGCGACAGACGCCTGTCCCCCACAGTGAGAACCAGACCGGTGCCCGCACAGTTGGCCGCTATGCCTCGGGCTGGCTCATGTCGCCCTAAGTCACCTTTCCTGGAGGAACATGTCCCAGCCTTCCTTGGTCACAGGTGGGATGTGTAGCCCCGGGCAAGCAAGTTGATGCTGGCTCGTAAGACGCCCAGACTTCGAGGTCGGAAAGCTGTAATGCTCTTTTGAAGGACAAGGATGAAAATAACAATTTCTGTGACACGGTCACTGCTGATTTTATTTATGGGAATTCATGGGAAGCAGAAGAGCCGAATAAGCAAGTGAGTCTGCTGCTGAGTATTTCCCCTAGTTCTCCTCCAAGAACGTCTTTACTTCCTCTTCATCCCTACAGGACATTTTCAGTGCATGCAGAATGCCATGCCGGCAGTTGTTTTTGTTTGCTTTCAGCAGTTTATAAATGCTCCACGGCCCCTGACCCTCAAGGTTTTGGGGAAGAAATCTGCAGTCATGCAGTGATGGTCCCCACCTAAGGCACACACACACACACAAATAGACACATGTTCACACAACTGAACCCCTTTGCTATACATTTGAAACTAGCACAACATGATTTCGGTGGTGGTGGTGCTGTTCAGTAGCTAAGTCCTGTCTGACTCTTTGAGACCCCATGGACTGCAGCATGCCAGGCTCCTCTGTCCTCCACTGTCTCCCAGAGTTTGTTCACACTCAGGCCCACTGAGTCAGTGATGCGATCTCACCATCTCATCCTCTGCCGCCCCCTTCTCCTCTTGCCCTCGATCTTTCCCAGCATCAGGGTTTTTTCCAGTGAGTCAGCTCTTCGCATCAGGTGGCCAAAGTATTGGAGCTTCAGCATCAGCAACAGTCCTTCCAATGAATATAGGATTGACTGGTCGGATCTCCTTGCAGTCCAAGGGACTCTCAAGAGTCTTTCCCAACACCACAGTTCAAAACCATTAGTTCTTTGGCACCCAGCTTTCTTTATGGTACAACTCTCACCTTCATACATGACTACTGGAAAAATCATAGCTTTGACTATACGGACTTTTGCAGCAAAGTGATGTCTCTGCTTCTTAATATGCTGTCTAGGTTTTTCACAGCTTTCCTTCCAAGGAGCAAGCATCTTTTAATTTCATGGCTGCGGTCACCATCTGCAATGATTTTGGAGCCCGAGAAAATGAAGTCTGTCATTGCTTCCACTTTCTCTCCTTTCATTTGCCATGAAGTGATGGGAATGGATGCCATGATCTTAGTTTTCTTAATCCACTATACTTCAATATAAAATAAAAATTTTGAAGTGAAAAAAAAAAAACAAATTTAAAAGTGCACAGGAGAGGAGAGGTTTCCCTCACTCTCTGACTGTGGTGCCCAGACCAGCAATAGACAGCCTCCCTTGGACTTTCCTGTCCATACTCGGAGTGTCGCTCCACGCTTTCAGCTGCCTTGAGGAGCTGCTGTCCTGTGCAGGGGCGGGGCGTGCGGGCCATTCAATGGGAGGCCCAGTGGAACCGCTTGTACCATCTCCGTGCCAATTATTGTTTCATGTCTTTCCTCCCTGACATATTTCCTATTCCAGCAGGTCAGAAACAGAGTCCAGCCTCTTAATCACTGCACCCCCTGACCCTGGCTGAGTGTTTTTCCCATAGTAGCTCCTCCTCCAAAACTCAGTGACTACATCCATAAGCAGTGCAGACTGAGTTAGACGACGTTGGTACAGCAATCCGCAGGACGTCTGTCATTAAGCTGTTCAGTATCAATAAATGACGGCGTCTATTGCAGACCCTAGAGGGCTACCACCTCTACGCACACTCAAAACAGAGTTAGAAGCTTCCACAGGTCACCACAGGTGACCATTGAAGTCAGTGAGACCCCTCTCTCAAAACATTATCCATAAGCCTCCCCTCAAATCTGAGCTTATTGGACCAAGTGTTTTACAGGAAAATAGTAAGACTGTTTTACAAGTGTGTGCACACATGCTCAAACACAGGCACAAACAGTGTCTGCATGACGTTTCTCTGAAAGACGACTTTCTCCATTTCTTGCATTGCTTCAAGTGACAGGAGGGAGATTCTATCTTGCGGGGGAGCTCTTTGTATTTAATACTTTGAACAGGTGTGTGCCCACTCTCCTCCATGAAGTGATTCTGCAGAAAGTTCCAGAAGTGCATTGCTGTCATGGCCTCTCATGTTAGAGGTGGCACAGGGGCCAGGCAGTCTAGCACCTGCTCGGCTACTAACTGGTTCTGCCCCACACCTCCTGTCCAGTCTTCTCCTCCTGTTCACCAAACCAATGGGTGCCTCTCATAGGTGGAAATTAACCAGAGACCCTATTGCAAGGAAGTAGCTTCCAGACTTCACCAGCTCCCTCGTACTAAAGGCCTGAGTTGGGGAACATGTCGGGTTGAGAGATGGTCATATCACTTCTCTGTTTTAACGCTTCTTCTTGGGAATGGCATTAATAGATTTCCTAAGTTTGAATCATGTTTTCCTTCCTTGGGTAAAGATGGTCTTCTAAGGTATTGCTGTATTTTCTTTAAGATTCTAGTATTTTTCTAAGTGGGGTGGCCTTCTCTGTGTTAGTCTTGTCTGGATCTAGGGTCAGAGGTGTCATGGAACAGACTGGAAATCATCTTTTTCTGTTCTCTGGAATAGTTTTCTCTACAGGCACCAGGTGCCCCTTAAAAATTTCAAGCATGCCTGCTCATGCTGTGTGGGCCTGTTTTCTGGTGTGTTCTGTGTTTTGTTTCAATTCTATGTGTAGCCCTATGGAAGGAGAAGGGGACGACAAAGGATGAGATGGCTGGATGGCATCACCGACTCAATGGACATGAGTCTGAATAAACCCCAGGAGCTGGTGATGGACAGGGAGGCCTGGCGTGCAGCAGTCCATGAGGTCACCAAGAGTCGGACATGACTGAGCAACTGAACTGAACTGAACTATAGCCCTGCTATTACCTCTTGCTTTTAATTTTTTTCTCTATGGGTTGTTTTTCTTTTTAGAATTTTCCTCTCTGGGAGGTATGCTTTACTTCATCCGTTCTCAATTATTTCTAAATAGCTTTTAATTTTGTTTTTAATTTTCTTTTAAACTCAAGTTATCTAGAAAATTGTTTTTTAATTTGCAAGTGGGCGGATGGATTCTTAATGTGGCAGAAATATTATTCATCGATGCGGACTGCAATTTCCTACTTCTTCCTTGCTGTAGGAATCCATATTCTGTTCAGGGTAGCAACACGCCCAGCTCTAAGGCATGAATCATGATCTGTCTTAAGTATCTTGGAACTCCTGCTTCCCGCTTGCCAGTTCTTTCTGAGCCCCTCTTTGGGGCCAATTTGGGGCTGGGATGGCCATGTGACCCCACCTGGCCTTTCTCAAACCTCTGAGGCTGGGAAGAGCGACACCTGGACACACAGCGCACCTTACTTTTTTATCTATTTTCGCTGTGCTGGATCTCAGCTGCTGCGCAGGATTTTTTCGAGTTATGGTGCATGGGTTTCTGACTGCAGCGGCTTCTCTTGCTGTGGAGCACAGGCTGTAGGGCGCGCAGGGTTCAGTCAGCGAGGCTCCCAGGCCCAGCTGCCCCACGGCATGTGAGAACCTGGTTCCCAGACCAGGCGGAATCCCAACCACTGGGCCGCCAGGGAAGTGCTCAAGTGCAGCTTTGAAAGGCAAGCACGGGCCACAGGCTATGTCTGGCTCCAGCTCCTGGTCCATCAGCTAGGAGCTATGTCACTTTGGACATGTTACTGAAACTCTCTCAGCCTCAGCTTCTCCGTCTTTAAATGAAAAATAATGGTACCTACCTTATGGACTGACGTGAGCATTTAAAAAGTAGAAAGACTGAGGGCAAAAGGAGAAGAGGGCAGCAGAGGATGACGGCTAGATAAGCATCCCCCACTCAATGCACGTGAATTTGAGCAAACTCTGGGAGATGGTAGAGGACAGGGAAGCCTGGCATGCTGCAGCCCGTGGAGGTGCCAAGAGTCTCACATGCCTTAGGGAATGAAAAACAACAAAGAAATATGGGAGGGGCTTAGAATAATGATTGGCACAAAGTAATTCAAACAAGTTAGCATTACCATGGAAAAGACCTGATGCTGGGAAAGAGTGAAAGCAAAGGAGAAGAGGGTGGCAGAGGATGAGATGCTTGAATGACATCACTGACTCAATGGACATGAACTTGGGCAAAGTCTGGGAGATGGTGTGGGACAGGGAGACTTGGCGTGCTGCAGTCCGTGGGGTCACAAAGAGTCGGACATGACTTAGCCACTAAACAACAACATCACCATAATAACAATATTTATTATAAACGCTAGCCTCCCAGGTGGCACTAGTGGTAAAGAATCCACTTTCCAATACAGGAGAGTCTGTGGACATGGGTTCAAGCCCTGGATTGGGAATATCCCTTGGAGTAGGAAATGGCAAGCCACTCCAGCCTTCTTGCCTGGAAAATGCCATGGACAAAGGAGTCTGGCCGGCTACAGTCCACGGGGTCACAAAGAGTCGGACAGGCTTGAGTGATTGAGCACCCGTTATTATTAATGCCATCATCATCAGATTGGGATCATGAAGACAAACAGTCAACATAATGAGAATTTGGAGTAGAGGAAAGAAAAGGCTTGGATCCTTGGTGCGTACCTTGAGCTGGAAACCCCACCATTTGACATTCGGTGAACGTCCTGTCTTAGGTCAGCTTCTAATTTCCATGGAATACATTCTAACGGAATGCCTGATTATATTTTTCATGAATTCAAAAACTGGTACCAAGATCCCTTCAAGGCTTCAATAAAACAACCATGAGCAACAACCACAAAAAAAAGCTCTCTGCTTCTTGGAGCTGACATCCCTTTTGTGCTAATTTCCAACTGTATTTCCACGAAAGTCAGAGAAAGTAGCCTAGTGAGTTCACTGGTGCACAGGACAGAACGTTCCCTTCACGAGCTTAAAATGGGGCTGAAAGACGAGGACCCCCGCTGCCGCCGCATCCTCTACAGCTGAACAGTACAAGGGGCCAAGTAATTGCGTCCACGTGGTAAGCCTCAGCTCAGACAGGCAGAGCAATTCTGCCTAAAATCCCATGTCGTTTCCTGCCCAAAGCACTCTCACCAGGAGATGGTCAGAGCCCCCAAGCAGGCGGCTCTTTTTGAAACCATCATTTGGACCGCACCGCTAATGCAAGCGTGTCGCTAAGGCAGGCGGCGGACCCCAGAGTGGTTGTTAGGGAAGCTGCTAAGGAGCGCTGAATATATGCCTGTCTAAAGTACTGACATTTCATGCCATTTCCAGAGCAGCACAGAGGCCCCCGCGAGCTCCTGTCCGGAGCGGAAAGTAGTCTTTCTTCTTGATGAGAGTGGAAAATTGCTCTATTCTGGCAGGGGAAAGCCACAGGGATTAACACTCTCAAAAGCACAGTAATATCCCATGGCCAAAAGCTCTTTCTGCCTCTTCTCTCAATCTCTCTCTCTCTCTCTCTTCCTTAGCTTTTGGGGCTCAGAGAGGGCATCCTGGAAAGCCAGGCCTGCATCTCTCAATATTATTAGCAGAGATTAGAGAGAGAGAAAAGTCCCATGTCCAACCCCTCGACAGCACGGAGGGTCCAGGAACGTTTCCCCTTCCATGGAGAGCACGAACTGTAAGGGAGAGTGACACCAAGGGGCCAAAGTCATCAAGAAACAGTAAAAAAAACTGTCAAAATCACCCAGATATAAACTTTCTTTAACAGTCGTGCCACATCGCTGTCACTCATGGATCAGTCTGTTCAGTAATGTTTAGTTGTTTTTAATGAAGATTCCCATTTTTCCTCCAAAGGAAAATATCCAGTATCACCACTAGGCAGACACCACAGTTATAACACAGACCCACCATTCACGATAAAGGACAGAGGCTCAGGGCCTTTGAACATCTCCTAGCATTTTGCTTTATCGGTGGTGAACAGTTCCATTGAGTTGAATTAAATACTGAAATTTCCAAATGAAGCTCACAAGACATTGACAGCGTCCTGACACCCCAGACACGTCCCAAACAGTCTGGCAGCAGGACCGTCATCCTTGCCGGTGGTTCTAAGGGGCTCAGGGGCACGTGCATGCGTGCACACACACACACACACACACACACACACACACACATACACACACAAACCACGCTGGCCACGGAGCTGGTGTCTCCTTCCAGGGGGGCTGTCACCCCCACAAAGGACCTGACTTCCCAGAGCCCACTGCCCCTCCAGAGCACATCTATAATTTCCCAGAAAACCCACTGAAGTTGGAAGGAATATCAGGCATCATTACACAGGGGAGGTGGAGCATAGGGGCCCAAAGGGAGATGATCTGTCTACAGCACAGAGGAAACTCCACAGGCAACAGGTGGGATTAGCGCCGCCTCCAAGTCCAGGGCTCACCTCGGGAGATGAAGGGAGGGGAGCTGTAACGGTCCCAGAGAGCCCTCGGGAAACCCTGAAACCCTCACTGTTAGCCTCCTCGCACCGGAGAGGTGGCCCTGAGATTCGAAGGGGTTCCTGGGGATCAGAGCCAGGCAGGTCACTGATGAGGGTCCCGCATTTGGCCAGCGTGGCTGCCATCACACCGCCAATGTCAACTCTCTCCTTAGATGATCAGTCCTTTCCCAAGTCCATCTTTGAGGAGCTCTGTGTGGACCCAGGTGGCTCCGGGTCCACCCTGACCCTCAGGACCACCACACCTGAGGGAGTCATTGGGGGAAGCTCTGCAGGGTCACTGGCCAAGAACCGACCCTGTTTCACATTCCTCCCTCCCCGCCTTCTCCACCACCCCAGCCCACGCCCCAGGGGTCCAGAGTCCAGAGCGAGTTCTTTTTGACTCAGTCCCCATAACAGATACATTTCCAGGAGTGGGGAAAAAAGGCCCATTATCAAAATATAAACCTTTCCAAGGGCCCCACCAATGGGTTGTGCTTAAACCACTTCTGCGGGGCGTTGGCCTCTGCACAGCCGCTGTGCATCATAACGGAGCCCCCCAGGGAGCACTCTTCAGGAACCTCGGCCCCCGTGCAAGTGCAGACATGGGAGGGCCCTGGGAGCAACGGGAGGGGGTGGACGGCGCTCAGGGAGAGAAGGGCTGAGGACGGCCAATCTGCATGTGGGGACGCGGGACCCCAGACGGCAAGCCTGCCCCTTCCTACTCTCCACCAGAGGCGCAAAGATGCCCGCCCCCCGGAAGTCTTCTCAGCACTCAGCTGAGAATCGGGGAAACACGTGGGAAAGGCGCAGATCTGGCACAGGGCCCCCAGAGCGAAGAACCACAGGCAGGGCAACTCAAACTGTGGAGCTGTGGCCCCAGGGCTCTGCCGCTGCAGGTCTGAGATCAGGGTGTCGGCAGGGCTGGTTCCTCCAAAAGGCTAGGAGGGAGAAGTATTCTGGTTCTGCCCCTCTCTGCTGGCTCTGTCTGCTGTCTGCTGCCAGTCTCCCTCTTTTCTTGGTTTGCAGCAGCATCCACCAGATCTCAGCCTTCACCTTCACATAGCACTCTGTGTGTGTGTGTCCAAATTTCTCCTTTCTGTAGCTGAAGCTTCAGTTCCTCAGCCACCCGATGTGAAAGACTGACCCAGAAAAGACCCTGATGCTGGGAAAGATTGAAGGCAGGAGGAGAAGGGGACGACAGAGGATGAGGTGGTTGGATGGCATCACCGACTCGATGGACGTGAGTCTGAGCAAGCCCCGGGAGTTGGCAATGGACAGGGAAGCCCAGCGTGCTGCAGTCCATGGGGCCGCCAAGAGTTGGACACGACTGAGCATCTGAACAGCAATAAGGACGGCAGCCATATTGGATTTGGGCATATTGGATTCCAGCAGTACTTCATCCTAACAAACTACACTTTGGCAATGCCGCTCTGGATAATGTCACGTTGTGAGGAAGTGGGGGATCAGGGTGATCAAGCCTTCAACATGTGGACTCTGGAGGATGCAGTTCGCCCCACCCTCATGCTGAACTGAAGCGCAGCTCAGCCACTCGCCTCCCTTGGGTACACAATGTAACTGCATCACACCTTCCTCTGCAAGACGGGAGGCTACAGCAGCCGCTCAGGGTGGAAAAGGACCAGTGAGGCCTCAAGCACCTCTCGTGGGTGTGACAGGCTGGGGCTTCACGTGTGCTCAGGATGGGTAATTGGCCTGAACCTCCTCCCCAGGCGGCCCTTCCTGGCTCTCCAAGGCTAGGGGGGGAGTGTTCCACCCCAACAGGTGCAAACCTACTCTTCCCACTCCCAGCCGTGAAGAGGCAGGCAGAGTGTTCAAGAGCCGTGTCAAGGGACTCAATCAACTGCTCTTTCGAAGCCTTTCCCCTCCAGCCTACATTTCTCTTTTTAACGCATTTGTAGTGGAGCCTGGCTCCGGGTGCTTGAAAGAAAGTAGTCATTTGCAAGGATCCATATTCCACTGCATGTGTTGAAAATGAATTTACTTGACTGATTGTTCCCACCTTGTTCCAGAAAGGATTTCAAGGGGTTACGTGGAGAATAAAACCCATTCTAGCTTTTAATCCAAACTCTCATGTGACTCTAAACCTGGCCTCTCAGACGGGATGTAGTCTCTTCAAAGTCGTGTTGTTTTTAAGCTATTCAGGCTCAGAGTTGTAAGGTGTGTGGGTGTGATGATTGTGGCGAGATGGGTGATGAGGGTGAGAATTAGAAGGTAAAAGTGCTTCTTACAGACTTTCCTGTTATAAAGGAAGAGGGAAGGGAGAAAACCAGTGCTGAGAACAGAAAGCAGGGGTGGGATGGGAAAGAAGGTGAAACAGGGAAACAGAGGGTGTCAGAGACCCACCGTGCCAAAAGCTGTGCTTGTGCTAAACTCTGACCAAATTAAATCCCCAAGAGCACTTTTCCTCTGTCTCTTCAAACTTGTGGATTCTTTCGCAGAACTCTCTGGGGCTCAGAAGTTGATCACGACAAGCCAGGTGGAGGCTTTCAGCTCCGGAGAGCCAAGTCTGAGGCTGGATCCTGCCTCCTGGCTCTGGTGATTTATAATTTTGGCCCCTGGCAAACTCCTTTGCCACATTAAATGCAGGCTCACCCACGGCAAGCAGGCTGGCGGGCTCTGCTCCAGTGCCACCCCCACCCCCGACGCAAGGACGCCCCCACTGGCCCAGGACCGCAGGCAGGGCCTGGAAAAAGGCTTTAGGAGAGAGTGTGGAGCAGCTGCTGGCTCAGCACCCGGCTCTCGGTGGCCCCCCCGGCCTCCCTTCCACACCTGCCCTGGCTCCACTATGGCCAGAGCATCACCAATGGAGCGAGTTACCTGTGAGCCACCTGGCAACCCAGAGGAAAGGGGGGAAAGCGTGCACTCAGCTTATGTTCGGGGATCCGCTGATATTCAGTGCTCGCTGCTAAGGCATGGCGGGGAGGGGGCGGGGGGAGAGCTGAGATATGCCCTGCCCGGTCTAGCTGGCAGTGCCCACAGCCATGAAGACGCTCGTCAGGTTCATCACAGCTCTGCACCCCAACTGAGCTCCAACAGGACAGCTCCTCGGGGTCACCCTGCACCACCAGCAGCCTGGTTCCTGTTCAGCACCCCTGGGGCAGCATACGCTGCTTCCAGGTAAGGAAGGGCAGAGGGCCCAATTGTGGCCCCTTTTCCATCAAGGAGGTTCCACTGCAAACACAACACTTCCCCCGACCACCCCCAGAACTTTCTTTGCAAACCAAGTGGAAAAGGAAGCGTGGCCTTTGAAATGCCAGAGAGGCCCTGAGTCCCTTCCCGAAAGGCAGTGGGGGCTCGAATAATATGCTTGCATGATAAGAAGGGTTTGGCTGTCCAGTGGTTAGGACCTGTGCTTTCACTGCAGGGCACACGGGTTTGATCCCTAGTAGGGGAACTAAGGGCTTTTCCCCTGATAGTTCAGGGAGTAAAGGATCTGCCTGCAGTGTGGGAGACCTGGGTTCGATTCCTGGGTCAGGAAGATCCACCAGAGAAGGGATAGGCTCCCGACTCTAGTATTCCTAGGCTTCCCCGGTGGCTCAGATGGAACTAAGATTCCTGCATGCTACTAGGCTAAAAAAAAAAAAAAGAAGAAGAAGAAGAAAAGAAAAAGTAAAAAGTCTCCCTCGGGGACACAGCAGTTAGGAATCCACCTTGCAACGCAGGCCGATAGAACTGGATAGACACCGGTTCTATCTCTGGTCCAGGAAGGTTCCACACCTGTGGAGCAACTGAGCCCGGGGCACCAGAACTGCTGGGCCCACGTGCACCAGCTACTGAAGCCCACGTGCCTAGAGCCCGTGCTCCACAGCAAGAGAAGCCACCGCAGTGAGAGGCCTGCGCGCTGCAACTGCAGGTGAGACCCCGCGCTCAGCAGCTAGACCCAGTGCAGCCCAAAATGCAAGCAGTGGCCCCATGAATTGTAGCCCACCAGGCTCCTCTGTCCAAAAAGCAAATCTTTTAAAAGGCTGGGAAGGGTCTTGGCAAGAGCGACAGGTAAGGACAAAGGAGCTTCCAGGTGACCTCCGATGTGTAAAAGGACGCAGAAGCGGTCGGCGGCTCCCCTCCATCACCACCTTAGGCCCTGCCTGGGTCGCGGCACTGCCCTGGGGCTATCTTCTCTGGCTCAGCCCGCCCTCCCACCAGGAGAACCGAGGCACAGGGGGCTGGAAGGGTCTTGCTACCGAGTGCATGAGGATGGGGGATGGAACCAGGTCCGGGCATAACTGAGACCTCTCTTCCCTCCGACCTTTGGCAGAAAAGAAAAACAAGACCCACGAGAGAGGAAGCAGTTTGCAAAGATCTGGCGGCAAAGCGGGGGCCACGATCACACTCCCACACCCATGCATTTGGAGCTATTTGCCGCGGAGCTTTCGCGGCGCCTCACGTCGTGCACAGAAAATCACGGGCCCCTCCCTCAGGGCTGCACCCCGGGGTGAACGGAGGCTACTTCCTACACCCACTCTAGTAATGCCTCATAATTAAGACTCCCGGGAATAAAGTAACCCCAGGGAGTTTCATGGAAGATCTGCCTTCAGACGGCTCGGGTCAGCCTTAGGCACAGACAGCAGACTAACGAACGGCCCCCTTGGGTCCAAAAGAAAAGATGTAATCGGCCCGCACAAAGCACGCCCTATGCAATTATAGGAACCCACATGGATGGGCTGACCTGTGACCTATACAACAAAATGAAGACTTTCAAACATCACTGGGAGGTAGGGGGAGCGACGGCTGGCCAGCTGCTCCCGACTTCCAACTCCCCAGGGTGCAAAAGAGAACAAGATCCAAAGTGCTGGAAAGAAATGTGGCCGCCTCTGAGCGGCCATTGTGCCGCTTTCTGGCGGCGGTTGTTTCGTGAGGGCACGCGGAGTTGGGGGCAGAGAGAGGTGGCTAATGCAAGCTTTTTTTTGAACCACTCAGATGCATGTCACAGAATCACATTTCCTTGAAGAAATTACTTCTTTCTAAAGAAATCAGACTCGGCAGTAGCCGGAAGATGTGTTCATTATACTTTGCCAGAGTATTAAAGAGGGTATATTCAGTGCTGGGGGACGCGGGGAGGTGCCCCGTGCTGTGATGAGAAGCACAGTCCTACTTGCATTTAAGGGTCCGGAGCGTCTGAGCACGGGGCCGACTGCCCAAGTTCTAGGCAGAATCGACTGAGGACAAATAAAGACTATTTCCCCAGACTGAGGGAGCCGTGTCTCATCTCTCAGGGAATCAGCTGGACACACGATGCCTCAGTGATCCAGCTAACAGGGACCCTCGTCCCCTGACCTCCAAGAGCAGGGAGGTCAAGGAGGAACCACAGTTCCTCCTGGAAAGCCTACAGAAAGGGACCTCCACCTCCACGCCGCCGACCCGGAGAACCTGCAACCAGCAGCGGGCTCCTCTCTCCTTCTCTTTAAAAATCAACACCCATTCCCCGTTTCGCTTTTGGCAAACATTGCTTAACTACTGCTGTTTTCCCTGAAGTCTCTGAAGACAGAGAGTTGGATAATGAGCTGGCAGGCTCTTTTGAAATGTTTACTGTGTTCCTTTAAGCAAGGGACATGCTGGTTCCTAAACTAATTTGGGGTTGCTAGATCTCTTCTGCTCTTTCTGGAGATCTCCGAAGTAAACACACGGACTTAAGTGTAATTAAGCTGTATCAGAGAGTCAAATAAACAGCCATGGGGCTTCCTAAGGCATAAACCATTGCTGATCTGTCAATAGGCAGAGATTTTTCCTTAATTCTCCCAGCGGAAAAGAAAGAAATACTCGAGCATTAAGGTGACACTTGATCGCATACCCCAAAGATCAGAGGATGAAAGGCGAGGGGGTCTTGACTGTGGCACACAGAACGGACCCAGGTCTTCAGAGACGCCTTCCTAAGTGCAAACTGGCTTGCATAACAGAGCTTTTATTCGAAAATTTTCTGAGCCTCAACCTGGCATAGTTCACAGTCTTGTTGAAAAATAAATAAGTAAAACTCAGGGTATCTAGTCGTGTGTCATTTCTGTGAGAACTGTAATAAATGCGTCCACGTAAGCCCTAAATTCCCACTTTCATAATGGACATCTGGGGTTAGAATGACATTTATATAAATCCCACTTGGTATTTTGGTTGCATGTTTTTCACAAGGAGTTCAAAGGCATTTATAGACATTCTGATTAGCGCTTGTGATATCCCGGTGGGGTGGCAAATTCTATTAGCTCAGTTTTACAATTGGGAATAGAAAATCTTACAGCAGCCAAATGGTTTGGCAAAAACCATATGGTGTGTCACTGATAACGCTTTGAGAAGAAAACAGGTTTTTCTTTTCAGCATCTCTCCCTGCATCAGTCCTCTGTTCAATTTGCTTGATTTTTTTTTTTTTAATTAGATAATGTAGGTGATTCTCACCTACATCTTCAACCTGCTGGGGCAGTGTTCATCTGGGCAGGGAGTGGGGGGGGACAGTGAGCTCCTCCCCTCCATTTGTTGGGAAGGACCAATTTCCTTGCATCACTCCAGCCCTCTGAGAGCAAATTCCAGGAAGCAAAGATGGGCATCCTGGCAAGTAATGCCCAGAAGAGGGGGTATGAGAGCCCAGAGCAAAGAGGAATCGCCCAGGCCCCCTTTCCCCCACATAACCCTCTCAGGATCCCTGTGCCTGAGCCCAGATGACTCCTCCACTGCCGTAGTCCAAACAAGAAGTGGGGAAGGAAGAACAGGAAGAAAGACGTGGGCTTGCTGTCTAGGGCAGATGGTGTATTGGGAACAGATGCCAGGGACAAAGAAGACACTCGACTCCTCAGCGGCTGCCATCGCCTCTTCCAAGAGAAGAACCTCAGGCTGCAGAGAAGAGAGCAAGTCGTGGTCAGGGGTGGTGCGGGTGGTGAAGATGTGGGGTGGGGAGGTGCCTGGAGCTGCAGCTCGTGTCCCTCGGCCACTGGAGCCCATTCCAGGTGCTTGAAGGCCTTGCAGACGAAATTGTCCAATTAGTCCAGAAATAACCCACTCCTGACAAGGCAGCCTTTGGGGCTTCCCAGGTGGCTCAGTGGTAAGGAATCCGCTACCAAAGTAGCAGATGCAGGAGGCAGGGGCTAAATCTTTAGATCAGGAAGATCCCCTGGAGGAGGAAAGAGCAACCCACTCCAGTATTCTTGCCTGGAAAATCCCATGGACAGAGGAGCCTGGTGGGTGACAGTCCATGGGGTCGCAAAGAATCGGATACGATTAAGCAGGCAGGCAGGACACACGAGGAGTTGGACGAAGCAGTGCCCAGAAGAAAGGGTCAAAATATCGCTGCCACGAGGCAAGGTTTGTTGAGGGTCCAGGAGCACCCCCCCTCCACTGGTTGACTCCATGCCTGCCCTCCCCTCCACAGGTCCCAGCCGTTACCTTCTCCATAACCTGCCCCTTCCTGTGTCAGGGGCCCCACGGACCACGCCATCTGCTGGGAGCACCTCTCCCCACCTAGGACAACCGCACGCATCCTGTCCAAACCCGAATTCCTCAGGGAGGGCTTCCTCTCCTGGCCCTCAACCTGGGATCAACCCCTGCTCCTCCCAGGCCTTCCCAGCATCTCCTGCAGGTGACCCATGACAACCGGGACGAAACCATTCATTCCGACTTGGTTTGTGCAATGGGTGTTTCCCCCACTGAGAGGCAGGCTCACTGTCCCCAGCTCACCACTGCCTGCCCAGGGCTAGCATGGTACCCACGAAAACGTAATAAGTTGGTAAAATAAGCAGTTCATCCATCACAACATCAGTTCATTAAGTACAAAGAAAATGCTTGTGTGCTTGTTCATGTCCGACTCTTTGTGACCCCATGGACTGACTGTGGCCTGCCAGGCCCCTCCATCCATGGGATTCTGCAGGCAAGGACACTGGAGTGGGTTGCCATTCCATTCTCCAGAGGATCTTCCCAACCCAGGGGCTGAGCCCACAGCTCCTGCATTTCCTGCGCTGGCAGGTGGGTTCTCTACCAGTGTGCTACCTGGGAAGCCTAGGTACAAAGACACAACCCCACAAATGATGGGGAACGGCAGCGAGGGGAGGGAGGCTCTTCTGGGGCTGCGGTCTTCGGCCTCCCTGGCCACGCCCACCACTTAGAGGAGGAGGGCGGGGAGGAAGACGCCCAGAGCTCAGCCTGCGTCTTCTCCGTGGGAATGACCCACACGGCCCCTCTAGACTTTGGTCTTTGGAATCCATGAAGGCCTCTTCCCCAAAGGATGCTTGTTCTTTTGCTAGAGAATCGTGAATTCAGTTCTATTTTCTGATATTCAAATTCTGTTCACGGTAAATTTTTTCCCTGGAATTTCATAGTCTGTGCTTGTTTGGGAGGAATCAATTAAGTTTGTTATATTGTAGCCGTGCTTCGAAATACACAGGAGATTCCAAAGCTGAGCTCCTAATGACTGTATTTTATCAAATTAGGATCGTTCATTCAATTATGAGTAAAGCTTCCATCAACATTAATAGCATTGTTGGAGGCTTGTTTTTTTCTTTTTTTTTTTTTTCCTCAAACAGAATTCCTCACCGCCCCCTGGGAACTTCATAAAAATATCGTTAGAAACAGAAAGGTATTAGCCTCTTTCCACAGCTCGGCAAGCTGCTTTTTTTTTTTTTTTGCAAATAACCAGAGGCCCTTTTTCGAAAACAGAGAAGGTCTGTCATTGCTGCTAGAACACGACCACCAAGCTTCACAAGCAGTGAAAACTGATCCCAGAGTAAGTTAAGCAAGAGACAAATGGACTCTGTTTTTAAATTTTTATTGGAGTCCAGTTGCTTTGCGATTCTGTGTCAGTCTCTGCTGTACAGCAAATGAATCAGCTATACATATAAATCGATGCATATATCCCTCCCTCCTGGACTTCCCTCTCCTGCAGGTCACCATAGTGCATTAAGCAGTGTTCCGGGTGCTACACAGTAGGTTTTCATTAGTTGCCTCTTTTATACATAGTATCAACAGTATATATATATATGTCTGCGAAATTCTGGGCTGGATGAATCACAAGCTAGAATCAAGACTGCCAGGAGAAATATCAACAACCTCACATATGCCGATGATACCACTCTAATGGCAGAAAGTGAAGAGGAACTAAAGAGCCTGTTGATGAGGGTGAAAGAGGAGACTGAAAAAGCTGGCTTAAAACTCAATATTTGAAAAATTAAGATCATGGCATCTGGTTCCATCAATGCAAATAGAAGGGGAAAAAGGAGAAGCAATGACAGGTTTTATTTTCTTGTGCTCCAAAATCACTATGGATGGTGACTGCAGTCATGAAGTTAAAAGACCCTTGCTCCCTGGGGAAAAAAAAAAAAAACAAAAAACTATGACAAATCTAGACAGTGTATTAAAAAGCAGAGACATCACTTTGCCAACAAAGGCTTGTACAGTCAAAACTATGATTTTTCCAGTAGTCATGTATGGATATGAGAGTTGAACCATAAAGAAACCTGAGCAGCAAAGAATTGATGCCTTCGAATTGTGGTGTTGGAGAAGACTCTTGAGAGTCCCTTGGACTACAAGGAGATCAAACCAGTCAATCCTAAAGGAAATCAACCCTGAATATTCATTGTAAGGACTGATGCTGAAGCTGAAGCTCCAATACTTTGGACATCTGTTGCAAAGAGCCAACTCACTGGAAAAGATTCTGATGCTGAGAAAGACTGAGGGCAGGAGGAGAAGGGGACGACAGAGGATGAGATGATGAGACAGCATCACCAACTCAGTGAACATGAATCTGAGCAAATTCCAAGAGATAGCAGAGGACAGAGGAGCCTGACATGCTGCAATCCATAGGGTCACAGAGTCAGACACGATCAACAATATACGTCAATCCCAGTCTTCCGATTGCTCCCACCCCCCCCCTTCTCCCCTTGGTATCCATACATTTGTTCTTTGTGTCTCTATTTCTGCTTTGCAAAAAAAGATCATTCCTACCATGTTTTTTAGACTCCACATACATGCGTTAATATATGATGCTTATTTTTCTCTTTCTGACTTATTTCACTCTGTATGACAGACAGTCTCTAAAAGAGGATAGGAGGCAGGGGTCAACCAGTAAGAGAATAAATGGAGAGGATAGGGCAGTGAATGTGTGGACAATTCAGCCCCCAGCACAGGGAAGCCAGCCAGAGCGGAGAGAAGTCAGTCCCGGATGTATGGGACGATGCAATTTGTCCCAGAACTCCTTTCTAGTGATATAATACACTAAAACTGAGACCGGTGGAGTAGGACCAGCAAACTTCTCCACTGATGCAATCATATCATTTCCAATTCCTTCACGGAACCTTGCCGAGCCCTTAAAAGAGTCTGCAAGCCTAAAACTGCATGTACTATGAAAGTACACACTTAGAATTCACTTCAAATGGTTTTAATTTTTTTAATGACAAATGGCACATCTCTCTTTGCCAGGTACCCAGAGGCAGACCCAAATCTGAGAACAGAAGAAGCCATTAGCACCCCCGTGAAAAACAAATACGAGTCTTCCGTCTTCCTGTTCTCTGCAGTGTTGAGCTGTCATTTCCGTAACAGGAAGAGGAGGGGGAAAAGACAGAGGGAAACCCGAAACTCCAGGAACACGTGTTCAGCAGAAGAGAACTTGGTCTCCTCCTTGTTTTTTGAGCTACTGAGACGAGCAGCTTTTGCTTCTTGAGAAATCCCTGTTCTCACCTTCACAGATTCAAGAAACCGAAGATTTCCACCCAGATTGAGACTCGCTCCTCTCCCCTTTCACAAGTTACTCTATTTCTGTATAATCCATGAGTTTCCAAACACACCCCAAATGCACGTGTTGTACATGAGGACACACGTCCCCCTGGGCGGCCGTCGCGGGCAAGGGGTGTGGTGAACAGATTCTCAGGGTCCAGCTCAGAGCCTCGCAGGCAATCAGACCCTTCACTCCTACGTCCCCACTGGTCTCCTAGAGTCTCTGCGTCTCACGTGCCCTCCAAGCTGCTGTGGTCTGTGTGATTTCTGAACCACAGATTGGCTCTGACTTAGAATCTTCCCTAAACTCCTGGGAGGAAGCTCAGATTCCTGAGTCCCAGAGAAGCGTGGCCCCAGGAGGCATTCTGGCCCCACCTGCCACCCCTCCCCTGACCTCGACCTTGGCCGCAGCCCCTCACCGAGCTGCACAGCGCTGGTTCCTCAGCCTCGCCTCCCAGCCAAGCCACACACGAGTACTCGGGGCTCTGAGCACTGTGGGGAGGTGGCAGCGCAGTGAATTAAAGGTGATGCTGCGGGGTGCTGGACTCAGCTCCTGGAGAGCACCCTGACTGAGGCAGGCGGTAGATGGGCACGCCCTTCCCCAGGGTACAGTCACTGGAGATTCACTTCCTGTGGTCCAAAACGCAAAGACAAGAATTGACTTGGCAGGACAATTGGCAGTCTTTTTGCGCAAGTGTGGTCAGGACAGCTGAGATAATAATGTAACTGGGAAAGGTGAATTTTGAATGTATGCGGGATCTGCTTCTGCGACCTTAACCCTCATCCTGCAGCTTCGTTATTGTAGCCACACACAGGGAGATAACCTGAGCCTGACCACCTGTGAAATGGCTGTGAGGAAGTGAAACTCACACAGCCATCCCCCTGCCTCAGGCCTGCCCTTCCAGCGGACATTTGCAAGGATTGAATCGCCTTTTGACTTGTTTATCTTCCCCCCTCCCCCCACCTCCCCCGCCATCTCTGATCCAAAAAAGAATCTGGCCCCCTGCAAGATATTCATTTTGAGGCACTAACCTGCCATGGGCTTTCCTGGTGGCTCAGACAGTAGAGGCGTGATCTGCAATGCAGGAGACCTGGGTTTGATCCTTGGTTGGGAAGATCCCCCGGAGGAGGGTATGGCGACCCACTCCGGTATTACTGCCTGGAGAATCCCCATGGACAGAGGATTCTGGCGAGCTATAGTCCATGGGATCCTAAAGAGTCTCAGACACAACTGAATGACTAAGCAGAGCATAACCTGCCATCTTCACGGCCGGTCGGCTTCCAAATAAAGTCTCTTCCCTGCCTTAACACCTCACCTTGGCTTCCTTAGCCTATCACGTGGGGAACAGAGCAAGGTCGGACTTGGTAACAATAGGAGGCTGGGCTCTGCCCAGACCACATATTCTCATTCTCAAAGACAGGAGATGCCCCTGACCACACATGGGCAGAAAGACTCCTTGGGGGTCAAAGGAGAATGAGGCTAACTGACGCCAACTACCCATAAGCTTTTGCGGTGGAATCCATCTTGGCTGAGCGATGCGTGTGTGCACACACCAGAGGATCTGAGACACACCAAATATGGACTCTGAACAGGACAAATCAAAGTGACTGATCAGAGGAAAACCGGAAGAAAGGCCCCATAAAAGTAATTCAAACTGCCACGAGGGCCTAACTCAGGGACACTCTCAAGAGTCCACCCCGTGTCTCCCCACATGGACTTTGCTCTGTTTCCTTCTAATAAATACTCTACTTGCTTCACTACTTTCCATCTTTGTGGGAATTCTTTTCCCGCAAAGCCAAAGGGCCGGCGTCTTGTCACTGACCACAGGTCTAACGGCCAGGATTCTTTGCTCTCACCATTGTGACTCAACCTCAACCTCTGGCCAGGAACTGAAGGCCCGCTTCAAGCAGCTGTAGGCTGAGGCCACCTAGGATCATGACCACCCCCTACACCCACCCTCTGAGAGGCTGTTCTTTCAGGTGTGCAGAGGAAAGTTTGAGGGTTACATATGTGTGATGTAACTCACACTGGTTATGACAGTTACTCTACAAACACATAAAAACAAGGGTTAGTGAGAATGTGGAGAAGCCAGAATCTTGGTGCAGCTGCTCTGGAAGGATCTGGTGGTTCATCAGAAAATGAAATGTAGAATTACCATATAATCCAGGAATTCCACTTCTGGGTGCACACTCACAAGAACTGAAAGCAGCTCTTGAAGAGACCTTTGCACACCATGTCCAGAGCTGCACTATTCACAACAGCCAAAAGATGGAAACGACCCAGATGTCCATCAGCTGATGAATGGATAAACAGTGTGGTAGAGTCACACAACGGAATATTATTCAGCGTAAACTGAAAAAGGAAATTCTGACACATGCTAAAGCATGGATAAGCTTAAGACATCACACTAGTGAAACAAGCCAGACACAAAAGGACAAACGTTTTACGATTCCACTGACATGAAGTATCCAGAGGAATCAGATTCATAGAGACAGAAAGCAGGAGGGTGTGCGCCAGAGGAGGGACCAGGGAGTTCGTGTTTAACGCGGACAGAGTTTCGGCTTGGGAAGATGAAGACAGTTCCTGAGATGGATGGTGGCCGCGGTTACCCTACAATGCAAATGCACTTAACGTAAGTGAGCTAATCTCTTAAAATGCTTCAAATGGTAAACTTTATACTCTGTATATTTTTACCACAATTTTAAAAATACATAGAATTTCTGCTTCTAACATTGATTTAGCCATCAGGACTTGGTTTACCCCTCACATTAACAACAGACAGACAAAACTACTTTAAAAAAATAGTAATTTTCAGATATCGGACAGCAGGCAAGCACAGAACAGTGATCCTTGAGAAACAGAAACACATGAAATCAGCCCGATGGTTGCCTTCACGTGCTGCCTAGAAAATGTTCCCAGGTCACACTGCAGAGAGGGATGACCCAAACCCAGCCTGGGGTTCTCCTGCAAGTGAGGGGATGGAGTTGAGACCTGGGAAGCCAAGGAGGCTGGGACTGCAGGGCAGCGTGCTGGAGAGGAGGAGCTGCAGGAGGGGAGAGAGAGCTGCTTGGAGAGAGAGCTCTGTGGTCCTGCTGAGGGTCTCCCTGGAGACCTCAGATGAGTACTCGTCAGCAAGTGCAGAGCAGACCAGGAGAGACCCACCAGGAAGGAACACAGAGAAGCATTTTGAAGTTCACAGAGGGCTATAAATAGTTGGTATTCTCACAGAAACAGAGAAACCTTGTAACACACAGGGCTTCAGGAAGAGTACTCAGAAGGAAATTGTCTCAAAAGTGGGGCAAAATTAGCCCTCTGCTAATGGCCATTCTGATCTTGCCTAACAAAGCTGAAGAGTTAGCCTCAAAAGGACTGAGTTATTTCCAAGTAACATAATGGCTCGCAAGAACAAAGCTCAGGGATATGTAAAGGAATATAAAAATACCCACCACCCAGAAGAAAATGAAATTTACAATTCTGACATCCAATCAAAAATTGTTAAGAATGCAAAGTAACAAGAAAACATTACTCATACTCAGGAGAAAAGAGCAACTGAAACAGACCCAACAATGATCGAGATGGTGGAGTTAGTTGAAAAGGAGCTAAATATCTTCTATAACTAGAGTTTGTACACTAGGTGGGTAGAAGAAAACCTAATTTTGAAAAGATATGTAAGATGTAAAAGAGACATATATTGAACGGGTAGAGATTTTTTTTTAAGATGTCTATACTAGTGGGCAAAACGCACATGAAAAGATACTCAGCATCTCTAATGATCAGAGAAACACAAATCAAAACTGCCACGAGGTATCACCTCACATTGGTCAGAAGTGCCATCATCAAAAAAAGTCGACAAACAATAAATATTGGAAAGAGCGTGAAGAAAAGGGAACCCTTACTCTGCCGGTGGGAATGTACATTGATATAACTACTGTGGAGGACAGTATGGACGTTTCTTTAAAAATTAAAGATGGAACTGCCGTATGACTAGCAGTCCCACTCCTGGGCATATATCTAGAGAAAACCATAACTGGAGAAAAAGGCAGATGCTATTACACCACAGTCTTCACTACAGCAGCGTTTATAACAGCCAAGACAGGGAGCAACTTAAATGTCCATCGAAAGAGCAGCGACTGAAGAAGTGTTGCATATACGCAACGGAACATTCCTCGCCCATTAAAGAGAACGAAAGAAGGCCGTTTGCAGCAACGTAGATGGCGCCTCCAGATTATCACACTAAGTGAAGTCAGTTAGGGAAAGACAAATATCTCATGATATCACTGACACATGGAGCTCAATGTAAAAATGATGCAAATAAATTTATCTACGAAACTGAAACAGACTTACAGACATTGAAAACAAATCTATGGTCACCGAAAGGGGAAAGTGGAGGGGAGTGATACAGGAGCCTGGGGTTAACACACACACACTATTATATATAAGATTAAAGAACTGAAAAGGACCTGCTGGATAGCACAGAGAGCTCGACTCAATATTCTGCCCAATACTCCTATATGGAAAAGCAACCTGAAAAAGAATGAATATATGTGTACGTATAACTGAATCACTTTGCTGTATACTTGAAACTAATAAACCTTTGAATCAGTTATACTTCCATCACATTTTTAAAAATAAAGATAAAAATTTTTAGAAGATGTCTAGAATTAACAGCAGATGACACAGTACAGGAAAAAAGAAATTTAGTACCCTTGTAGATTCAGTGGAAGAAGAAGCCACCCAAAATAAAACAAGAGTAAAATTATGGGGAGGAAACGAACAGAGCTTTAGTGGGATGAATTCAAACAGCCCAGTGTATGTGTAATTGAAGTCCCTAAAGGAGAGGCTGGTGGAGAGAGAAATACTTGAAGACGTTAATATAATGGTTGAAATTTTTCCAAACTTGGTGAAAACCATAAATACATGAATACAAAAAGCTCAATGAATCCCAAATGCGAGAAATATGAAGACCGCTACACCAAGGCACTTCATTATAAAGCTGCCCAAAATCAGCGATAAGGAGAGAACTTCAGAAGCAGCTGGAGTGAAGGAGGGAAGGACACTTTATATTCAGAGGAACAAACAAGAATGATAGCCAGCATCTCGCCAGAAATACTGCATGCCAGATACGATACAGCGACATCTGAAAGTTTAAAATCTGCCAATCTAGAATTATTCATCCAGCCAGAAAGCATGCGAACGAAGGACTGTTTCATATATACAAAAGCTGAAGAAAGTTATCAACCAGCAGAACTTCACTCAAGCAATGATGAACTAAGTCCTCTGAGCAGAAAGCAAATCATAACAAAAATCAGATTGTACATAAAGGAATGATGTGCATCAGAAATGGTGAATACTGGGTAAGTGTTAAAGAAATATTCTCTTATTCAAAAAAATCTTTTAAAAAGATAATTGATGATTTCAAGTAAACATAATAATGATATACTGTGAGGTATAAAACTCAGGTAGAAGTGAAAAATGTGACAATTGCCCAGAAGCTAGGAGAGGAAACGGAAACAGAGCCCCGTAAAACTGTCGAGAACTTTAAGATGGGCACCATAAAACCTAAAGCAACTTTTATTAAAAACAAACAAACAGGTACAGTAAGCCAACAAAGGACATAAACTAAAATAATAGAAACCTCTCAGTCAATCCAAAAGAAGTGAGGAGAAAAACAGCAAATAGCATATGAGGCAAATAGAAAGCAAATAGCAATGCAGTAGATAGAAACTCAATTATACCAATACTTATTAAATGTGAAGGCTCTGAACACCTCAAGTTAAAGCAAAGATTGTCAGATTGAATAAAAAAGCAGGAATTACCTACATATTGCCTAAAATATATCCACCTTATTAAAAAGATGTAGATAAACTGAATAAAAACAGACTATATCATGCTGAAAATAATAAGAAAGATGGCGTGTCTACCTTAGTATTAGACAAAGCAGACTTCAGAGCAAATTAAGAAAATCACTTACTAATGATAAAGGAGTCGATTAACCTAAAAGACAAAACCCCTAAATGTTTATGCCTCTAAGAGCTTCAGAATACGTGGAACAAAAACTGGTAGGACTAAAAGGAGAAACAGACAAATCCAGTTATTGTTGGGGACTTCAGAAACCTCTCTTAATTGATAGAATAAGTATATATAAAAATCAGTAAGAATCTAAACACCATTAACAGTACTATAAATTAATTTGACCTGATGTTTATAGAATATGATAAATAACAACCAAAGAATATGCATTCTTTTTGAAGAATATTCAAATATTTACAAAGATAGGGACCAAAAAATAAGTAAATTTACCAGAATTCAAACAATGCAAGTTATATTGTCTGGCCACCATGAAATCAGGAACCAATACCTGAAAGTATCTGGAAATTCCCCAGTATGTGGAAACTAAATAATATGCTTCTAACTAACTTATGGGTCAAAGAAGAAATAACCGGGAATATTAGAATGTAAGGCTTCCCCAGTAGCTCAGTGGCAAAGACTGCCTGCAATGCAGGAGCCGCAGTTTCCATCCCTGGGTGGGGAAGATCCCCTGGAGGAGGGCAGGGCAGCCTACCCCCGTATCCTTGTCCGGAGAATCCCATGGACAGAGGAACCTGACGAGTTATGGTTCATAGGGTTGCAGAGTCAGAAACGACTGAAGTGACTTAGCACACATTAGAATGTAGCTTGATATGGATGAAAATAAAAACATGACACGTTGACATGTAAGATGCAATTAAAACAGTACTTACTGTGACATTTATAGAACTGAACACCTACAAAGAAAAAGAGAAAACTCTTGAAAGCTTCCATCTTAAGAAATAAGAAAAAGTAAAATAAAAATCAATGAAGTGGGAAAAGAAAAATTATATAAAATAATGAAGCCAAAAGCTAAGTATTTGCAAAGATAAATTCAAACTGATAAAGTGAAAGCCGCTCACTTTGTGACCCCATGCACTTAAGGATGCCGGGAATGCTCCAGGCAGGAATACTGGAGGGGGCAGCCATGTCCTCCTCTGGGGGACTGTCCCATTCCACAGAGCAGACCTGGGTCCCCAGGACTGCAGGTGGATACCCAGGAAAGCCCTCCTCTTTAGCCAAACAAACGTGGGAAAGAGACAGAGAAAAGAAATCACCAATGTCAGAAATAAGAAAGAGGAGCAAAATTCCTACAAATCCTATAGGCAAAAATAATAATAATGAGAGAATATTATGGACAACTTTATATAAATTCAAAATGGAAAATTACTAGGAAGACACAAATTTCCAAAGTTCACCCAAGAATAAACAGGCAATCCTAATAGGTAGCTTTATATCTATTAAAGAAATTGAATTTGTACTTAGAATCTTTCTCACAGAGCAATATCCCAAGCCCAAAAGGCTTAATGAGAGAGTTCCAACCACCACTTAAGAAAGAAATAAAATCAGTTCTACACAAATCCTTCCAGAAAACTGAAGAGGAGGGGGCATTTTCTAACTTGTGCAAGGCCAGCATTACCGTGATACCAAAACCAGAAAATATTACAGGAAACTGCAGAGCACTATCCCTCTCCTGTACACATAGACATAAATATTCTTAACAAAATGTGAGCATATCTAATCCAGCAGTAGGCAGAAAGGATACTACACTGTGACCAAATGGGGTTCATGAAAGAGTGCAAGGTCGACTCAACATCTGAGAATCAGACAGTGCAATTTATCATATTGCCAGAATAAAAGCGTAAAAAGAGGGTTATACCAATAAACACAAAAGACTCATTTCACAAAATCTAATCTCTCGTCCCTTATAAATACTGTCAGGAAATTAGTATTAGAGGAAATTCCTCAACCTGAGGAAGAGCAGCTGCAAGAAAGCTACACGTGTCATTACTAAGGGTAGAAGACTTAATTCTTTCCCCTGAGTTCAAGAACAAGATAAGGATGTCTGTTCTTACCACTTTTACTCACTTTTTTTTTTTTGGAGGGTCCAGCTAACTCAAAGGGGGCTTTGAAGGTGGTTCAAGAAGTAAAGAATCTGCCTGCCAATGCAGGGGCCACAGGAGACATAGGTTCAATCCCTGGGTTGGGAAGATTCCCTGGAGGAGGAAATGGCAACCCTCTCCAGTATTCTTGCCTGGGAAATCCCATGGACAGAGGAGCCTGCTGGGCTACAGTCCATGGGGTCACAAAGAGTCAGACACAGCTGAAGCGATTGAGCATACACACACATATACTAACGCAAAATTGCAGAGAGAAGAAATAAAAGGCATATATACTTGAAAGGTAGAAGTAAAACTGCCGTAATTGCTCATAGTCATGACCCTCAACGCAGAACATCCTAAGGAATCTACAAAAAACAAAACCCACCAGAACTAATAAGTGAGTTTACCAGGTTTGCAAGATACAGGTCAATATGAATGATTCTATGTATTAATATTAACTAGCCTATATATTTCTACATATGAACAAGTAAACAAAAGAAATTGAAATAGAAAAAATAAAATCATTCAAATATAATCAAAACAGATAAAATGCTTGGAGTTGAATTTGAAAAAGGATGTGCAAACACCATGAAAAACAATACAACAGTGTGAGAGGAACAGCTCTGTAAATGGAGAGACACTGTATTCAAGCATCAGAAGACTCAGTGCTGTTAAGCTGTCAGGCGTCCCCAGATGAACGTACAGATTCAATATCGACTCAATGAAAATCTCAGCAAATTTGCTGTAGAAATGGAGTAGCTGATTTTAAAATTTATGTTTAGTCATTCAGTCACATCCAACTCTTTGAGACCCCGTGGACTGCAGCCCACCAGGCTCCTCTGTTCATAGAATTCTCCAGGCAAGAATATTGGAGTGGCTTACCATTTCCTTCTCCAGGGGATCTTCCCAGCCCAGGGATCAAACTCAGGTCTCCTGCACTGCAAGCAGATTCTTTACTGTCTGAGCCACCAGGGGCCACAGGAGGCCCCTGTATATTTATATTAAGTTATATATTAATTTATATTAAAATACAAGCACCTAGAAAAACTACACACACACATATTTGGGGGGGGAAATAGGACAAAGAAAGCTTAAACTAAATGAATAAATTTAATGATTTACTACAATACTACACTAATCAAGACAGTATCATACTAATGTATGGATAGACAGTACCATAATAATGCATAGTATAGCAGGTAATGTCGGAGAAGGCAATGGCACCCCACTCCTGTACTCTTGCCTGGAAAATCCCATGGACGGAGGAGCCTGGTAGGCTGCAGTGCATGAGGTCGCTAAAAATCAGACACGACTGTGCAACTTCACTTTGACTTTTCACTTTCATGCACTGGAGAAGGAAATGGCAACCCCCTCCAGTGTTCTTGCCTGGAGAATCCCAGGGACGGGGGAGCCTGGTGGGCTGCTGTCTATGAGGTCGCACAGAGTCGGACACGACTGAAGCGCCTTAGCAGCAGCAGCAGCAGCATAACAGTTAATGTAGCAGAATAAAGAGGGCAGGAGATAGCGGTTATCTGAGGATGGGAAGGATGGGGGAATGGATTACAAGGAGCTCGAGGAAGTTTTAGGGAGTAATGGTTACAGATAACCATTTTAGAGGAACTAAAAAGCTTCTTGATGAAAGTTTGAAAGAAGACAGTGAAAAAGTTGGGTTAAAGTTCAACATTCAGAAAACGAAGATCATGGCATCTGGTCCCATGACTTCATAGGAAATAGATGGGGAAACAGTGTCAGACATTATTTTGGGGGGCTCCAAAATCACTGCAGATGGTGACTGCAGCCATGAAATTAAAAGACGCTTACTCCTTGGAAGGAAAGTTATGACCAACCTAGACAGCAAATTAAAAAGCAAAGATGTTACTTTGCCAACAAAGATCCGTCTAGTCAAGGCTGTGGTTTTTCCAGTGGTCATGTATGGATGTAAGAGTTGTACTGTGAAGAAGGCTGAGCGCCGAAGAACTGATGCTTTTGAACTGTGGTGTTGGAGAAGACTCTTGAGAGTCCCTTGGACTGCAAGGAGATCCAACCAGTCCATTCTGAAGGAGATCAGCCCTGGGTGTTCATTGGAAGGACTGATGCTGAAGTTGAAACTCCAATACTTAGGCCACCTGAGAAGAGTTGACTCACTGGAACAGACCCTGATGCTGGGAGGGATTGAGGGCAGGAGGAGAAGAGGGTGGCAGAGGATGAGGTGGTTAGATGGCATCACCAACTCAATGGACATGAATTTGAGCAAACTCTAGGAGATAGTGGCAGACAGAGGAGCTGGGCGTGCTGCAGTCCATGGGGCTGCAAATAGTCAGACACAGCTTAGCGACTGAAAAGAAATATAGCCTCATGAACATAAAATTGTGCACTTTAAATATGTACAGTTTATTGAAACAATCATATTTCAATAAAGCTGAAAAGCAACTTAAAAATTACATCTAACCTCTGTTAACCAGGCGAAGCTAGGCCCATTTTGAAGACTAAGAAATAGTCTCTGAGCAGGATACCCAGATCTCAGAGGCTGTTCCAAGGCCCAGCTTGGGGTCTCGTGGCTCTGAGAAGACCCAACCTTGCCTGTTCTGCAAGAACTCAGACTAACACAAGCCTCCTCTCCCCTGTCCAGCCACCCCTGCTCGCCGAGCTAATTCCTATCAGTCTGAGGAAGTTCAGCTCAAAGTTTGGTCCATCTCTATTTTCAAAAGGTTAACTCCTCTGGGACCTTTTCCTCGGACCAAAGTCAGACATGGGACTCTGCCTGGCATTCATCATCAGCCTGGGGTGCGTCCCGCCACCTGCAGCTCATCCCCGGAACCCTGTGGACAGCTCGGTCCCACAGCCTCCTGCCATCACAGCATGAGACCCGGGCCCGGAACCGTGCTTGGGGAACACGACCAGCACAGAGGTAGGGCTGGCTTCACAGACGAGCGCGGGAGCAGAGCTTCCTGCTGGAGCGTGCAGAGACAGTTGATGTTAAAGCTCCAGGAGCTGGGGACTCAGGAAGCTTGACCGGCAACCACCCCAGACGGCACCTGCTGTGACACTCGGAAAGCAGGGACAGAGAAGTGACCCACTTGAGCCTCCGGACGAGCCCTGGCACGTCCACCTCCTTTTCAGGTGGCCGGGGTCATCTTTGACCTTCGCTGGACCCACAGGAGAGAGGCTGCAGAAAGTGCTGGACCAGCATCAGCCTTCACAGTAAGGAAGGAGAGACAGATGCGACTCGACCAAACCCTTGTTCATGCGCTGAAATGCCAAAAAGGGGATAAAAGTCCACGTCAACGGGCCCAAGGTCTTGACCAGAACTAAGCTGACTCATGCAGCATCTCCTCTTTTGGACGGAGTCCCTCAGCTGGTTCCGGAAAGGCCGAGGGTAGCACCGTCTGACCCCACCCCCAGTAACCACAATTCATTCCTAGATTAGCATTCCTTTCTCCCCCACATTCCCATCAGTCCTCAGAGCAGCATCGCCAAAGGAGCCCACGTGGGAATCTGGTTTATACCACCTGCCAACGCTGCCTGGATGCCAGGAACTCGGGCTTCCTGAGCCGGGCAAGTTCTGGAATGCACGCCTCTCTGGCTGCAGTACTTTGCTTTTGCAGGCAATTTGTTCATAAATGCCAAAGAAATATGTGAGACAGGCAAGCTGAGAAGCAACCGGAGGGCCCCTAGGTGCCCCAACAGAAAGCTGTGCACCTGCCCTTTCTTGGGTGCTGGGCCGTGAGGAGACAAGGGAGGAGAGGAAGGCCAGCCCAGCCCCAAGGGCTCACGGCGGGGAGGAGAAGCAGAAAGGGAAGGAGAGGAGAGACAGTCACAAGGGCTTTGGGACCAAGACTGGGGGATAAGGGAGAGCTTCTGGGAGAGGCAAGTTAAACCAAGTGTTTAAGAAGAAAAGGATCAGAAAAGGCCTGTCCTAGGAAAAGGCTTCAGGGGCAAGGCAATCTGTAAACAGTATGGTGTGATGGGTGGCTAGGGGCTGTGGGTACCAATACCCTACACGGCCTGCTCAGAACAGAAGCCCAAAAGCATGACTTAGTGTTCTATATATGGGCTAACATGTACAACTGCTCTAACCCATCTATTTGAATCACTTTTTAAATTTATCTACCATGGTAGGTAACAAATAGCTATGCGGCTTCCCTAATGAAAGTGAAAGAGGTGAGTGAAAAAGTTGGCTTAAAATTCAACATTCAGAAAACGAAGATCGTGGCATCCGGTCCTATCACTTCATGGCAAATAGATGGGGAAACAATGGAAATGGTGAGAGACTATTTTCTTGGGCTCCAAAATCACTGCAGGTGGTGACTGCAGCCAAGAAATTAAAAGACACTTGCTCCTTGGAAGAAAAGTTATGACCAACCTAGACAGCTTATTAAAAAGCAGAGATGTTACTTTGCCAACAAAGGTCTGTCTAGTCAAAGCTACAGTTTTTCCAGTAGTCATGTATTGATGTGAGAACTGGACTATAAAGCAAGCTAAGATCCAAAGAACTGATGCTTTTGAACTATGGTGTTGGAGAAGACTCTTGAGAGTACCTTGGACATCAAGGAGATCCAACAAGTCCATCCTAAAGGAAATCAGTCCTGAAGGACTGCTGCTGAAGCTGAAACTCCAATACTTTGGCCACCTGATGTAAAGAACCGATTCACTGGGAAAGACTCTGATGCTAGGAAAGATTGAAGGCAGGAGAAAGGGGATGACAGAGGATGAGATGGTTGGATGGCATCACCAACTCAATGGACATGAATCTGAGGAAGCTCTGGGAGTTGGTGATGGACAGGGAGGCCTGGCGTGCTGCAGTCTATGGGATCCCAGAGTCAGACACAATTGAGCAACTGAACTGAACTGAATATGGGCTAACATGTACAACTGCTCTAACCCACCTATTTGAATCATTTTAAAAATTTATTTATCATGGTCACCCTGCTTATTTAACTTCTATGCAGAGTACATCATGAGAAACGCTGGACTGAAAGAAACAAGCTGAAATCAAGATTGCCGGGAGAAATATCAATAACCTCAGATATGCAGATGACACCACCCTTATGGCAGAAAGTGAAGAGGAACTAAAAAGCCTCTTGATGAAAGTGAAAGTGAAGAGTGAAAAAGTTGGCCTAAAGCTCAACATTCAGAAAACAAAGATCACAGCATCTGGTCCCATCACTTCATGGGAAATACATGGGGAAACAGTGTCAGACTTTATTTTGGGGGGCTCCAAAATCACTGCAGATGGTGATTGCAGCCATGAAATTAAAAGACGCTTACTCTTTGGAAGAAAAGT
>SJYF01000094.1:7284606-7295053 GCA_006410515.1 Procapra przewalskii
CTAAGCAAAGAGAGAAATGCTCTGTGGAGAGGTGTGGTGTCAGCCCAGAAAAACAGCAGGCCGGGCTGAGGGCCCGGGCAACTGCCTGCAGGAGGCTGAGCGCGCAGCATCAGTGGGCTCACCGGGGGCTCCGCCCGCCGTGAATCACCTCGAGCCTTGGCCTCCAGGCCGGGCGCTTCCCACTCCGGTTCACATGGGGAGGGTGAGGGGACTGCTGGCCCGGGACCCCAGCAGACGCTGCAGGCTTGGGGCTCGGCTTCACCCGGCCTGACCCCGTGAAGAGGCCCACAGGCTCAGCATCCCACGCACCACACGCGGCCATGGGATTACACAACTCAGTTCTGATGTTGCAGGGAACACCACGTCCAGGCAAGCCCAGCCCGCGGGCACAGCGGGGAGGCAGGAACCTGGGTGCTGCCCACCAGCGAGGGCGGGTTTGGCAGGGGGCGGGGGGGGCGGTGAATCCTACTCCCACCAGCCCCCGTGGGCACGAGATGCCACCCCTCACCCCAGCTGCTGCCTCCGTAGGATGAGAAGCATCACTGAGCACATGGGGGTACACGGCACCCAGCTCAGTGGACCCCAAAACTCGCCTCCTGGGAGTGTCAGACTGGGTCAGGATGAGGCAGACGTGGGAAAGGAGCAGGATGGGAAGGAAGGACTGCACAGGGGATTTTTGCTGGATTCCCGCTTAATCGGGATAAGCCGCCTGGAGAAAACGGACTGTTATCATCCCCCCTTTCATCTCTGGCCAGGAATGTTGCTACTCAGCGGAAGGCTACATCCTAGCTCCTGAGCCATCTCAGGAGAGCCCAGGGTCGGGGTCCTTGACAGCTCTGGCCGTGGCTGGGGAAGCTCTACCAGGAGAGATGGTAAAAGCACAAAAAACAAGGAGGCTTCCAACAAACACAGCCTCTGAGCCACCAGGAGCCTCTGTCCCCATCCCAGAGCCACGGAAGCCCGGAGGAGGACTGTTCCCACCCCCTGAGTGTGAACCCACTGGGAAGGGGGCCCCAGGCCCCAGGACGATGAAGTCTGTTCTCCCATCTTCGGGGCGGGCCCAGGCGCTGGAGTCACACAGGCCCAGGAGGAGAAGGCTGCTGCCTGCCACACATCCAGCGAGCCCCACGCCTCCATAAGATGGGAGGCGGATGGTTCCCCAAAGAGCCTCCCATCTATGGAGTCCCGGTGCCTGTTCCGATCAGGATGGAGGCGCAGAGGATTTCTGGATCTGAGCAGCCCAGCTTTCACGCCCCAGCTCTGCAGCCTGGTCACCGAGCGGCACAAGGGCCCATCACCGATGCCCCGGCTCACGCATCGGGGGCACAGGAGAGGGCCGCGGACAAAGGACCTCCTGACACGAGGGACTGGAGGAGTCTGGATGGAGACCTGGCAAGGCCGGGCTTGGGGGATCCGAGCCAGCCTTTCCTGGGGACAGAGTTTCCGTTTGGGCATAAAAAATCCCGAGAGAGCTGGCGGTGACGCCCACGTGACACAGTGAACAGACGCACCCCCACTAAAACGTGTGCCTACAAATGACCAGGATGCCACATTTCAGGCGACCCGTGCGTCTCACAATTAAAAAGTGCAATCAAACGTTTTGGGGGCCTTCTCCCTCAGTAGGGTTTCTAGGGGGTTGGTGGTGTGGGGCCCAATGAGACGTCAATTCAGAAGTGAAGGGTATGTGGCCACGTCCGATCCCCAGTGACAACCAAGAAAGAGGCACAGTGCCCCGCCACCTCCTTGGGTCCTGGAGGCAGGCACGGCCCTCATCTGGGCGTGCTGCCCCAGCCCTGGACAAGTCACATGGAAAGCTGCTGGCTTGAGGGGAAGGGGGCGGTCAGAACAAGGAGGGGCGACAGAGGATGCGATGGTGGGATGGTATCATCAACTCAACAGACATGAGTTTGAGCAAACTCGGGAGATGGTGAGGGACAGGGAAGCCTGACATACTGCAGCCCAGGCGGCGGCAAAGAGTCGGACATGACTGAGCAACTCAGCAACAAGAGGGGTGGCGGGCGTGAGCTTAATGGGGACAGAGCACCCATCTGGGGAGATGAAAAGACACAGGAGCCGCGCGGTGGTGGCCACCCCATGAAGTAAACACTCCGCGCCACTGAACCGCACACTTGGAAATAGTCCAAATGGTAAGCTTGAGTTTGTATATTTTACCATTTTAAGAACTAGGGCGAAAAGGTGGACTAAATATACACAAAACTACGGTGTTGCCTGAATAACTTAATTCACGACCTATATAAACAGTGCAGAAGTTGCACAGACCTATTAAAAATTTTGAAAGTAACAAAAGCAATCATGAGTAGAGATGGGGAGGGGGGAAGGTGCTGTGAGTGAGCCTGAGCCAAGCCTCATGTTTTATGGTGGGGGGGGTGGCGAGGGGGTAGCTGCTGCTGCTGATGCATCGCTTCAGCCATGTCCAACTCTGTGCAGCCCCATAGACGGCAGCCCACCAGGATCCTCCGTCCGTGGGATTTTCCAGGCAAGAGTACTGGAGTGGGTTGCTGTTGCCTTCTCCAGAGGGGGTAGCAGATGAGTGAAAACATCAACGTCTAGGAGCAGTATTACGGTTACAGGCTTGGAGTAATTAAGGAGAACTGTCAGAAGCAGAGCGGCCGGAGCCCTGCGGGGTGGGGGAGGGGCCACTGGCTTTTCCTTCTACCTTTCTGGGGAACTTAATCATCGCTGAGTCATGTATCTACATTACCCTCAAAAATAATTGAAAGCAGCTGTGACTCAGCCATCCGTGAAGCCAGCTAAAACCCTCACCTCCCCCAAGCCCACTGCTCCTCAGCACCCAGGATCCAGCTTCGGGAGAAGGAGGGCTGGAAGGAAGGATGCAGGGACCCCCCTCGGACAGGGAAGAGGCTGAGAAAAGTAGTGAAGCCCTGGGGTGAAGGCGAGGGGGTCAAGATGAATACACGCTCCAGTATTCTTGCCTGGAGAATCCCCATGGACAGAGGAGCCTGGCGGGGTTGCCGAGTCGGACATGACTGAGTGACCAACCACAGCACAGCAGTGGGGAGAAGGGGGCACAGGGAGGGCAAAGCAGGCGTGGAGCACACGGGGGTCCCGGAGAGGAAGGGGAAGAGCCCGCCCTGGACAGCCCCCGAGGCTTCTCCCTGGCCTCCCCTCCCCCGCAGACTCCTGGGCACTGCAGGCCTGTTTGATCAACATCCTGGCGGCTCTAGTGGGCGGTAGCTGCCACCAGGTCTGTCTCTGATGGGACACTGAACGTCCCCCGGGCAAGAGGAGGGGCTGGCTTGCTCCCGTGGGGCAGAGGCAAGTGTTCACCTGAAGTCAGTGCCCTCGGGCCCCAGGCACCGTGTCTGGCACAGCTGGGTCTCCCAAACATTATTCATGAAGTGAGTTTTCTGCACTGACCTCCATCTGGCAGTTTAATGCCAGTTGCTACTGGTGCCCCGTGGAGGCCCAGCATCCAGCAAGGGCTCTGAAGTCTTTACAGGGGACTTAAGACTCTCTGAAGGAGCGCAGACTTGGCACTAAGATGGGCTGGAGCTCCTGGGCATGGGGTGGGGGGGCAGACGCAGGAGCCCCGTGCGGGGACAGAAGAGCTGGCGGCCTCCACACGGTCCTCGGCGTGCACACGGCCCTCGGCGTGCACAAGGCCCTCGGCGTGCACAAGAGCCTCGGCATGCAAGGACACACAGCACGCACAGGGCACTCGGGAGTGAGGAGGGGGTGGGACTCCACAGAGAAGGGCTGCCTCTTGGTAGACACTCCTTTACTAAATGAAATTTCCCTCTCCTGCACCCCAAGTCCAATAACTAACGACCGGGGGATGAGGGACGTTGACCTGTACAACCAGACAGGGCTGGGGGCCTGTGCAGTCCGAGCCTTCCTTCACAAACTAGCTGAACACGGAAGCCCCGAGGGCTTCAGTGCCCTGGCACGGGTCCACACGGTTGCAGGCCAGGACCGTCGAGGAGCGTTTGAGAGTGAACTCCTGCGTGGACGTCCGGGGATGGTCTCTTTTCATCTTCCTAGGAGCCCCATGAGGTGGAAGGCTGGAGTCTTTTCAGCAATAAGATAGCATAGCCTCCAGCCCCACAGCAGTTCCCCAGGGTCCTCTGCTCCCTGGGGCTGGGGGCCTGGCCCACATCCTGCCCAGGGCCCCAGTCAGCCCCACCCTGCCTGCCTGCCTGCCCGCCTGGCCCGGGGACAGTTCCTCTCCATGGGCGTTGTCCATGAACCCTTGCCAAGCGGCCAACTAGCCAAGGAACGCCTGAGCTAGCCAAGAAGGTCCAGGAACAGCCCCGTGTGGGCTCCCCAAGGGCTGAGCCACAGACGCAAGGCTTCCACTGCCACCCTGCCCAGCGGGCGCCTTCAGCCTCATCTTCTGGCCTCATGTTCCTCGGCTGCTGTTTCTTGGTTGTGCTTTTCCTTCTCGGCACTTAATGATGAATTAAATTCTTTTCATTTTTGCTCCTGATGCCAAATAACAGCTGAGAAGGGAAGGCAGACAGACCCAGGCTAATCAAACCTCCCAAAGTGTCTGGTCATTACAAGAGACATCGCTGAGCTGGGGTTGAAGCCGCACAAGGTGGAGAGAGATGGACCCACGGTCCAGTTCTGCCGCTCACCCTGCGAGACCTTCAGCAGGGTCCCCCTTGGTTTGGGGGACCCCGATGTCCTCGCCTGTAACATGGACTGAAAGCCACACCCACGTCCAGGCTGTTGTGAGAAAGAAAACGACCCCTGGCACACAGCAGGTGCCCAGTGATAATCAGCACCTTTGCTAAGGATTAAGTCCAAGTCAGTCCTTCGAGGAGGCCACAAGAGCACCCCCAACACAATAACACAGCCCGGAGATGAGAAAGTGCCAGAGTACGACTGACGGTAAACGGCACAGCGTGTGTACTTCACAGTGCTTACAATTAAGACAGCAATTAAAGAGGACGTGTCTGAGAGCCTCCCCAGCTCACTCCAGCTCCACTCCAGCCTTACCGTTAGCTCCTCCGACATGTTCTGGGTTTGGGTTTCCATGTGATGATTCTTTTCAGAGCCACGTACTCTTCCAGAGAGGCTGAGGGGCAAGAGGCACAGCAGCAGCAGGATTTGTCCTGCTCAGTGTCTGAGCCTCACAACAAGCCTGCCATGCAGCTGCTAAGATCCCCGATTCACAGAGAAGCTAGCTGAGCCCCTCAGAGATGAAGTCACAGCCCAGGGGCACAGAATCAGTGAGGGTCTGAGTTTGGACGCCCCGGTTCGAAAGTCAGGGGTCTCTCCATCCCAAGCCCGACACAGCCCGCCCTCCCCAGGCTGGGATTAGCCCTCAGTGCGGATGGGGCATGCTCAGTAAACGGAAGGTAAGTAACACCACTGCTGTGGTCTCACACCCACTGTCTGGCGTGTGCCAGCCCAGCGAAAAGGTGAAAGTGTTAGTCTCTCAGTCGTGTCCGACTCTGTGCGACCCCACAGTCTGTAGCCCCCAGGCTCCTGTGTCCATGGGATTCTCCAGGCAAGAATACTGGAGTGGGGTGCCATTCCCTTAGCCAGGGGATCTTCCTGACCCAGGGATGGAACCTGAGTCTCCTGCCTTGCAGGCGGGTTCTTCACCATCTGAGCCACTGTATGTAAGGAGGGTGATCACATACACACTGCCACTTCACAGAGTTGTTATAGTAATAACATTAAATAAGCCATGTGGACGTTCTTTCCAACACAGTCATCTTTGATCCATCCACCAAATGTTTCCAGAGAGCCCACTATATGTCTGACATCCTGCTGGGTACCAGGGACACACAGGAAAGGGAGGCCCAGGTCTGGCCTCAGGGTGACCACAGTCGGGCTTCAGAGGATGAGGGAGCAAAGCAGGATGCTGACCCAGGAGGAGGGATGCGCTTCGGGCTGGTACACAGGTCTCCGGGGGCACAGGAGCCCTGGAGCTCCTGGACGACGTTCATGTCCACGTGGGCAACTTGTGAAGGAGTCCAGGACTCTCTGAAGGGACCACTGAGCCCCATGCAGTGGCAGCATGCCCTCTGTATGGCCAACTCTGCCCATCCTCGGAAGGAGAACAAGAGGGACCCAGACAACAAAGCGATGAGGACCCAGGGCTGGGCCGCCTCTAGAGGAGACCCAAGGCCAATAGTACCCCCATGCAATGGTACCCGAGACACCCCTGGGATCTCGATGGAAGCCTCATCATTGACTTAAACAGTCTCTGATGGAGATAACTCAGCTCCATCTGCCTAGTCTCCGTTTCCTCGGCTATAACTGGAATTAATGCCAGCTTCCTCGGCTGCCGTTGTCAGGAACTGAGATGGATATAAAATGCCAAGCATAGCACCTGGCTCCAAGAAACTACTTGATAGATGCCCACCTTAATTAGGCATAATATCCATAATAAGAACAAAGACAGAGCAGGGCACACAGGGGAGTTTTCTGAATTCAGATTAACCAGGAAACAATGCCCAGGTTTCCTAGGGGCCCAGCCATCTGTGTTCGAGCGAAAGTGTGAATTACCCAACAATTTCAGCCAGCCCCACCACGTCCTTGGCAAATGCTTGCAGATTCCTCTCTGCCCTCTCAGATCTGGGGATGAGTAGAATCAGAAATTCACCTGCGGGAGCTATTTTGTTGCAGTTCCAGAAGCCACTGGTTGTCAGACCACTGCAGTGCACAGACATATCAGCACGGGAAAGAAAAGAAAGTCATAAACCATTTCCAGCTCTGCGAAGGGGCCTCCATCAGCCTGTAAGCCTGGCAGGGTCCCTGAAGACACACCCCACACACCGGTCCTGGGGAGGCATCTTTCCAGAAGACAAGCTCATCATGACACTTCCATTGCAACTCAGCAGGTTGTGTCATGTCAGGAAGCTTTAGTCTTACGATCCTACTTACAGAAATCAAAGTACACACAAAAATAAAAGTCCCCCAAACTTTCCCCCAAACCTCTCTGATCAGCGGTCAGGCAACCTCAGCCCAAAGGCCAAATCCATCCCACTGCTGGACTTCATAAATAAAGTTTTATTGGCACACAGCCAGGCTCACACACCCATACTGATGGATGTATGGGTTGTGGCAACTGTCGATAGAGCTGAATTGTTGGTTGTGACATTGCGTGTTAAGTCACTTCAGTTGTGTCTGATTCTTTGAGACCCTATGAACGTGTAGCCCGCCAGGCTCCTCTGTCTGTGGGATTCTCCAGGTAAGAATACTGGAGTGGGCTGTCATTTCCTCCTCCAGGGGATCTTCCCAACACAGGGCTTGACCCTGCGTCTCTGAAGTCTCTTGCATTGGCAGGCAGGTTCTTTACACCAGCACCAACCTGGGTAACCCAAGTACTTTGGTCTGAATGTTTGCACCCCTCCTCAGAATCCATAGGTTGAAATCACAAACCCCAGATGGAGGAGGTATGGTGGTGGGATTCTTAGGAGGAAGTAAGAACGTGGGGGCAGAGCCTCAAGGGAGATCAGTGCCCTAGTGAAAGAGGGCCCAGAGAATCCCCTTGTTGCTTCTGCCAGTGAGGGCACAGCGAGAATCTGGCTGTTGATGAACCTCAAAACAGACCTTAACCAGACACCGAACGGGCCAGCGCCTTGCTCTTAGACTTCCAGGATCTGAGAGAAATTTCTGTTGTTTATAAGCCACCCAGACTATGGTAACCTGTTTGTTGTTGCTGACAGGTTGCTAAGTCGTGTCTGACCCTTTGCGACCCCATGAACTGCAGCACGCCAGGCTCCTCTGTCCTTCACTATCTCCCGGGAGTTTGCTCAAATTCACGTCCATTGTGTCGGTGATGCCATCCAACCATCTCATCCTCTGCCACTCCCTTCTCCTTTTGCCCTCAGTCTTTCGCAGAATCAGGGTCTTCTCCAACGAGTCGGCTCTTTGCATCAGATGGCTAAAGTACTGGAGCTTCAGCTTCAGTATCAGTCCTTCCTATGAATGTTCAGGGTTGATTTCCATTAGGATTGACTGGTTTGATTTCCTTGCAGTCTTCAGAACCACATTTCGAAAGCATCGATTCTTTCGCGCTCCACCTTCTTTATGGTCCAGCCCTCGCATCCCTACATTACTATAGGAAAAACCACAGCTCTGACTGTATGTTCCTCTGTCAGCAAAGGTGATCTGTCACAGCAGCCCAAACTGACTAAGATAGGGGCCCACAGAGCCCAAGATATTGACCACCCATCTGGGCCTGAGAGACAGTGTGTGCCTGCCTTGCTCGCCGTGAACACAGGGACGCACGTGGAGCTCCCCCAGCCCAACCTCACGGAGCCCGCACAGGGTCAGATGCCCCTCTGTTCCCAGACGGAGACACGCAGCAGCATCTTCCCCTTGGCTGGCTTACCTGAGCTGTAGGCAGGATCCAGACAGGATTTCTGGCCTTGCTTGCAGGAGCTGAGCTGGCTACAGAGCAACAGAAACTCTTTGCCTGAATGTCCAGGCTGGTATCTAGTGAACAAATCGAACATGGGGGTCAGAAATATTGGATGGTGGTCTTACATGTTTCATCTCTATTTTCAGCTCTTTCAACCGACAGTGGTAAAGTCTTTCCACTTACCTATTGCTTTTGTGTTTACAAAGTGGTTCCACATTCCTTGCCTCATTTAGTTCTCCCAACAATCTCCTGGAAACGCTTTGTTGCTTAACCCTCAATTGTAGAAACGCTTTGTTGCTTAACCCTCAATTGTAGAAACAAGCTTGAAGGTAAGGGAGGATGTGGGTGGGGCCACCTGCATAGTCAGTGCATATAGGGGCCCAACTGTCTAATTATCTGATCACCTGGGTCTCAGCCCTTTGCTCCCTGGGCCTCTGAGCACATCTGCAGGTTCTTCTCCTGGTCTCGGTACCAAAAGGTGGTTCTGATTGACCGCTGGTGTTCAAAGCTGAGCTTCCCAGCGACCTTATCTGAGAGAGTAAGCAAAGCAATGGTCATGGGTGCTGTCTCAGAACCAGGAACAGAAAGCAGACATTCCCTGGAAACCAACTCCACATAGGCTGAGTCAGGGAAGAGGGGTGTGAGGACAGAAGAGCCGAGAGAGTAGAGGGGAGGCGAGGGGAGCAGCAAGAGCGAGCCAGCGGGGGCAATGGAGCTGCCTGGTCCACCTCTGCCTTCCCCTTGGCTGCCCGTTTTACTGACAATCCCATCTGAGTCACCAGAAGACAAGCAAGATCACAATTTGTAATTCACACTGGGATGGTTGTCAGTATCTAAAAATAAATAATTTTCTTTGTATTTTATTTTTTGTGCTTTTGCTGGGTTTTTAAGATTCTTACAATAAAATACGTTACTTCTGATATTTTTTTTTAAAGACAATTTTGTGTATTGGTTTCCTGTGGCTGCTATTTTAAAAAAAAGACAGCCACAAATATGGTGGCTTAATACTTTGGCTACATGATGCAAAGAACTGACTCACTGGAAAAGACCCTGATACTGGGAAAGATTGAAAGCAGGAGAGGGGGACGACAGAGGATGAGACGGTAGGATGGCATCACCGACTTGACGGACATGAGTTTGAGCAAGTTCCGGGAGCTGGTGATGGACAGGGAGGCCTGGCATACTGCAGTCCATGGGGTCACAAAGAGTCGGACACGACTAAATGGCTGAACTGAAAACAGTAGAGACTCACTGTCCCTGCTCTGGAGACTCCAAGTCCACAAATAAGGTGTCTTTAGGAGCACGCTCCCTCCTAGGGCTCCAAGGAGGCTCCTTCCCACCTCTCCCAGCTTCCGGTGGCTCCAGGTGCTGCTGCCCCTGGCAGCCGTCACTCCAGTCTCTGCCCCCGCGGCGGCTTTTCTGTGTCTCTATGTGTCCTTTGTCTCTCGTAAGGACACCAATCACTGCATTTAGGGCTCACCCCACCCCAGTGCAAATCTCATCTCTAGCCAAACTTTAAGGACACCTGCAAGGACCTTATTTCCAAATAAGGCCACATTCTGAGGTGCTGGATGAACATCAATTTTTGGAAGACCCTCAAATGCACTACATGTTTCAGATCTCCTTTTTGTTATTCCAAAATAGGTTTGATCCTACAGAGCTAAGACTGTGAGATAACAGCAGGGGTTTATGGCGAGAGGTCTGGCTTTGTGGCTGTCCCGGGCCCTGCCCGCTGCATCACAGAGTCCCAGGATTCTGAAAGGAGGCAGCACGGTCCTCCTCCCACCACAGGCATGGGGCATGTGGGCGGTAGAAGGTACTGGGCGTGCTGGGCGTTGTTTTGCAGTCTCACTGATTCACATGTGTCTAGCGGATCTCCTCTTTTAGACTGTTGGCTCCCAGGGGTCAAGGTCCACAGCCTCAGTCAGCTGTGTCCTGCCTTCAGCTCAGTTCCCGGAGCAGAACATCCTTGTTAAATGCTTGTCAACCTGGTGTAGACACCCACTCCAAACACACACATGCTCAGTCCACACCATCCCCCTGGACCTACCTGGGACAGGCCCTGACACCGCCCCCCCCCCC
>SJYF01000094.1:7300564-7311899 GCA_006410515.1 Procapra przewalskii
AAAAAAAAATGTGATTGAACAAAGACCTAATGACTCATCTACTTATGTTTTTTAAAACTTTTTTCTTAAGTAAGATTTTTAAAGATTGATATCTCTTGTGGTGAGGAAATTAAAGTTCAGCTATGCCATCAGGTTTCCTTCTCATTTTTAAAAGTCAAATAAAATTAAAATTTAATATCTTTAACCATGAAAAACATGCACTACTTTTATAAAAATTATTTTATCTTGTCTATCTATCTGTGTATTTACCTATTCTTCTCTTCATAGAGGTAACCTGACATGATGTTCACCAAATGCTATCCTACTTGTTTCTCAGTGATGGCCGATTTGTTGGTTTTCTATTTGCATTCTTTACATTTCTTTGGTTTTTATGACATACATGTAAAACTTTCATAACAAACAATAGTCATTACTTTAATAACAAAGGTAACAATTACTTTAATAACAAAGGTAACATATAGCTCACAATTCTAAGCACTTTACATGTATGACTTTTATAAGTTATAAACAGATGAATTATTATCATCATCATATCTATTTTTAAATAAAGAGAATGGGACAACTGTTTACATGGAGTCTCAGAAGAATTAAAATAAAATATTGTTACAGTAATAAGTGTAGCAAGGTACTGGCTATATGCAAATGTCAGTTCAGTTCAGTTCAGCGACTCAGTCGTGTCTGTGGTGTGATCCGCAGCACGCCAGAGATATTTATATATATTCATACAAACATAAAATGCATTAATATACACCATCAGCAAACACTTGGAGTCAATTAATAGGAAGAAAGACACCTTTTATAATAGCAACCAAAGTCAGAAAGTATCAGAAATGAATCTAATTATAAATGGGTACACAATATGTATGCTTTAAAGTCTATTGAACTCTAGAGTTTTTGAACTGTACTGAAATTCATGAAAAAGTGACACAGTAAATGGGAAGACAGTCCACGTTCATGGACGGGAACATTCGGTGTTATGGAGATGTCAGTCTTTCCTGAAAGGAAGGCTACGATTCCAACCAAAACTTCAACTGGGCTTTTCATGAGATTAACAAGCTGATGCTAAAATATCTGTGGAAAAGCAAAGGATCAAAAGTAGATTAGGCACTTTTGAGTTGATTCCCTGGTGGCTCAGATAGTGAAGAGTCTGCCCACAGTGTTGGAGGCCAGAGTTTGCTCCTGGGGTCTGGAGGAGTCCCTGGAGAAGGAAATGGCAACTCACTCTAGTATTCTTGCCTAGGAAACCCCATGGACAGAGGAGCCTGGCGGGCTACAATCCATAGGACCGCAAAGAGTCAGACACAACTGAGCGACTACACTTTCTTAGAGCAAATAAAGTAGTGTGGTATTGGTGCAGAGAGCAACAAAATGGCATTGGAATAAGGACCTGGAGCCTCTAATGGACCCCCGCAGCCATGGGACTTTGAGATAAGACAGACATGGTGCTGCAGCTCAGTGGAGGGAGGAAGAAATACTCAGCAAAAGATGCTGGTACCAATAGTTGCGCAGATGGGGGAAACGAAATTTGATCTCCAGCTCAAACCATGAACAAAAGTCAATTCTACCAGTGGAGGGAGGAAGAACTACTCAGCAAAAGATGCTGGTACCAATAGTTGTGCAGATGGGGGAAATGAAATTTGATTTCCAGCTCAAACCATGAACAAAAGTCAATTCTACAGAGATTAAAGGCTGAAATGTGGAAAACAAAAAAGCTCTAAGAAGAAAATATAAAAGAATGTTTATCTTGGTTTAAGAAAGTATTAAGACCCAAAAAGTATTAACATAAAATAAAGCATTAATAAATTTTAAGTTATTACAGTTAATAACTTGTGTTCATCAAGAGTTACCATAAGGGACTTCCTTGGTGGTCCAGTGACTAAGACCATGCTCCCAAGGCGGAGGGCGTGGGTTTGATCCTGGTCAGGCAACTAGATACTGCATGCTGCAACTAAGAGTTTTTGTGCTGCAACTAAAGATCCCTCGCGCTGCAACAAAGAGCCTGCACAGCCAAATAAACAAATTTTTTTTAAGTTACCGTAAAACAGTAAACAAAAACAAAAACAAAGCCACAAACTGAGAAATAATGTTGAAACATACTGTCCTATAAAGAACAAATAATTAGTATTTAGGAAACTCCTTCAAAATGAAAGGAAATAAAACCAAAAGTCCAAGTGAAAAAATAAGTGAAACATGTTAATGGGCATTTTACAGAAGAAGCACAAATTCCCACACGCTTATGAAAAGGGGCTCAATCTCATTAATAATCAGAAAAATACATATCAAGGTCATTATAAGCTATCACTTTACACTTTGTTGGCAAAAATTTAGAAGTTAGATTATACCAAGTGTTGGAGAGGATAGAGATAAACAGATGGTCTTATACATTGTGAGTAGGAGTATGAATTGATACAGACACTTTGGAAAGCAATTTTTTATTATTTTCTAAAGTTGAACGTTTGCATACTTAAGGGCCTGACAGTCCCACTTCCTGGCGGCTCGGATGGTAAAGAATATGCCTGTGATGAAGGAGACCTGGGTTTGATACCTGGATTGAGAAGATCTCCTAGAGAAGGGTGTGACAACCCACTCTGGTATTCATGCCTGGAGAATCCCATGGACAGAGGAGCCTGGTGCGCTACAGCCCCTAGGGTCACAAAGAGCAGGACACAACTGAGTGACTGAACTGAACTGATAGGAAACTGATGTAGTTTATTTCCAGGATAGGTAGACAGTAATCAGTAACCCAAGTTAGTGGTTCACGGTTATCACTCTGCTTTACAGCCTAAATACATGTGACATATAACCTTTCCCTTTAGTCATGTATTTTAAACAATGATAAAGAAGAAGATTAATTAAAAAGGACCTGAGGCACAGGCAGGTTAGGCTCAAGGCCATGGAGCTAAGAGGTGGAGAATGGACTGCAGAGCCTGCTCCTGCCTCCTGCTCTCTCTGGTCCCTCCAACAGCTCACATTCTCGACGAGCTCACTAAAGGAGGGGGTGCCACGTAGTGAAAAGAAGGATGAAATTATGCCAGTGCCAAGGGTCTTCTGATTTTATAGTGACAGGCCAAACTGGCAGAAGTAAGAGTGGGAAAATGAACAGAAAAAATTAAAGTCACTGAAAGCATGTGGACACTCAGCATTCTGAGACTTTCCCCGGCAGTGATGGGTGCAAAAGCACCCCCATGTGTAATCAGCGCTCAGCTTCATACGAAAACTGTTAATTTCTGTAAGGACTCCTGAGTCTTTCGAGAGGAACACTGCATGCGTTGGCAGCCATAAACAAGATAACACATTCCAAACCCCAGCAGAAGGAGGAGCTGACTGGAGCTCTGGACGCGCTATCACAGACCCAGACCACTCCACACCCCTGTGTTCTAAGAAAGTCTTCATCTCACTTAAGCCCCCATATCTAGGGCTTAGATCCTGTCTCCGCAGCACTTAATTCCTTCATTTCAAAAGCACTTTTGATTTCCTTTAAAACCAAAGCTTTTCTGATTTTACAGACAACATATGCTGATTATAGAAAATATGAGGAACATCAATAAACGTAAAGAAAAAAGAAGCCTAAAGTACACACAATCCCAACTCATAAAAATAATATCTTTATCAGTATGTTTATTTCTCTCCAGTCCTTTTTTCTGTGCACATGTAGCTATGGATTTTATGTGTGGGTTTGTACTCAGATTTCCCTGCTTAACTGAGATCTTAGAATTTATACAGTGCTAAATACTTTCTGATTGATCAAAGTAAAGACTGATCCTCCCTCATTTTAAAGATAACACTCAGCCTTTCTTTTCTGAGCTCATGACCACAGCACATCCTCTGTTTGGACTGGAATGGTGACGGCTTCACGAAGGTTTTTGTGACCGTTGCAATTTCTTTGATGTCTCAATCCTTCAGATGAGAGATGTCATGTGTCAAGTACAAATCAGATGAGCTTTCCCAGGACATGGTCTCTGGCGCTTTGGAGAATTATAAGGATGTGAACAACATTTACGTACTTTTCCCCCTGTTATTTCCTTTTAAACATTTTTATTGGGGAATAGCTGATTTACAATGTTGTGTTTCAAGTGAACATCAAAGTGACTGAGTTATACATATGCGCATATTCATTTTTTTTAGATTCTTGTCTCATATAGGTTATCACAGAATATCGAGTACAGTTTCCTGTGCTGTACAGCAGGTCCTTACTGGTTACCTATCTTATCTAAAGTGCTGTGTAATGTTCATTCCAAGCTCCTGATTTACGTTTTTATAGTGCTTTGAGCTCTACGACCCTCTTTCACACGGAAATATAACTGTCATTCCTGTGGGAAAGGTGTGGCAAAGTGGTAGACATATCAATCCGTACTTCTGAGTTGGATAGCCAGAAGTTAAATCTCTACCTCAAAATTCTGAAAGCCTGAGTGTCCCCATCATTAAATTGGGGGTAATGAAATGACTCATATGATTATGAAATGGCAATTAAAAGACTGGACACATAAAGCCCTCAGCGGTCCCTGGCGCCTCACAAGTACTGATACGTCACTACGGCTACTGCTATAGCCTTGGCGGTGGTGGTGATGAGGATGATGACATAATAGCATAAGAGATATTTTTAATCCACTTTGGGGTATCATTAATACGCAATAAAAGGGTGTATTAATATGCAGGGTATAACATAAAGGGTATCATTAATATTCAGTAAAATGGACTCATTCTAAGTCTCCACGAGTTTGGACAAATAGATGCATTCAAGTGCCCAGGCATAAATTACTGTTGCTGTTTTTGTTGTTTGACATTTAGTCGCCAAGTCCTGTCCGACTCTTTTGCAACTCCATGAACTGCAGCCCTGGGAACCCTAGCCCGGAGTCTGTCTGCGGGATTTCCCAGGCAAGAATACTGGAGTGGGCTGCCAGGCCCTCCTCCAGGGGATCTTCCCGACCCAGAGACTGAACCGTGGCTCCTGCTTGGCAAGCGGATTCTTTATGACTGAGCCACCAGGGAAGTCTGTAGACTATTTTATCATCCCCCAAAGTTCCCTGAGACCCCTTTTCAGTCTATGCTGAATTCTACCACTGCACATGTAAGAACCTTATTCTCATTTCTCCTGACCCAATCTTTACACCATGGTTTCATACATTTAACATACACATATGTCATACATCCCAAAATACACTGTGACAGCTTTTGTTCAGACGGTCAGCTCTCCTTCAAGGCAATAGAAATCAGAAGGCTGCAGCCCACCGGGCTCCTCTGTCCATGGGATTTTCCGGGCAAGAAAACTAGAGTGAGCTGCCATTTCCTACTCCAATCACACTCCGATAAAAAATAAAACAAAGATGTTGCTTTCCTCACATCACTTCCATGGAGAAGGCACCTGTCATCTTCGTCTTTGTTCTTCCATACATAACGTGTCTTCTCCCTCAGATTCCTTAGAATGCCTGCTCCTCATTGGCGGTGACCAGTTTTACTGTGATGCGCTCCACTGTGGTTTCCACCATATTTCTTGTCCTTGGGGCTCATGCGGCTTCTCAGGTCCACAGGCTGATAGTTTCCATAGAATCTGGGAAATGTGGGTAGCCGTTATTTCTCTATATGCGTTTCCTGTCTCCCATCCTTCCTTGTTCTCAGGGCCTCCTGTTCCACTTATGTTGGGCCGCTTGAAGCTTTCCCTCAGATCAGACATTCTGTTCTTGCTTTCTGCACGTTTCACTGTGCGTGTGTGTGTGTGCGTGTGTGTGTGTGTGTGTGTGTGTGTTAGTCACTCAGTCATCTCCAACTTTTTGCAACCCCATGGACTGTAGCCTGCCACACTTCTCTGTCCATGGAATTCTCCAGACAACAATACTAGAGTGAAAAAAAAAAGAGAGAGAATACTGGAGTAGGTAACAGTTTCCTTTTCCAGGGGACCTTCCTCACCCAGGGACTGAGCCCAGGTCTCCTGCATTGCAGGCAGATACTTCTCCATCGGAGCCACGAGGGAAGCCTATGCTGGGTAGTTTCCATTGCTATTGTAAGGTCGCCACGATGGGTGCCCCCCTCCCCAGCTGGCGGGGGAGTCCCTGCCTCCGGGGTCCCGGGGACCAGTGACAGCACAGTTGGCCAGCTAAAGCCGCCCCACCTCCACCACGAGAAGGACCGATCAGCCCACGACACCTCAGCCCAGCAACCTGTCCAAACCTCCCACCCGTTAACCTGCCCATCCCTCGCAGCCTGCACATATAAACAAACGTCTAACACGGTCGGGCGTGCGGACTTCCCCGACCTGCCCCGTTCCGGTCCGGGACTCCCGCCCGGGGACCGGGAGCGTTTTGCCATTAAAGCCTGTTAGACACTCTTTTGGTGTCCTGGTCGTCTTCTACCTAACAGCTATGTCTTCAAGCTCCTTAACCTTTTCTTCTGCAGTCTAGTCTCCTATTAATCCAATCCAGTGTACGTTTTTCTATCTTATTTTTTAAATTATGAAAGTATGAGAACACATTTATAGGAGACTTTGAAAATACAGGACAAAGTTACATATAGTTCTGTTATATATTACAATTATTTTTAAGCAGATAATTAAGATGTTTAGTTGGAAATTCAATATCAAACTCTCAAAAATTAATAGAATGAACAGACAGAAAAGTAGAGGGATATGGTAGACCTGAATAGTACTATGAACCAATTCAACGTAATTAACACAATTTTCACACAACAGCAGGACACAAATTCTATTTCGTTCCCATAGACTATAAACCAGGAAACACTGGAATACATCCAAGGACATAAAACAAGGTGAAAAAAAATTTCATGGTCTAAAGGTATTGAAATCATAGTCTGTTCTCTTATCACTTGGAATTATGTAAGAAATTAATATCAAAAGATCATTTGAAAATAACCCACATACTTTCAGTGCAATGTGACATTCACCAAGAAAGAGCTTTGACTTGGCCACTGAAAGCCTCAGTAAAGTTAAAAGACTGAAAAAACACAGGGTGATTGCAGAGAAGAAAGCATTTAAATGAGAAATTAACATGAAAGATACTTTTAAAAACCCCATGTATTTGGAAATTAAATGTACACTTTTAAATGATGGGTGTATCTAAGAATCCATGACAAGGAAAATTAGAAAAAACCTGCAAGAGAATGAAATGAAAATGAAAAAAGTATTTATCGAATTTGTTGCATGCAGCTGAAGCCGTTCAATGCAACTAAATACAATGTGGAATCTTGAATAAGGCATGAAAACAAAGAATGATCACTAGTATAAAATTTTATGAAATTTGAATAAAATCTGTAGTTAATAAGACTGTATCACATGCTAATTTCCTGGGTTTCTTTTTTTTTTTTTTAACAACATAGTATTTCTTCATATTCTCAGAATTAGATTAGAAGTTTCAAGCCTCATGCAGATGTTTTTAAATCACTAAGATAATAAACTTTCTACACTTTTAGCAGTAATATTAGATGCTAGAATAAATGGAACCCTATCAAAGTCTTGAGTGAATACAAATTAGAAATCTAGCATTCTATTCATACTTAGTCAAACAAACAGGACCAAAATGTGATAACTTTTTTAGCTAGGCAAAATTAATAAGTTTTCTAAAATATAAATATACATAATAAATATTATTTATGTATATATGTATGCAGACAAAAGCTTTTCTACTCTATGATAGAGGCTTGAGACAGGACAACAGAAAAATGAGACAGAGAAACTGGAACACATTAATTAAATGGGGGCACTGAATATGAAATAGAAAAGGCAGGACAAACCAGAGCAAAGATTATCATACAGAGCAATTGTTTTTAAACACAGCTGCTCATGAGAATCAAATCTGGAGCTTTGCAGAAAAAAATAATGCCTGGGCATTTGTATTTTTCAAAAAGTTCCAGGATAACTCTAATGCTCATCTGGATTTTTAAAAAGTGATTATAGGCTTTTCTATTAAATGGTAGTTTTAGTGATAGAGAATTCTATTATTTTCTGTTGACGAATCATGATACAATGATATCAAAATGAATAATAGTTACATAATCACAACAGTAGGCTTCCAGGTGGCGCTAGTGGTAAAGAGCTCGCCTGCCTATGCAGGAGACACAGGTGCGATCCTTGGGGGAGTAACTTAACTCTGGTGCAATCCTGGGTGGGGAAGATGCCCTGGAGGAGGGCATGGCCACCTGCTCCAGTGCTCTTGCCTGGAGAATCCCACGGATAGAGGAGCCTGGAGGGCTACAGTCCATAGAGCCACAAAGAGGGGACACGACTGAGGCGACTTAGCACACCCACAAGCAATCACAACAGTAAGAGGTGTTTATCAGTGTTCACAGTCAGCAGCCAGACAAAAAAAAAGATAATTACAATTATAAGCCATAATGGGAACATGAGTAACCTAACTGTATAAAATAGTTACATACAATCTGGGGGCTGAGTAGAGTGATGCGGTAAGTGGAAGCGCATATATACATATATGCATGTTTTTATCCACCCAGTGGGTCTGTGTCTTTTGGCTGCTGCATTTAATACGCTTACATTTAAGGTAATTACTGATATGCATGATCCTATTACCATTTTCTTAATTGCTCTGGGTTTAGTTTTTGTAGGTCTTTTCCTTGTCTTGTGTTTCCTCCTAGAAAGTTCCTTTAGCATTTGTTGTAAAGCTGGTTTGGTGGTGCTGAATTCTCTTAACTTTGGCTTGTCTGTAAAGCTTTTGATTTTTCTGTCCAATCTGAATGAGAGTCTTTCTGGGTAGAGTAAGCTTGGTGGTAGGTTCTCCCCTTGCATCACTTTAAACACATTGTGCCATTCCCCTCTGGCCTGCAGAGTCTCTGTTGAGAAATCAGCTGATAACTTTATGGGAGCTCCCTTGTACACTGTTTGTGCTTTTCCCTTGTCGCTTGTAATATTCCATCTTTGTCTTTGATTTTTGTTGGCTTGATTACTGTGCGTCTGGATGCTTTTAATCCTGCCTGGGACTCTCTGCACCTCCTGGGCTTGGCTGACTCTTTGCTTTCCCATAGGGAAGTTTTCAGCTGTTGTCTTTTCAAATATTTTCTCTTGTGGAGGGTCTCCTGTGGAGACAGTGGGTTGCCCCAGGGACGGGAGCACTGGCGGTGGCAGCCCTTGAGTGGGGCAGGTGGGGGGCGGTCACGCCCCTTGCTGGAAGCCCTCTTGGAGGTCACCATTAACCCTATCGAAAAGCCTGCAGTCTCCAAGGCTGGGTTGCTTCAGGTCAAACAACTAACAGGGAGGGAGCACAGCCCCACCCATCAACAGACAACCGGATTAAAGTTTCACTGAGCGCTGCCCTGCCCATCAGAGAAAGACCCAGTTCCCCCATCTCCAGTTGCCCCTGTCCCCAGTCACGAAGCTTACAAAAGCCTCTTAGCCTCATCCACCAGAGGGCAGACAGAAGAAGCAAGAACTACAATACCAGCCACCAGAATGAAAACCACACACCACAGAAAGTTAACCAAAATGAAAAGACAGAAAATTGTGTTCCAGATGAAGGGACAAAACCCCAGAAAAACAGCTAAATGAAGCGGGGATAGGTATCCTTCCAGAAAAGGTATTCAAAACAATGACAGTGAAGATGATCCGGGGTTGGGAAAAGAATGGAGAAGATGCAAGAACTGCTGAAGAAAGCCCTAGAAGAGCTAAAGATCAGAGATAAGCAATACACCACAAGGAGTCGATGACAGAATAACTGAGGCAGAAGAACATACAAGTGACCTGGAAGACAGAATGGTGGAAATCACTGCCACAAAACAGAATAGAGAAAAGAGAATGAAAAAAAAAAATGAAGACAGCCTAAGAGACCTCTGGGACAACATTAAACACACCAGCATTCACATTATAGGGGTCCCAGAAGGAGAAGGCAGAGAGAAAGGACCCAACAATGCAGTGTGCGTTTCATCTCACACACGGTGGCATTCATCTGTATAAATTTCATTCAGGTCATTTTGATATGTTCTAGGTCTCTACTTAAACTTTTTTTTTTTAACATACAGAATATAGTTATAGAAACATCTTAATGTCCTTATCTGCTAAATCTAACACTGGTGTTGGTCTGAGTTGATTTTGATTGGTTGATTGACTGATTATTCTCATAACGGGTTGTATTTTCCTGTTTCTCTGCACATCTGATAATTTGGAATTCAATGCCAGACATTGCAAATTTTACCTTGTCAGGTGCTGGACTTTTTATTTCTATTAATAATCTTGTTATTTGTAAGGCCTCCCCAGACAGCCATTTTGCTTTTTTGCATTTCTTTTCCATGGGGATGGTCTTGATCCCTGTCTCCTGTACAATGTCACGAACCTTATTCCATAGTTCATCAGGCACTCTATCTATCAGATCTAGGCCCTTAAATCTATTTCTCACTTCCACTGTGGAATCATAAGGGATTTGATTTAGGTCATACCTGAATAGTCTAGCGGTTTTCCCTACTTTCTTCAATTTGAGTCTGAATTTGGTAATAAGGAGTTCATGATCTGAGCCACAGTCAGCTCCTGGTCTTGTTGTGGACTGTAGAGAACTTCTCCATCTTTGGCTGCAAAGAATATAATCAATCTGATTTCGGTGTTGACCATCTGGTGATGGCCACGTGTAGAGACCTCTTTTGTATTGTTGGAAGAGGGTGTTTGCTATGACCAGTGCATTTTCTTGGCAAAACACTATTAGTCTTTGCCCTGCTTCATTCTGCATTCCAAGGTCAAATTTGCCTGTTACTCCAGGTGTTTCTTGACTTCCTACTTTAGCATTCCAGTCCCCTGTAATGAAAAGGACATCTTTTTTGGGTGTTAGTTCTAAAAGGTCTTGTAGGTCTTCATAAAACCGTTCAACTTCAGCTTCTTCAGCATTACTGGTTGGGGCATAGACTTGGAAAACTGTGATATTGAATGGTTTGCCTTGGAAACCAACAGAGATCATTCTGTCGTTGTTGAGACTGCATCCAAGTACTGCATTTCGGACTCTTTTGTTGACCATGATGGCTACTCCATTTCTTCTGAGGGATTCCTGCCCGCAATAGTAGATATAGTGGTCATCTGAGTTAAATTCACCCAGTCCAGTCCACTTCAGTTCGCTGATTCCTAGAATGTCGAGTGTCAGATTTTATTTTTGGGGGCTCCAAAATCACTGCAGATGGTGACTACAGCCATGAAATTAAAAGACACTTACCCCTTGGAAGAAAAGTCATGACCAACCTAGACAGTATATTCAAAAGCAGAGACATCACTTTGCCAACTAAGGTCCATCTAGTCAAGGCTATGGTTTTCCCAGTGGTCATGTATGGATGTGAGAGTTGGACTGTGAAGAAGGCTAAGTGCTGAAGAATTGATGCTTTTGAACTGTGGTGTTGGAGAAGA
>SJYF01000094.1:7311953-7325179 GCA_006410515.1 Procapra przewalskii
ACCCAACCAGTCCATTCTGAAGGAGATCAGCCCTGGGATTTCTTTGGAAGGAATGATGCTAAAGCTGAAACTCCAGTACTTTGGCCATCTTATGCGAAGAGTTGACTCATTGGAAAAGACTCTGATGCTGGGAGCGATTGGGGGCAGGAGGAGAAGGGGACAACAGAGGATGAGACGGCTGGATGGCATCACGGACTCGATGGACGTGAGTCTGAGTGAACTCCGAGAGATGGTGATGAACAGGGAGGCCTAGTGTGCTGCGATTCATGGGGTCGCAAAGAGTCGGACATGACTGAGCAACTGAACTGAACTGAAAAATCTTGCACTTTCTTGGCATAACTAGAGGATGACATTAAGTTACCTGGAGAAAGTTGATTTTCAGGTCTTGTTTTCATGATGTATTAGGTGGGTCTGGAACAGAGCTGTCGAAGTTTAATTACTCCCCACTAGGAAGGCAAGACCGTCCACAGAATGCTACCCATACCGGTGAGTTACGAGTTGTCCAGTCTGGCTGATGGGAACACTATTTCTGGTTCTCCATGCTTGCCTTTTAGATGCATTTCCCCAGCTTCAAGTAATTTCCTTCCATGCATGTGAGGATCATGCTCTGCTAAGCGCTCCAGGAGGAACTCCTGTAGTTCTCCGGACTTTGCCTAGTCCCTACTCTCCAGTGCTCTGCCCTGCAAACTTCAGCTACCTCCATCTGCCCAGACTTGCAGCTCCTTGCCCTCAGCTCGGCAAGTCACCCAGGGTTCCATGTTCTTATGCAGCAGCCCAGAAATACTGTCAAAGCGGTAAGTAAGCTGGGGCAATCCTAGGGCTCACTCCATCACTAAACACTTCTCAGGTATCTATATGTCCATTGTGGGATAATTCCCCAGTGCCCTGAAAACTATTGTTTTATATGTCCTGTCTGCTTTTTAGTTTCCAGTTTCAGGTATGAGGATAAACCTGATCCCTTGGGACTCTATCTTGAGTGGAAGCAGAATAATCAAAGGAAGTATTTGTATCCATTTTGCGGAAATAAGGGGCTTCCCTAGCAGCTCAGCTGGTAAAGAATCCACCTGCAATGCAGGAGACCCTGGTTTGACTCCTGGGTCAGGAAGATCTGCTGGAAAAGGGATAGGCTACCCACTCCAGGATTCTTGGGCTTCCCTGGTGGCTCAGCTGGTAAAGAACCTGACTGCAATGGGGGAAACCAGGGTTCAATCCTGGCAGGCTACAGTCCATGGGGTCTCAAAGAGTCAGACACAACTGAGTGACTAACACATACATTATATATAGAACGGATAAACAACAAATTCCTACTGTATAACACAGGGAACTATATTCAATATCCTATGATAAAACATAATGGAATATGAAAAAGAATGTATAGACATGTATAACTGAATCACTTTGCTTTGATAGCAGAAATTAGCACATTGTAAATCAACTATACTGCAATTTTTAAAAAATCTAATGTAAGAAATTCATTTCTATTTCACCTAAGCTGTAGATGTATGGCCTGAAGTTGTTCATTGTGTTGCCTTGTAAACCTTTTGTCTGCAGGATTTGCAGTGATTTCCCCTCTTTCACTCTTAATGTTAGTAATTTGTGCTTTTACTCCTTTTTCAGTTTTATTCAATGTTTATTAATTGCATTGATCTTTACAAAGCAGCAGCTTTTGGTTATGTGAATATTCTTGGATTTTTCTCACCTTTCTTTCATTTACGTCTGCTTCTACCTATCTCAGGACTTCCCTGCTGGGTGAAGAATCCGCCTGCAGTGCAAGAGACACAAGAGACGTGGGTTTGATCCCTGGGCCCGGAAGATCCCCTGGAGAAGGGAAAGGCAACCCACTTCAGTATTCTTGCCTGGGAAATTCCTCAGACAGAAGAGCCTGGTGGGCTACAGTCCATGGGGTCACGAAGAGTCAGACACGACTGAACAGATGGCACACTGGCATCACGTATCTCATTTTCTTTTTTCTACTTATTTTGACTTCAATTTTCTCTTTTTCCCTCTAGTTTAAAATAATATTTAGGATCTCTCTTCCCTTCTAGCATAAATATTTAAAGTGATACATGTTCTCCTCAATCAGTGTTTTAGCTACATCTCACTCATTATAATACACTGTGGTCAGGCTTTCACTCAGCTCAGAAAAATTGCTTTAATTGTCCCTAAGATATCTTTTTTGTCCCATGGATTATTTAGAAGTGCGGATTGTGTTTAAAATGCTGACATTTCAGAGATTTTGAAGATTTCTTTCTGTTACTGACATAATTTCATCTCTAAACCGCTTAGTTCAGCTTTCAAGGCCCGACATGGTCAAGCCCCATCTAGCCTACGGTGCCCTGGCTGCCACGTCTCCAGGATCCCACACACATCAGTCCTGTTTCTCTACACAAACTATGTCCTCTGTGTGCTGCTACGTTCGGCTGAGACCCGGTGTAACTTCTCTGCTTTCCAGAGAACTCAGGAGCTCATCCCACGCCTCCAGGATGGACCACAAGCAGTCAGCACACACCTCCAGCTCAGTCCTGCTGCACTGAGTCATGAGGACTGGTTTGCCATCTGGCTCTACGGGAATATGTGTTGTAGGGAGGCAGGAACCAGGTCTTCTCAACGTGCAGAGTCTCAGCCTGCAGCCGGGCAGGAAGAAGTGTTTGTGAATGTAGGAGGAAAGGGGACAAACAGGAGGAGCCACGGACTGAGTGTTTGTGTCTCCTGGCCCCCATGTGATGGTGTCTGGAGGTGGGGTCTTTGGGAGCAAATTAAATAAGGTCATGAGGGTGGGGCTTCCGTGATGGGACTGGTACCCTGCTAAGGGGGATGAAAAGACCAGGGCTCTCTCTCCACCACGTGATGGCACAGCTAGAAAGTAGCCGGGAACTGGGTCCTCACCAGACATCAGATCTAGGAGACATAAATGTTTGTCTTTAAGCCACACGGTCTATGCTATCTTGTCAACTTGAAGTGATAACGACGGGACAAGAATGCCATTCAGTGTGAGAGGCTAAGAGGAAAACCCCTCAGGAGATGGGGGTGGGATGGGGCGCATCTGAGTGGAAGTGAAGTGAGAGTGTTAGCCGCTCGGTCATGTCCAACTTTGCGACCCCATGGACCGTATAGCCCGCCAGGCTCCTCTGTCCCTGGGATTCTCCAGGCAAGAATACTGGAATGAGCTGCCATTCCTTTCTCCAGGGGATCTTCCTGACCCAGCAGTCGAATCCAGGTCTCCCACATCGGAGGCAGACTCCACCATTTGAGCTGCCCAGGAAACCCTACAACTAAGTACAGAATTCCAAGATTCTTGGGGACAACCTGAAAGCTCATTGGCTCACCTTTTCTCATGCTCAGGTTCATCGGATATTGATTAAGGTCCATCAGTTATAAGACTGGGCTCACAGAGACAATCTGTCTCCAGTCCCCACCAGCAGGGTGGGAATCCCCAGCCCAGGGGGCTCAGCAACTTGGAAAGAGCCAAACAGACAACCGTCGGCAGAGACCCCACTCCAAATCAAGACAAGGCGTTGAAAAAGGACATCCAGAAAAAAAAGAAAAAGAAAAACCATTATATAATACATGGAACTCAGTCCAGGAGACAGGCTACAGTCTCAGCACCACAGGAGCTAAGGTTCAGCACAAGCCTGGGAACCAGTAACTCCATCTACTGCAGGCGCTGAAATGCAGTCAAAGATAAGCCAGGATTTGCAGGGGGCTTCAGTCGGCACTTTAAACAAACAGTTCATAGTTTAAAAACAAAAAAATGATCTTCTGTTTTATACTATCTTTCTTGTTCAAGGGTCTAGCCATATCTTTAACAGACGAAAATCGCAAAAACTGAAATGATTTAAATGCTGGTATGAAAAGACTGATAAAATAATCCAACTCCTGAGGGAGACAGAGTCTTTCTTGAGGGCCCCTTTCGCATGCAATCAGTTCCTGACCAGGCTTCGCACAGAGACACCTGGTTCGGTGGGAGGAAATGAGGAGGATTTTCTAAATGTCGGAGAATCGACAGACACTGAGTCCCTGAACGAGAAGGAAACTTGGGGGGAAAAAAAAGCATCCCAACTTTTTAAAGTCTGGGCTCAGAGGTAGAGAAATGCTTTAAAAATGTATGGTGACAAGGAGGACATTCTTGGACGTGGGTACTAACAAAAATATAAACTACTGCATCGCTCTCTAATGCTCTCGGTCCTTGGGGTCCTGGGACCCTGCTGAACTGCTCCCATCTTAACAGCACCCCTTAAAAAGGGGGCGGGGGTGAATCTGCAAATCCCATTTGGCCAAAATGTGGCGTGGGATGACTTGTCATCAGACCGCCCCACACACAGGACAGACCTTTCTAGGATGTATGTAGCCAAAGACGTTGGCCCGTCAAAGATATGTTATATGTGGATAGAAGAGCTTCTTCCTGCTTTTTCAGCTCTCATGTGGTTTCAGTAGACATTCTGTATTGTTTTAACATGCTTTTTAAATGCGTGTAAGAGAGAAAACTTACATAAGCCTTTGGACCAGTTCCCTAAGGAAGGAAGAAACCTTAAATGTCAACTTGCAGCTAATAAGGAGCAGATACTTTTTCAACAGGGCTGCCTTTCCCCAGCTGGACATGGGACTGTGACGTCCGAGCGGCAGGATGGTTATTCACTGTGAGAGGTGTTGTCTCCCCAGTAAACTACAGGAACTCCTTGGGAACCAACTTTCTACTGTTCTGAAGTTCAGCGCATCCATTGATTACCAGGAAGAGTTATGCCTCAGGTGAACCAAGCCAGGATTTTCCACAAACTATGTTTAATGCTCTTTACTTATGTCTCAGCCTACACTGTGCTATTTTTGCAACTTCTCGTGAGCTTTAGACTACTTCAAAATTTTAAAACTGTATATAAGAACTTTGGTTATATTATCTCCATCTTTTCAAATATGGGCCCCATGTATTAATATCATGGAAGGCAGGGGTTTTGCCCAAGGTATGCTGACCCCGTGTATCAGTCAGGACAAGTCTGCTGATGCTGCCGGAGGACAATCCCCAACCTCGGGGACATACAGCACCGCTGTTTATTTTCCCTCACACGATGTGGCCATTGAGGGTGGGCTGGGAGCTTGGCTCTGAATCAGCGTCATCCCTGATCGGAAGGACTGATCCAAGACAGAGAGCAGACCCCACCCAGAGCGCTGGGGGCACCATGGCAGAGGGGGGGCGTGGCCAGAGGTGCCTTGGCTCTTCGAGTTGCCACCTGGAAATGACTGATGTCACCCCCATTCACAGTCCACTGGGCACAGCCCGCCAGCTGGTAGTGGGCAGAGAAAGTCTGTCCTACCACGCAGAGATGAGGGAGAGATGGAGAGACAGAGCCAGGGCTACGTACTAGACAGCAGGTGTCTTTGAGTCCAAATGGGACCCAGCACACTTTGATCACACAGCCTGTGTCCTTTCCTCTATTCTCTGCACTTGCACGACTGTTTTTAGTAAAAAGAAAAAGTTTAAATATTATGTACTTCAGCCTCTCTTTCAAAAGTTAAAAGATGGAGGTGTAAAACCTAAGCATCTCTTAAACTACCCCTAACTTTAAATGACATCTCCTCTGTTCCTCAGAGAAGCCTTAGCAGATACTATACCTGATAATTAGTGACATTTGAATACTGGATGAAGAACCAGAGGTTTTATCTGAGCGTGTCCCAAATACTGCATAGGGCCTACTGATTCTAATAAATTATTTATTACTTATCTGAAATCCAAATTTAACTGGGCATTCTCCTTGAGGTGGGGTGTGTTATTTTTATTTCATTTTGTTTTGGTGCTAAATCTGTCCACCCTCTCTCATAGGTGGGGCAATTGTCCTACCAAAAATGTATGAAGTGATGAGAACTGGAAAATTAAAATAATGGAAACATATGTAAGGTCAGGAGCGCTGATGCGTGCAGAGGAGCAGGAACTGTTGCTCAGATAAAACCGCAGGTTCAGAGGGTGGCCCGCTGGGATGGTGCCTGTGCTCCCTGCAGCCCCCTTCTCCCCATTAACCCTCAGAGAACACTTGTTCGCTGGCTCCACTGCTTCTGAATGAACTCCAGCTGTGACAGAGCCCCCATTCGACGCCACATGGCCTTTCATAACCCGAGGAGTGGGGCCTGTTGTGACCCTGCTTCCCAACAAGCAGCGTGTGACCTGGTGCCGTTAACAAACCAAACCTGGGTTTGCTCCTCCTCAAGAGGTGAAGCCCATCTAGTGACACCAGATTGCGGGGCAGGAAAGTGAAGCGCAAGGAGTCCAGGTAGCTGGTGCTCAAAAAACTCCGACTCCCCAGTGGCTTTCAGGGAGAGGTTTTCAAAGACGGGGTAAGGGAAGGAGCAGCAGGGTGTGTGATCAACACGCGGACGCTCTTCTGATTGGCTGGCGGTGAGGTAATCGGGAGTTAACCTCATTAGCCTTCTGGTTCCAACCAGTCTGGGGTCTATGTGCTTGTGGGCACCATCTAGTCAACTTCTTCCACAGGGTGGGGATTTCAGTATCTGCAAAACAGCTCAAGGACTTGACCTGGAATATTATCTATAGCCTTTGAGGAGGAACTAAAGGCCCTTGACCTTGTATAATGTACTAAAGTATTACTTCGTCTTCCTTGCCTGGTTTTGTTTCTGCATCTTCTCATGTCTCTGGTTAAACTCATTCTTTAGAACTCAGGGAAAGCCTAGGAGGCTGAAGTTTTTCTGCAGATAACAGGCAGATGAAGGATGTGGTGGAGGGTCTGTCCCAGGAAGGCCCCAAAGGGTCCTGCAAAGGTACAGGGCAAAGAGGACCTGGATAAATGTTCATTGGACAGAATGGAATTGGAAAGAAAAAAGAAGGGAAGAAAGGCAGGCAGGCAGGCAGGGAGGAAGGGAAGGAAACAGACACACCATAATCGCTGGGTGTGAACTCCACATAGGTAGCAATTGTGCTACAGTAGGGTCTGAGCGCAGCTAATCCGGTTCAATACTTTCCAGATGGAGTTAATGGGATATACATTTTCTCATTTATCTTCGCCTTTTTACTATCTTCCTGTGTTTTTGGAACTGCTTAAAAATTATTTACTGAAAAAGACACATGCACCCCAGTGCTCACCGCAGCACTATTCACAATGGCCAGGACATGGAGGCAGCCCAGTGTCTATCAGCAGAGGAGCGGGCGAAGCAGCTGCGGTGCATATGGACAGGGGGCTATCAGTCGCCTATCAGAAGGACCGAAACTGGGCCACTTGTAGAGAGGTGGATGGACCTAGAGATTGTCATATAGAGTGAAGAAAGTCAAAAAGAGAAAAACAAAAACCATATGTTAACATATATATGTGGGATCTGAAACAACTGGCATAGACAATCTTATTATAAAGCAGAAATAGAGACGAAGACATAGAGAACAAAGGCATGGATGCCAAGTAGGGTGGGAGATTGGGATCGACAAATATATCCTATGGATGAGAGCGAAAGCCACTCAGTCGTGTCCAACTCTGTGCAACCCTATGGACTGTAGCCCACCAGGCTCCTCCATCCATGGGATTCTCCAGGCAAGAGTACTGGAGTGTGTAGCTGTTCCCTTCTCCAGAGGATCTTCCCAACCCAGGGATTGAACCCAGGTCTCCCACACTGCAGGCGGATTCTTTACCCACTGAGGCACCAGGGGAGCCCATACACTACTGATATTACGTATAGAATAGATAATGAGAACCTTCTGTAGAGCACAGGGGATTCTACCTAATGCTCTGTGCTGACCTAAACGGGAAGGAAATCCAAAAAGGAGGGGATATATGTATACATATAGCTTATTCACCCGCTGTACAGCAGAAATGAACAGAACATTGTAAATCAACTCTACTTCCATTAAAAAAAAAAAACTTTTAAATGTCTCTCAACAAAATAAAAAATAAAATGATTTAATGAAACCAAAAAATTTAAAAAAAAAAGACGTTATTGTGTTCCGAATAATGAAATGAGGAGGATTGTAACTGAGTCTGACACTTATTCTTTAGTTAATTCAGTTGCACCTAATCATCTTGTTGCTTTGCAATCCAGCCTTCTCCCAACCAACACGAGCCCTGGTAACACGCCTCATAATTGCAGAGCAGCGTGAGGCGATCTCTTAAATATGAGATGAGCGACCGTCTGCACCCTAACTTCTCTGCCGTGTCCCCGAATGCCTCTGAGCATGTGGAAGAGAAAGCTTCCAGCTTCTTCTCTGCAGTGTGTGAGGAATCTGTGACTGTTTCCCGTTATGTATCCCCTGCAGACCAGTTGACACTCTCTGTCCATTTGGAAACTGATGGGCCATTTTAGAAGAATCACCAAAAACCAGTCTGAGACAAGATGAACCACCTGAAAATGAATTAACTCCAACATTTCCACAGAAGATAAAACACATCAAGACACAGGTCTGCCTTGAGCAACTCCTGGCTTTGGGGCTGCGATCTGATTGCTTGATTTCTCTAGCCAGTTAGTCCAGGCTTTTACACATTTTGCTCTGTGTCTATGCTCTTTTCTGTAATTAGAAAAAATTTTCAAATACTCCCAAACTCTTCTAAACTTCAAAATTATACCCTGAAGTCAAGTTGCAACAAAAGTGGGACTTCTCTGGTTTACCTTCACTGTAATGTGGTTTGGGAAAATGTGGTTTTCAGCCATGGCAAAGAAAAACGGTCTTCAGAACTCAGGCTGTCTTTGGTGAAATGTTATTTTTCACCGAATATGTGTTTCCATGAGAAATGTTCTCTAGCAGCTGGAGGGTCAGCCAGCTGAGCTCTGGGCTGAAACACACCCAAGCCTGTGTAAATTCACAGAGTAAATTTACCCAAGTCACAGAGTAAATCCTTAGGATGCTCACCTCTCGGCCCTGAGAATGGTCTGGTCTTTCCTTACAAGGAAAGATACGGCCTGATATGCAAGTAAAAGGAAAGAGTGAAGTGTTCCTTTCCCAGACACTAGGAGATGAGCAGAGGGATGAGATGGCCACGGATGAGAGCTCTCTATTACAGAGACACATGGTAATGAGGAAAGAGAAGGGGGGAAAAGGTACTTAATCGAAAAGATTAAAAATCAGATTGAGTTAACCCAGAAACTGAGACGGAATATTCCAAAGCAGTGCCAATATGTGGGTACCTCCTCCCTTTCTCTGACATCACTAAATTCAGAATTTTCTATCACTGGATGGGAAAGTGGTTCAAAACTTAGAGGAATCATGGGACAGTGCAGATACCAGCCTTCCTGCAAACCTGACCTAAAGCTCGGTGGTGTAGATTCACTGTGGTGGACACACTGGGGTGAAGAGGGCAGCTTCCAAGCCAGGTGGCCTGCCTTTGGATTCTGGTTCCGCCGTTTAAAAGCTGTGTGACACTGAGCCATGACTTAATCTCTCTGTGCCTCAGTTTCCTCTTCTGTAAAATGAAGCAGATGAGGACATTCTGCTAACTCTGTTTTGAGGACCAAATGCATTCGTCAACATGAAGTGCTGGGAAGAATGACCAGTATGTAGAAAACACTTGTTGATGTTCAAGAATCCAGACAACTTCAGGTGAAGTCCCAGTGAAATTCACAGCCTCCGGGAGGATCTCAGTTCTTTGGTTGACCGAGAATTCTTTCGTCCAAGCATAAACACCCCTGCTCCACAGCTCACATTTGGGAACATTGCTTGAGAACTTTCCCCACGACCCTTCTGAGAAGCAGAGTTATGACTCCCAGGTCAAATAAAAGCAAAGAGAGGCATGAAGATGTTAAGTAATTTGCCTCCAGTCAGAGAGCAGCAGAGCAGAGATGTCAGAGCCCAGCTGACAGATACCAGCTTCCACCACCAGGCTGCCGCTAGTGCACCGCACACACGCACCCTGCAGGGGCACCAAGTGAGCTGGGACAGGCTGGTTCTTCACATAAGGGGGTTTCACAGGGCTTCTGACACTCAGGAAGTTCCTGGATGAGAGCAATAATGTGCACAGATAATTTAGCCGCGTGCATCTGGATTTTTTTTCTTTTCATTCCTAAAGAGATGGGAATAACAGACCACCTTAACTGTCTCCTGAGAAACCTCTATGTGGCTCAAAAAGCAACAGTTAGAACCAGATGTGGAACAATGAACTGGTTTAAAACTGGGAAAGGGATATGTCAAGGCTATATACTGTCACCCTGTTTATTTAACTTCTATGCAGAGTACATCATACGAAATGCCAGGCTGGATGAATCACAACCTGGGATCAGGATTGCTGGGAGAAATACCAACCACCTCAGCTATGCAGATGATACCACTCTAATGACAGAAAGCAGAGAGGAACTAAAGAGCCTCTGGATGAGGGTGAAAGAAGAGATAGGAAAAAAGTTGGCTTAAAACTCAACATTCTAAGATCATGGCATTCAGTCCCATCACTTCACGGCAAATAAATGGGGGAAAAAATGGAAACAGTGATAGACTTTATTTTCTTGGGCTCCAAAATCACTGCAGAGACTCACTGCAGCCATCAGATTAAAAGACGCTGGCTCCTTGGAAGGAAAGCTATGATGAAACAAGACCGTTTATTAAAAAGCTGAGACATTATTTTACCAACAAAAGTCCATATAATCAAAGCTATGGTTTTTCCAGTAGTCATGTATGGATGTGAGAGTTGGACCATAAAGAAGGCTGAGAGTCAAAGAGTTGACCCCTTCGAGTTGTGGTGTTGGAGCAGACTCTTGAGTGTCCCTTGGACTGCAAGGAGATCAAACCAGTCAATTCTAAAGAAAATCAACTCTGAATATTCATTGGAATATTCATCGATGTTGAAGCTGAAGCTCCAGTACTTAGCCACCAGATGTGAAGAGCTGACTCATTAGAAAAGACCCTGATGCTGGGAAAGATTGAGGGCAGAAGGAGAAGTGAGTGACAGAGGATGAGATGGTTGGATGCTATCACTGACTCAATGGACATGAGTTTGGGAAAACCCTGGGAGAGTGAAGGACAGGGAAGCCTGGCGGGCTGCAGTCCATTGGGTTGCAAAGAGTCAGACCTGACATCGCAACCGAACAACAATCTGGATGTCCCTTCCATGGAAACCCCAGATGGCCTCTGCCCCACTGCCGCTCACCCTGCAGGTTCCCAGGACCACATCCTTAAGGCAGCAAATCTGTCTGGGCACCTGGGATTTGAGTCCAGTCTTCTGGTTCTGGGGATAACAATGCTGGAGTCCAGAGACAGCAGAGGGTAACACGTCCAAGAACACCAGCTGATGCAGGAGGTGGTTAGAACTTGGCTTCCCAGAAGAAGGGGAGCAAAGCAAAGCCCCTGAGCCAGGACCCTGAAGAGGTTCGTGTTACTGGAGAGGAAAGGCTGGGATGGGAGTGGGAAAGGTGGAGACTGGGAAATTCCTGCAACGGGTCCATCCAGGCGTGAGACGGGACATTCAGTGATGCTCCAAGTCTCAGGGGAAGGAAAGCAGAAAGCAGAAAGCGCGCTCTCTGCTCTGCTCTCCTTCCAACACATTGTATTTAAACTATCAAATGTTTTAGCCAGTCTGCAGAAAATAAATCCTTTTCACAGGGGGTGAAATCTGGCGCTCTCTACTAGCAGAAGGCCCATGGCTCCCACAGAAAACGCAGGCTAGCTTTCTGCAGCTTTTCTGCCCTCCACCCTATATCTGCAATTTATATAATCGCTGGCAAATAAGATGACACAAGCATCCTCTTTCATAACAGGCATATTGTTACTATTATCACTCTTAAGGCAAATTATCTTCTGATTATAGAGATAAGTCAAAACCACGATTCTGCTGATTGTGAGGTGGGGACTGATTTTTTTTTTTTTCCCTAGCCAGGAGAAGAGCTGTTGTTTCCATGTTAGAAAATTACATAAAATGCACTTGGAGGGAAATAAAGTTTCTGAGATTCATTTAATTATCAGTTCTCTCGGAAGACTTCCAGCCTTTCACTTGCTTGTCTAGTCAAATATTGTTCCCCAAAGTTGATTCACTTTTTTTTTTTTTATTGCAGATCAACTTCTTCCTTTTAAAAGTATCTCCAATTTTTCAAAACTCTATTTTTTCAAAGCATAGAGAAGAGGGAGGAAGGGATAAATTGGGAGACCGGGACTGACATACACACGCTACTCTACGTAAAATAGATAACTAATAAGAACCTGCTGTATAGCACAGGGAACTCTTCTCAATATTCCATAATGACCTAGAGGGGACAAGAATCCAAGGAAGACTGGATATACGCTTACATAGAACTGATTCACTTTGCTGCACGCCTGAAACACAATATTATAAATCAACTAGACTCCACTAAAATTTTAATAAAAATTCTGTTTTTTAGGTATCAGTGTGTGTTTATTGGGGTTTATCCATCATATAAGGAATGCACATCTTGAAATAAAGAACATTTGAGAACAATGGCTTTGAACTGAAGAAATGCTTGTCCTTCCCAGAGCTCTGGTTGGAGAAGCAATTGAGAGGAATGGCCTCCTCCCCTGGCAGAGAGTGAGGTGGGGCTCAGGCCAGGTGAGAGTTCCATCAAGACCTCACCACTCACAGGACTCCAGGTCCAGAGCAGAGTGGACTGCAGAGCTTCTGGCTCCTCCCCACAGCACCAGTTTTCAGAGGCAGGTGCACTCACTCACCTGGAAAAGAGCATCCACCTGGCCTCCCTGTAGGGACGGCTGGCAACATGTGCAGACAGCTTTGGGCTTCCAAGGTGGTGCCAGTGGCAAAGAACCCACCTGCCAATGCAGGAGACGTCAGAAATGCGGGTCCCATTCCTGGGTCAGGACGATCCCCTGGAGGAGGGCATGGCAACCCACTCCAGTATTCATGCCCAGAGAACCCCCTGGGCAGAGGGCCTGGGAGTCTGGTGGGCTATGGTCCATATGGTCACAAAGAGTTGGGCAAGACTGAAGCGACTTAGCACGCACGAATGCAGTCAGCTTGGGATGTGATGACCGGGGCAGGTGGAGAAGGTCATGTTCACTAATGGATGGGGCCATCTAACGGATGGGGTCATCTAACGGATGTGGCCCAGGACTGCTGATAAAAATCTTAGAAGGTACAGGACAGTGTTTCCTCCTCCCACAAACAAAGAATCATCTGATCCCAAATGTCAATGGTGCTGCAGCTGAGAAAACCTGGTCCAGTTGATCAGAAATCACGTGAGACTTTTTTTTAACAGAAAACTATGGGGAGTGGCTTCCCATGTGGCCCCAGTGGTAAAGAATTCACCTGCTAATGCAGGAGACACAAGAGATGTGGGTTCAATCCCTGGGG
>SJYF01000094.1:7325194-7341440 GCA_006410515.1 Procapra przewalskii
GGGGGGGGGGAAGATCCCCCGGAGGAGGAAAGGCAACCCACTCCAGTGTTCTTGCCTGGGAAATCCCATGGACAGAGGAGCCTGGTGGGCTACAGTCCATGTAGTCGCAAAGAGTCGGACACGACTGAGCACAAAGGCACACGGGGGGTGGAGAGGCTCTATTTGAACCCTCTCTGCTCCTGAAGGCCCAGCAAGCATTAAATGATGTCATTTTGGGTAGAATTACATAAGAACAGAGCCAAAACTGTATAACTGATTATACCTTGGTGTCTGAATTTAGGAAGAATTTCAAACAAAAAGATCTCTCCCCCAAAATACAAATATATAAACTTGTAGGGATGCAGATAAAATTGCCAAAGATCTGTCGATGTGCTAACTTCACTGTAGGTCTATATCTGAGCTGTTAGGTTGGGAGAAATCTGATGGAATACTTCACCGTCTTCCTTGAAGATCCTCTCTTATGTTTTGCTAATATGCTGATTGATACTCACTAAAATATTGGTAATTATAAGACAGTATTTCATGACCCCTACAGAGCATATAATAGTAAATAGATTTTCCTCCTTTTCGCATGCTAAAACTAAAAAACACTAATTATGTGTCCCAGTCCTCAAAGAATTGAAACATTTCAGCATCTCTTACGACAGAACGTTGGCAACATTTTCTGCAAAGGGTCAGATAGTAAATATTTTTGGCTTTTCGGCCCCCATGGTCTCTGTTGCAAGGACTGGACTCTGCCATGGAACACCCGGGGCAGCCACGGGCAATATCGAAATGAACGGGCCTGGCGGACTGCCAATAAAACTTTATTTACAAGAACAGGCTGAAGGAGGGGTTTGGCCCCAAGACTGTAATTGCGGAGTCCTGTCTTACAACACAGATTTCCTGAAAATAATGTGTTTAGGAGTAAAGAAGAGGGGAAAGTTCTGAGTCAGCCATTTAAAATATCGGCAATAGTTCTCACCATCTCACCAAAGCAGCCTGTGTAAAACTCACGGCCAATCCGAGGGGCCCAAAGCACAGGCAGGAACAGGATTTAAAGGTTACACAGAAATCTGGAGGAAAAGAGGCACTGCAATCACACAGGTCAATAATCCAGTGTGACTTTCATTTCTCTAGTAAGTTTCTCTTTCAGTTTAAAGCCTTGCTTTTCTCATTAGTTATCTATTTTATGTATAGTATCGATAATGTGTCACTCTACTCAATACTCTGTAGTGACCTAAAGGAGAAGGAAATCCAAAAAAAGAGGCCACATATGTGTAGGTATAGCTGATTCACTTTGCTGTGCCGTAGAAATTAATACAACATTATAAAGCAGCCAAATGCCAATAAAAATTTTTTTAAAGAAAGAATAAAAGTGAAAACAGGTTTAAAAAAATAGAATAAAAAATAAAAATTTCTAGTAACTCACTTTAAAAAATGAAACAATAAAATTAATTGTAGATTAATATATTTTGACCCAGCATACCTAAAATACTATTACTTTATGTCAATAATAAAACAATTAATGATAATCCGTGATAATAATAAATTAAGGCTTTCCCGGTGGCTCAGACAGTAAAGAATCTGCCTGCAATGGAAGAGGCTCTGGTTCAATCCTTGGGTTGGGAAGATCCACTGGAGAAGGAAACGGCAACCCACTCCAGTATTCCTGCCTAGAGAAATCCACGGACAGAGGAGCCTGGTGGGCTACAGTTCATGGGGTCGCAGAGTCAGACACAACTAAGCGATTAACACTTGCACTTTTCAATGAGAAAAATAAATAAAGCCTTGCTTTTAACTCAGAAACAACCCTTCCCTCCTTGTGGGAAGGGAGGAGGTCAGCTGGCCTGGAGGGGCTGAGAGGCCTGGGCAACCCCTGTGACGGGGCCTGGTCTGCAGTCACAGAGGCTGCTCTTATGAGGGAAGATGCACTTGGGACTCCCTAGCACGGAGACTTTCACTTTTCACTCTCACGCATTGGAGAAGGAAATGGCAACCGACTCCAGTGTTCTTGCCTGGAGAATCCCAGGGATGGGGGAGCCTGGCGGGCTACAGTCCATGGGGTCACAAAGAGTCAGACACGACTGATGTGGCTTAACATGCGTGCACGCATTAGCTTCAAACGTACAGGAAAGAGATTCAGTTTCATCTATGCATGCATCCATTCCTTTTCAGAGTATTTTCCCATACCGATTATAACAGAATACTGAATAGAGGTCCCTGTGCTACACAGCAGGTCTCCGCCGATTATCTATCTTATTAGCAGTGTGTCATTTTGTTTTATGATGGTAACATATGCCAAATATAAAATTTACCATTTTCACTATTTTCAGACTTGTCCAACCGACTCCCAACCTCCGGTGACTGAGAGTCTCTGGACTTCCCTGGTGGCTCAACAGTAAAGTGTCTGCCTGTGGTGTGGGAGACCTGGGTTCTATCCCAGGGTCGGGAAGATCCCCTGGAGAAGGAAATGGCAACCCACTCCAGTACTCTTGCCTGGAAAATTTCATGGATGGAGGAGCCTGGTAGGCTACAGTCCATGGGGTTACAGAGAATTGGACATGACTGAGCGACAACTGGCATAGCCAGAAAAGGTGGTCAGGCTAAAAGACCCAGGAGGCGGTCACTGTGCCCAGCAGGTGACCACTGGGGTGGATGTGGGATGTGGGCAAGGTGCCCACAGCATCCACTGTCCCTGCTGCGGGTGGGCCTGTGGCTGATCGCTCGTGGGGCCTGCCTGTCTCAAAGGGCTCTGAGTCCCTGCAAAGTAGAGCCCACCACCAGTCCATATCTGGACCACCCGTCCCGGGCGGGTTGGAGGGTCCAGGAGATGTGGCAGATGAGTGCTCAGGTGTCTCTGTGAGAAGGAGACACGGGCTAGGTCTTTGGAGGGGGAGAGGGCCAGAGGGGACTTGGGAAGACAGGGGCAGGGACAGGGTGTGGAGGATGGCCAGGGTCCTGCCTCCCGTCCTCCCCGTGGCTTCAGCAGCGTCCCCTCCCACGGCCGCCTGGCCCCCTGCCAGCAGCCCTCCCATCGTCTCCCACGCCTTCTCTGCAGGAAACCATGCCGTACCTAGCAACAGCTGCTACAGGGAGCCGACTCTCCTGAGAGCCCAACAACAGAGCACACGGCTGACTGCAACTCCCAGAAAGGACTGAAAGGAAAGGCACGCTGATTTCAAGGCCAGGCTGGGACGGGATCTGAGTTTCCAGCAGTGGAGTTGTGGCGCCTTCCGTGGCCTGCCCGAAGGGGCTCCGAGCGGCTCGCCGGAGGGCGCCGTCCGGAGAAGGAGTGGATTCACCCTCTCTGGTCGGCGACGGTCCTTGTTCCTGAGATTCCTGTTGCTCCTTGTTCCCATTCAGCTGGGTCAACATGTGCCTGTAAATTTCTCCCAAAAGGGAGATCATAGCAGCATCAGCAGCCCCAGAAATGACAAACAACTCAAGTATGGGAAGGCAGCTGCCAAGTGTTCCACAGGACTCATGTTGCACTAGAAAGAAAATATCAGATAAGAAAAATAAACAGAGTTGTGTGCATATTTCCCTAAATATGTATCCATGTTGTGGTTCCTTCCCGTCTTCGGTGTAATGAATACATCCATTCGTCAGGGGTCACGGAGCGGCAGTCCTACGAAGGCTGCCTCGTGTCGGTGAACTCAGTCTCCGGGTCCTCTCCCTTCTCAGGGCAGAGAGCGATGCAAAGACTTCAACACAGAGAGCCACTGACATTCATTTTCCTACCAGCCTACTGGCTAAGGAACTCTACGGCTGTGGCCAGCCAGTTTGCCTGGGGCTCGGGCTCTACTGCGTTAAATCGAGTTGGCAATCTGTATTTGCAAAACGCTTTGTCATCGTTGACTGGAAGACCCCGGGGTCCCTTTGGTATGGCAGAGGGTCTGGAAGGTGGAGGGTGGTCATAGTCACCCACCCCTCACCTTTGTTGATGCAACTAGATGCCAGGATCCAAGAGCAGAGCAATCAGAAGACAGGGTGGGCCCTGGGAAGCCAGGAGCCAAGATCCAGGCGATGGGTAATGCGTGGAGGACTCGTATGAGGCTTTGGAGGCTACTCGTTGCCCAACAACATGGAGCTGGCCAGGACACGAGGGTGTCTGCCAGCCTCCGGAGGCCACGCTTGGCACAGCTGTGAAAGCCACAGCCACAAACACTGACAAGGCAAGAATAAAATAGGGTGAGAAACCAGCTTTCCTTTGCTTCTCAGACTCTTTGGAAGATTCTGGAAGGGCATTTGCTTACCCCCTGGAGCGAGAGCCCGGATTCCTCTATGGTTCAATCAGGAAGTGCAATGAGGCTTCCATGGTGGGCAGGGCCTGTGCCACGACACCCGGCCCCTGCCTTCAAGGAGCTCACACTTGGATGACTTAAACCAAGAGTGATGACGCAGAGGGGTCCACACGTGACCCTCTGAGGTCAAGGTGGTCTGGTCCCCGGCAAGGGCCCCCAGAGGGACAGGGCTGAATCCAACCAAGAATCAACAAGCAAGGACAAGAGGGCCTCATCGGTGAGAAAGCCACCTCTCTGCTGTCTCCTACCACGCATGCTTCCCAAGAGATGAGAGCCACGATGCTTAGATGCTAATTGGCTGCAGTGATACGAAAAGGTTTACTATGCCGTGGACGGCCAGGGGTCCAAGGCGACGTCCCTGCCCCAAGGAAAGCATCAGGCACCCTTTCTGCTTAAAGAGGAACAAGCTTCCCATGGACGAATCCTGCTCGTGAGACAAGAAGAGAGCCTCCTCCTGGCCTGACAGGACCTCAGAGCCGCGGATACAGGGCCACCTGGGCCACCAGAAGCGGTGTCTTCTGTTCCAGAGGCAGAACAAACATTTCCATGGAGCGGCGACTTTAAGCTCCCCCCGAGGGAGGATGTGAGCTGTGAGAGCCCAGTGAGTCAAGGGCAAGGTCAGAAGAGCTCTGGGTGCGGTCCCTCTGTCTTGCCCTTGCAAAAGTGTTCATGAAGCGGGTGAATTTCCCCATCGCCTTTGCTTCTCGGGCCCCTTCATTAACTGTGCTTTCTGGCCTTTTATTTCTAATTGTTTTCTTAAGCTTCTAAAAGGAAACACTGCTTTCTTTTTAGACCTGCTTACATTTAAATCCACTTAACTTTTTGTCTGGGGCCCCGTCTCTTCCGGAAAGGGCCCTAGGCTCCCTGAGGAGCGACCATGCCTGTTACAGAGTCAGAGGGGATCAGTCGACCTCGGGAGGCTGCGGTGTGCTCATTCCAGAAGACTGCTTGTGGGGATTTCTTTGTGCGGGTTTGCTCCCTTCATCCGGCCGGGTGCATTCTCACCCAGTCAGTTGAGTGCGTGAGAGTGTGTTTTCAGAGTCTGAAATTTGGGGCAGGGCTGTTGTTGTCTAGTCAGTAACTCACGTCTGACTCTTTTTGTGACCCCATGGACTGCAGCCCGCCAGGCTCCTCTGTCCATGGGATTTCCCAAGCAAGAATACTGGAGTGGGGAGTCATTTCCTTCCCCGGGAAGATCTTCCTGACCCAGAGATGCAACCCACATCTCCGGCATTGGCAGGAGGATGCTTTACCACTGAGCTACCAGGGAAGCCCATTTTTTACTAAATAAGGACAGGCATTCAGTGTGGTTGCGATTTTGTTGGTAACAATAGTTAAAAAAGATACCTTGTGTAAAGCACGTGTCTGCAACCCAGTGTGTCAGCTGGCTTCATTCAGTCCTCCTCCAGATACTGCCGGCCTTATGTTATCACCCCATTTCACAGATCACAAAACTGAGGCACGGGGATGTATAGCCACTGGCCCAAGTCACATGCAGTGACAGAACTAGGGTTCTAACACAGGTCTGATCCCTAATCATCCCACAGTTTCAAGCTGCCCCAGTGAAAGCCCAACACCTTCTGTTTGATTTTCGGACATATATCCTTCTTTCAAAATGCGGATACAGGAAGGCCCCTACATAAGGATCTTCAAGTTACATGCTTTCAGAGATGCATTCTCCATGTCCAATCACATAAGTTGGTTTACAGGTCTGGTGTGCATGCATCTCTTACAGGTCTCCTCCTGACAAACCATCTCGCACCTCCTTTCCCTCCTCCAGTCAATCACTCTTCTCGGCTGTTCACACAGTATCAGCCCCCGTGTGCCAGCTGTCGTACTGTACTACTGCACTGTTCCAGGTTGGTGTTCGTCACTAAGACACGCCCGACTCTTTGCAGCCCCATGGAGAGCAGCACACCAGGCTTCCCTGTCCTTCACCATCTCCCGGAGTCTGCTCGATCTCATGACCATTGAGTCAGTGATGCCGCCCAACCGTCTCATCCTCTGTCACCCCCTTCTCTCCTGCCCTCAGTCTTCTTCAGCATCAGGGTCTTTTCCAACGAGTTGACTCTTCACATCACGTAGACAAAGTATTGGAGTTTCAGCTTCAGCATCAGTCCTTCCAGTGAATATTTAGGACTGATCTCCTTTAGGATGGACTGGTTGGATCTCCTTGCAGTCTAAGGGACTCTCGAGTCTTCTGCGACACCACAGCTGGAAAGCATCAATTCTTCGGTGCTCAGCCTTCTTTAGAGTCCAACTCTCACCTCCATACATGACTACTGATAAAATCATAGTGTTGACTATACAGACCTTTGTCAGCAAAGTGATATCTCTGCTTTTTAATACACTGTCTAGGTTTGTCATAGCTATTCTTTAATTTCGTGGCAGCAGTCACCATCCACAGTGATTTTGGAGCCCAAGAATACTATTCAAGGTACTATAAGATTAAAACTGTTTTATTTTTGTTTCTTTTTTATGTATTATTCATATATAAAATACTATAAACCTATTATAGCACAGTACGATATAGCTGACTGTGTTATTTAGGTACTTAGGCTAACTTGGTTGGATTTACAAACAAATTGGACTTATGAATGTGCTCTTGAAACAGAATTTGTTCGTATGTAGGGGACTTACCGTATTTTATAAATAAATTTTTAGAACAAATGTTGCAAGCCCCTTTGATTCGACTTTGATTCAAAAACACACCAAGATGTCACTCAAACAAAGGAAGGTCAGGAAGGCCAGTTCTAGCAAAATGATGGGACCCCCCTCTTGGGGAAAGTTTTCCTGGGAGAGGAGACTGCCACCCACAGCTCACAGTCTGACACCGTGGGCAGGGCCGGGAGGGAGGGTCTGGGGTTCCACATGAGCCCGCAAGCTGTCCTGCCAAAGGGCAACAGGACAGGGAACGTGATGATCCAGCACAAGTGCCAGCCACACCCCAGCCCCAGTGCCATGAGTTGCAGAGAAAACAAATTAAAGAAGTGGTTTTTGAAACTGCCATCAAGCCGGAGCACAGTGGAAGCCAGTCGGCCTCCAAGTGAATGCCCTCCGGCCACAGCTGTCCCCACAGCCTCACCAGTCTGCTGCGCGTTTTACAGCAACTCACCTCCAAAGGCAACATGTTTTAAAGCCATCACTGGCTTATTTGTCACAGTTGACCTGTGACACTCAACCCCACGGGATGTTATTTTTCGCGGTTAGGAGGGCCGGGACGGCCAGCTCTCGTGGACTGGCATCTTTGGGGCCAGCCTATCTGTGCTGAGAGCAGGCTCTGTGCAGAGTCCCCCAGGGTCAGGTCCAGACAGCAGCCTGCTCCAGCTGCTGCCCGGGGTCACCTATCTGCACGCTCTAAATCAGGTGTCTCAATCAGGTCAGAAAAGCCTTTTACTGGAGCCAAACTGAGGACTCAAGTTTGAGAGCGTGCTCAGATGAGTGAGACTTGCTGACAGCCCCTAGATAACTCAGAGGAGCTGCTCTGGAGAAGCGTGGTTTTCAGCTCGGCTATATTCTTGTCAGAACAAAGAACATGAGACAAGTCAGGGGTACATGCCTTCAAGGGTTCAAAACATAGAACCAAACCAGCACGTGCACAGAGTCAGCATGGCCTCGCCACCTGGGAAGAGGCCTTATCACTGAAGGTGGACCAGCATCAGCATCTTCATTCTGAACATGGACACTCTTTACATCTGGTCAACACACTCTCTCCTTCAAGGATGAAAGCGGACGTACAGGGAACATCTGATAGGCCACACACCGACTGTTTTAGCTAGCAGAAAATTCAAGTTTTGTCCTTGTTGTTCAATCGCTAAGTCGTGTCTTACTCTTCATGACCCTATGAATTGCAGCGCATCTGGCTTCCCTGTCCTTCTCTATCTCCAGGAGTTTTCTCAAACTCGTGTCCATTGAGTCAATGATGCCATCCAACCATCTCATCTTCTGACACCCTCTTCTGCTCCTGCCCTCAATCTTTCCCAGCATCAGGGTCTTTTCCAATGAGTCAGTCCTTCCCATCAGGGGGTCAAAGTACTGGAGTTTCAGCTTCAGCATCAGTCCTTCCAATGAATATTCAGGACTGATTTCCTTTAGAATTGACTGGTTGGATCTCCTTACAGTCCAAGACACTCTCAAGAGTCTTCTCCAACACCACAGTTCGAAAGCATCAATTCTTTGGCACTCAGCCTTCTATATGGTCCACCTCTCACATCCATACATGACTATTGGAAAAACCATAGCTTTGACTATAAGTTCAAGTTAAATCATGCACAAACCAGAATGACTTCCCTGGGCCTCAACATGTCAGAGTGTCTTTCATAACTCTGAGCTGGGTGGAATTAGCCAAATTCAAACACACTCATGTTTGCTTGTGTTTTCTAACCACTCTGTGTGAGTATGTCTAGAGGCGTGTGCACATGTGTGCATGATGAACTCGATGCTCTGTTGACAGCCCCAAAGAATCAAGAAGTCATATCTTAGACATAGAAAGTTGTTTCTCCAGTCCAGTACATAAGTCTCTGATGAACTCACTGAACAAAGAGCAACACAAATACTTTTTTTCTGTATTTTTTATTACATATTGAAAGTGAAAGTGTTGTCACTCAGTTGAATCTCTTTGCAGCCTCACAGACTGTAGCCTACCAGACTCCTCTGTCTGTGGAATTCTCCAGGTAAGAGTACTAGAGTGGGTTGCCATTCACTTCTCCAGGGGATCTTCTCAACCCAGGGATCAAACCCAGATCTCCTGCATCGCAAGCAGATTCCCTACTGTTTCTGAGCCACCAGGGAAGCCCCAGTGGCTAATTATTTCTCTATGGAGTGAACAGATGCTTGTTCCAGGTCTCTGAGGGGCACAGAAAAAGAACTCTATAGCCCTGACATGAAATGGGAGCGCAATGTGAAACTCCGCAATAAGTTGTGGCATATTAGGTATTCATGGTTGCTCGTAATAAAAATGGAGAGCTGCACAGTGACAAGAAGAGGCGTGTGGTCCATGGCAACAGCAGCTCCATCCTCCCAAGGCAAATGGCCATCAGATGCCTTGCAGGCACCGGAGCACAAAACCAATCCTCCCAGCTCGCTGGTACCGGTCACACATCTAGTAGACAACCTAATGCCATCATCTGGCGAGTCTTTGAGAATTTGATTTTGTGGCACTTACTGAAGAAGAAATTGTTGATTTCCTTCAGTTTTTGCCTAAGGACTCAGTTGAATACAAGTTAGATCCAACTGTAATCTTTTTACAGGAGGCTAAATTGAGACAGAAAGGCTAGGATTTTTCTTCAAGTGGAAATGGAGATTTATTATTTACAAAATTGCCTAAATGTTGCTATTGAGGTTTTATAGACTCACAGAGTTTTTTTTTTTTTTCAAAAAGCTAGTCCAATAATTGGATTCTGTACCAATTATTGTGTTTATCCTGGGTAAATTACCCATCTACGAGTCATTTCTGTCTACATCACCCTGCCCAGGGTTAAGAGAAGCATCACAAATAACACGGATCTGGAAAAAGCTTCTGATGGTACTCATGACAGGGGGTGAGGGGCAAGTTTCAGTGACAACTTTAGAGGGAAATTCACCACTTCTGATAACCAAATCCTTTCTGTCAATTCGAAAATGAAAAAAAGGACTTTGTTACAATGTTATATACCTTAACTAGCAAGATCAACTGAAGATGGGAATAACAGTCCTCTCTCGGTATCTGTGGTAGGGGCAGGAGACGGCTCCAAGAACCCCCCTCCCCACCCCAGAGGCCACCATCCACAGATGCTCCACTCCTTCTCATAAACTGGCCCAGCACACTCAGCCTCTACATCCACAGGTTTGGCGTCCATGGATTCAACCAATTGTGGACGCAAAATCTGACCTGCAGTTGATTGAACCCACAGATGCAGAAGCCGGGGGATGCAGATGGCTAGGTATTTATTGAAGAAAATCTGCATAGAAGTGAACTCTTGATGTTCAAACCTGTGCTGTTCAAGGATCAAGAGTAACTGGTAGTGGGTCTTCTCAACAGAAAGCAAGCATATAAGGAAACAATGGTGCTGCTGCCGGTGGGTATTTACTTCCAAGTTAGTTGGGGGGGGCGGGTCGGAATATATAAGTTTGACCTGTTAATGTCCTTTAAGGAATCAAATTGTCAGATTTTCAATGACTGTACTTTACTTTCAAATTGTCATCAAGGTTTCACGATACAAAAAGAAAGGAAATGTTTGACTAAAACAATGATCTCAAAACAAAACTCCAAATTTTAGTTGCTTCAATACATAATGTCTCCAGAACCAAATTTGAAGAGAAGGCAAATAGCTCTTTGATGCTTTAAAAGGTGCTGTAAATTTCTTTTGTCAGTTTACAGAAGAAGATCAGAACTGGTTCTTGTTTTTGTTTTTCTCCAAAAATCCCCCATTGGGAACAGGCTACCTTTTCCACAGACTTCTGTGCACACTTAACACACCTTGCACACACAAGCTGAGCCTGTTGGCTCTGTGTCTTTTTGAACATGTCAAAGGGACCCAGACACAGAAACAGATCTTTCTACATTTTAGTTATACACCTACTAGGATTGGATGCCTTTTTTTCCTGGTGGGAGAAGGTGTATTTAAGAAATTTAAAGATATATTTTAAAAATATCAGATCCAGAAAGTATAGATTTTCACGTTTTCCATCCCCAGAGATGCATGCAATTCTTAAGAATATAATGTTGCTTAATTTTCAGCTTGTACTGGGTTTGATAGTGTTCCTTGCCTCCCCTGGCCAAGCCCATGTCTATCTGGAAGCGCAGAATGTGAACTTATTTGGAAGTAAGGTCTATGCACATATGATTAGTTAAGATGGGTTAGATTGGGTTCTTATGAACAGAGCAGTGAATAGAAAAAACCCACTTCTCCCCCACCTGTGTTCCTCCTCCGTTCACACCATTATCCCACTAACAACATTTCTGACATCAGATGTGTGCGGTCTTTCCCCCACACCAAGCAATTCTGAGACACCAGCTGGGTGTCCAACAATTCAATGCTGAGCTTACTGTTAGGAGACAGAGCAGACCCCGGGCCTCCCAGGGGGCTCAGTAGTAAAGAACCCACCTGCCAGTGCAGAAGACACAGGAGACCCGGCTTCCATCCCTTGGTGGGGAAGGTCCCCTGGAGGAGGAAATGGGACCCCACTCCAGAATTCTTGCCTGGAGAATTCTTCATGGACAGAAGAGCCTGGGGGCTACAGTCCATGGGGTAGCAAAGAGTCAGGCATGGCTGAGCATGAGTGCAGACCCCACAGGTTAAAGGCTCAGGCCCATGGGAGGGTCCCCCACCTCGGATGCCAACCAAATGTCACAGGTCTCCAGGTTCCTACAGGGTCTGTCTGATCGGAGGTTCCCATGACCTTTGGATTCAGTTATTTGCTAGAACGGCTCTTAGGACTCAGGAAAACACTTATTTATGGTCACCAGTTTACTGTATAATAAGAGATACAACAGAGGATACAGATGAGCCATCAGGTGATGAGATACACGGGCCACGTCCCGGAGGCCCCAGCACAGGTGCCCTGTTCCCACAGAACAGCAGCACCTCGCGGTCCTGGTATGTGGACAAGCTCAGGCCCACGTGAGGAAGCTTCCGAAAAAATCCCAACCCCGTGGGGTCTGGACAGCTTCCAGGCTGGTGAACCAGCCTCCATCCAGGAGCCCACCCGGAGCTGCCTCATTAGAACAAAAGACACTCCTATCTCTCAGGAAATTCCAAGGGTTTTAGGAGCCTTGTGTCTGGGACGGGTCAAAGACCAACTATCTAAACAAAAGATGCTCCTGGTACTTTAATCACTTAGGAAATTTACGGGTTTTTAGGAGCTCTGTGCTGGGAACCAGGGGGGCAGAGTACATACTTTCTATTCTTTCACAAGCAGGCAGATACAAAGAAACACAAGAAACAGATACGCAAGGAGAAGAAGGCCGTGTGATGACTGAGATGGAGACTGGCATGAGCCACCTACAAGCCGAGGAGCTCCAAGGACTGATGCAACCAGCTGAAGCCAGAGGAGGCAGAGAAGAGCTCTTTCCAGAACCTTCAGGGGGAGCGTGTCCCTGCTGACACTAACTTCAGCCTTCCAGACTCCAGAATCCCAAGACTACACATTTCTGTTGTTTGAAGCCACCCAGTCTGTGGTGATTTGTCACGGCAGCCCCAGGAAACCCATACACTGTTGAAACACGTCTTTCAGGGATGTGATTTATCCCTATTCCCATATTTGGACAAAGAAATTAAATCCTATGGCCTGACCAAAACCCTCTGAATCTTTTGCAGTGGGTGGCATCCTTGGTTACATATTAGAATCCCCTGGGAGCTTTTAAGGGAAAGAAAAAAGGCCTCACCGCTCAAGCTGTACCTCAGACCAATGAAATCAGAAACTCTGGATGTGGGGCAGAACCATCGCCCCCTTTTAACCCTCCCTGGGTAATTCCGAGGTGCAGCTGAGGCCACGGGAACCGCTGATCCAGGTGGTGCTACCCCTGCGTGAGTTCCTAACAAAGCCACAGGCTGCTGAGCCAGTTGGGTCTTGGTTTGATTTCTGGCTCTGCTACCTACTAGCTGTGTCGTTAGGCAAGTCATTTAATTTACCTGGTGTTTGGGCTTTCCTGGTGGCTCAGACAGTAAAGAATCTGCCTGCAGTGTAGGCAACCTGGGTTTGATCCCTGGATTGGGAAGACCCCCTAGAGGAGGGCACGGCAACCCACTCCAGTATTCTTGCCTGGAGAATCCCACAGACCAAGGAGCCTGGTGGGCTGCAGTCCATGGGTCACAAAGAGTCAGACAGGATTGAGCAACTAACGTTTACTCTTTCAAAGTGAAAATGGGATTGTGAATATTCAGCTTTTTAAGAGTGTAAAACATCTAAAAATGCCAGGCTCATATTAGACACATAATAAGCACTACTTTCCTTTTATTCTTGCAACATATAGAGGCAATTTAGCAGGATATGTGAGAACCCAGGCTCTGGAGCCAGAATGTAGGCGACCAGATTCCAATTTCACCATTGACTGGTTAGAAACCCTCCGGCAGTTCTCCACACTCAGTTTCCTAATCTAAAAAATGGGGCCTCGGAGAGTCATCATGAAGTTTACGTGGGAGAGATAATAAGATAATTTGATCCAGCTAAAGCACTTAAAACAGTATCTGGCACAGTTAAGCATTCAATAAATGTTAGCTCATACTATAGACATTATCTGATAATACCCTGCACAGTCCCCCTTGATAACACGAAACTCTGCAGGATAAATTTCTGCACGCTTCCCTTCCCCATCAGATCAATGTTATATATGTGAAAGGGCTGGATTAGACCGGGTGTCAGCATACTCGAGCTCTGAGCTCAGTGGAGATACACTAAGCTTCAAGACCTGCATCAAGTCATTTCTCCCTGTTCCCCATTTCAGGAGGCAACTTGTAAAAGAAGGTTTGAATAAGCTGACCCAGGTAATGGCACCCCACTCCAGTACTCTTGCCTGGAAAATCCCATGGACAGAGGAGCCTGGTGGGCTGCAGTCCATGGGGTCGCTAAGGGTCAGGCACAACTGAGCAACTTCACTTTCACTTTTCACTTTCATACACTGGAGAAGGAAATGGCAACCCACTCCAGTGTTCCTGCCTGGAGAATCCCAGGGACGGGGGAGCCTGGTGGGCTGCCGTCCGTGGGGTCACATAGAGTCGGACATAACTGAAGTGACTTAGCAGCAGCAGCAGCAGGGTACCTTCTAGCACAAAAAAAGGGTGATTGTCTGAATACTGTAACATGACAGATTAAATTTTGAGTGTTTGGCCACCAATCTCAATGCTTTTATGGCATATAAGGTTAAGATTCATGAAAGCCTGGCACTAATAGACAAGGATAGAGTTCCTTTTTTTTTTTTTGTCATAGCAAAGGACAGTCCTGAGACATTTTTCAAGACATTTCGGGCTACAGGTACTCAAGTCCAACACATGACAGCTGACGGAGCTGGAGGAAGACAGCAGCCTCCCTGCACTACAGTTTCAAACTTCAGAAAGAACCTTCTGTGGGAACAGAAGCGGATACAATCTCCCTGATGGGCAAGGAGGTAAATACATACAATAGTAAAACACACACACACACATACACACAAGTAATGAATGACATTTCTAGGAACCTACCTGAGGAACCATAATTCAAATCTGCTTTTCTTATGCTTTGGGGACCAGCAATGTAGACCATCTGAACCACTGAAAAGTCAGTTAAGCAGGGAAATCATCAACGATGGCAAAAGCATACTCTAAAGATCATAGCATGTCATAATCTAAAATGTGGACTCATTCACCAATTTTAGGACAAAGAACTAAAGGCCTTTCTCTCCAAGTCTGATCCCTGATGAGAATTCTGCAGCATCTTTCTTGCATAAGTGAAGTGAAGTGAAGTCGCTCAGTTGTGTCCGACTCTTGGCGACCCCATAGGCTGTAGCCTACCAGGCTCCTCGGTCCATGGGATTTTCTAGGCAAGAGTACTGGAGTGGGTTGCTATTTCCTTCTCCAGGGGATCTTCCCAACCCAGGGATCGAACCCAGGTCTCCCGCATTGCGGGCAGACGGCTTTACCATGTGAGCCACCAGGGAAGACGCCTAAATGATTTATGTTCTTCATAAAGTTTGGGGCAGGACTGCCCTGGTGGTCCAGCAGTTAAGAATCTACCCGCCAGTGCAGGGGACACAGCTTCAGTCCCTGATCTGGGAAGAGACCACGCAGTGTGGAGCAACGGAGCCTCGGCTACTGAGCCTGTGCCCTAGCGCCCAGGGACCGCACCTCCTGAGCCCGCTGCTGCAGCTGCCGAAGCCCGAGCCCCTAGAGAGCACGCTCTGCGACGAGAGGAGCCCCTGCAACGCAGAGTTGACGCCACAGCTAGAGAACGCCCCCTGCTCACCGCAACGAGAGGAAGCCCGTGCCGCAGCGAAGACCCAGTGCAGACAAAATACATTAAAATGCATTTTAAACAAGACATGAGAAACACATTAAAGTTTTTTTAATTTAAGAAATAAAAAATGCAGTCGGGGGCACAAACATCAAGGTATTTGGGCATCAATATGGAAGTATGCACTTTTCTTAGTTTACAGTCCTTTTTCTCAGACTGTTTACAGTTGCCTTGCCCATAACCTTATTTCACTGCAATTGTATTGCTCCTTTATTTTATTGAGTCTCCCCAAAACATTCAGGTCTGTTTTTATGGTTTTTCTAGAAACAACTCTCCTTTCGTTTTTCACTCATATTTCGTAGGTTCGTTTCCCAATCAACTAAGTCATAGTAACAACTGGCATAAACAGGTTTGGGAATAAACACAATTAGCTCTTGGTAAGCATACATCCCAAATAATGGGAGGAGGAAAAAACCAAAAGTTCTCTGTAGAGTCAGCACTGGAGGTTTGAGAGTGTTAGTTGCTCAGTTGTGCAAGACTCTTTGTGACCCCATGGACTGTAGCCCGTTAGGCTCCTCGGTCCATGGAATTTTCCAGGCAAGAATACTGGAGTGGGTTGCCATTCCCTTCTCCAGGAGATCTCAACCTAGGGATCAAACCCGGGTCTCCTGCCTTGTAGGCAGATTCTTTACCATCTGAGCCACCTGGAAAACCCCTGCAGAAGGTATAGGAAAATGTAGAAGGTGTAGAAAACGTCAACTGAATCCAGTCAGTCAAATATCAATTAAATAGAGGAGTGGTTAAGACATTTCTTTTATAGTCAGATATTTTATCAAAGGTTTATGTAGAAAGATGTTCAGAATAGTAACCAATACAGGCAAAAAAACATGCAAACAGGAAACACATCCATAAGACAAATATACATAATATATACATGTACACACACACACACTGAAATGGTATATACTAAAGCTATATTTTTAAACTATTTTATGACATGTAAACTGTTGATAACATTATCATAATGCTTATTCATTCAATAAAGATTTATTAAG
>SJYF01000094.1:7392658-7405958 GCA_006410515.1 Procapra przewalskii
CTTCGGTGGCGGCGGCGGCGGCTCTGGGGCGCACGGGGGCCGGGCAAAGCAGGTGGGACCCGCGGCAGGCCGCGCACCTTCATCTCGTCCCCGCGGGGGTCTCTCCCGCGCCTCCGTTCGCCTCGGTTGAAGACCCGAAGGCCGCGCGGCACCCGGGCCGGGGGACAGCGGGAGTACGCCCGGGGGCTGCGGGCGGAGCCGGGCCTCGGGACGAGGGCAAGGTCGTCGGTGGCCCTGCCGCGCCGCGCCGAGAGCCGCGACCCTGAGTCCGGGCAGCCGCCTTGCGGTGCCCACGAGCGACACTTGCCATTTCAAGCACGACGCGGTGTTTAAAACTAATATGGACTGAGCAAGCGTGCTTCCGTAGACATTTTACAGATCGGTTGGTTACTTTTCCCCAAAATATTCTCTGAAATAGTCCGCAGAACTTTTACGTATGTAACAAATGGCAGGTTGAACAGATCAGAAGATATGAAATGAAAAGGATGGCGTTTGAATGTAAATGGAGTGAGAGCAGACGGTAATTTTCAATAATACTTTTTGTCAAAATGTACAGTGGCTCTCAAATTTTGTCATGTTCAAATTCTATAATTATTTGATATTTAAAATACCCATTTTGTGTATTTTTCAACCAAAAAGAAAAAAAAAACAGTAAAAAATTAAAAGACAGAAGCTGGAAAGCAAGAAAAGCCTAAAGAGAAAATGGGCCATGAGGAACCAAAGCCTTTTCCCGATATCCTGTTTTTTTTTTTTTCTTGTTTTTTTTTTTTCCCCTAAGATCCCGGAGGAAAATACAAGTGAAAATAAAATTGTTTCCTATTAAACTAACACATAGATGTAATTAATTTCGTTCCAGATGGGTCTAAGGGACCTGGCTATTGTAGTATACTCAAAAAACATGAGATTCAAGGTGATTTTACTTTCTTCAGCTGCTCAGAGAACTGTAAGGAAAAGTAAACAGGTCCAGCCTCATGATTTTTTTTTAATCTGCTTATTGAACACAGATAAAATTAGAATCATCTTCTACTTGAGATAAAAGTTGCACAGGCAAAATCACCAATTTTTTTTAACTGAAAAAATATCTGGTTTTGTTTTGTACAAAACGGCACTATTTCACTATTACGTAACAAACTGAGTGACCTTGGCTTTGTTTGAACTACAACTGCCCTTAAATCAGTAACCCCAGTGATGGTTGAAAAAAAGGAAAAATCCATTTTTCAATTCATCTTCCATTTGTACTGAAATGGCTTTTCCAGTGATGTTGTTTCAATAAAGGAGTAGCTTAGAGTAAAACAAATAAGCCGTGTGTTCTTGGTAAATAATTTTCTGTTTCAAAAAACTAAAAGTAAGTTGACTATTGCTTTTTAGGAACAACCTTTAAACTGGACAGGAAAGGGGAAAGTGTGTTTTTGTTGTCTCCTGGAAACCCGGGAGAAGGGTTGAGATGCAGCCAGTCGCACTGCAGCATAAGGGGCCCTGCTGTGGGGCTCACTGGAGCACCAGGCCAAAACGTTTGCTCATACCTGTGCCGACGCGGCTCGGACCCCTTGTGTGTGTGAGGGGGTGATGGAAGGCAGTCAGAGGGTCGGGTGTGCAGTAAGGGTGCAGGAGATGCCGCAGGCGTGCAGAACAGACCCACGCGGCAAGCCTGGGCACCTCGTACCCTGCTGCCCCTGGGTCCACGTTTTGGTCCCATCTGGAGGACCCTCCTCCTCCATTTTATGATGTTTTCTCTCCTTTAAAAACTCGCCGGTGGCCCCTCAGCAGCCTTGTTGAGGGTCCGTTGGTCATTTTCACAAAAACAAATGACCAAATATGGACCCAGACCTGGGATGCGAGAAACCCCTGGGCTCCCCTGGCACCTGGGGAGGCCCAGCCTGACCAGCACGGCCGTCTGTTCACGTCCCGTGAAGCTAGGCGACAGACAGTGCTGCCAGCCCCCGTCCCGCTTATGGGCACGGCGGCATCATGTGTGTGAGAGCGTTGGGGATCTTTTTTGTTTCTGTTTTTGTTTTGCTCTATTTGTTTAGCTCACAGAAGGAAAACAGAAGCCCCTTCTGTGGCACCTGGGCCAGGCAGTGTAGCAACCGGGAAAAGCAGGAGGGCAGAAGGAGCATGTGGGCTCGTGTGGGAAAGCCAGCTTGCTTTGTGCTTGTTTATTACAACTGAAGGTTTCCAGGGGCCTGTGTGTGTGTTCAGCTGCTCAGCCGTGTCCGACTCTTTGTGACCCTATGGACTGTAGCCCGCCAGGCTCCTCTGTCCATGGGATTCTCCAGGCAAAAATACTGTAGTGGGTTGCCATGCCCTCCTCCAGGGGATCTTCCCGACCCAGGGATTGAGCCCGCATCTCCTGCATTTCAGGCAGGTTCTTTACCACTGAGCCACCTTCCAGGGACTTAGAATTGCCCAAACAGGAGGCCTGAGACCAGGAGGGGAAGGAACCCCCTGCAGGGTTGGCATCTGAAGATTCTCCCCAGCCTTCCTTGGGGAAGTTGGCCCCCAGCACCCTCTAAGATCAAAACAGCCAGCCCACATGTTCTGAACATCGGAATATTCAAAGATATTTAGAAAAATGGCCTCCAGTCTGGGAGACCTTAAAACTTGATGGAGATAATAAACAAAAGGAGTGGCAGTGTCTGGCAATGCCCGCAGGAGGGGAGAGAGCTTCCCTTGAGACTGGATGCACTGGGGTTTTCGCTTACGTCCCAGGCTTCCAGCACAAGTCTGGCCTTCCTCTGGTTGGAGGAGAGTCATTAGGAAACAGTCAGGTACACAGGGTCAGCTCCCCGCTCCAGGCAGAGTCAGTGACCTGATTGGAAAACAAATCTGATCACCCCGTGGCCGCCCTCCAGGTGCCCACTGCTGGCTTCTTCCCTACAGGCCTCCCAGGCCAGCTTGGCATTTCCTGACCCCTGACCCCTCCCATCTCCACATCATCTGGACATCCGCCTCCTCCCCAAGGCCCTCTGCTCATCACTCACACAGCCCTGGAGCAGGAGGTTTCTCTCTGCCCATCCCCTGGGATTACACAGGGTTCGGCGCCTCTCAAAGCAGAGAGCACCCTGATGGAACAGCTTTGGAGCCTTGGGTTTGGGGACCTCGGGGCACCTCTGGCCCGCAGGTGAGGGACTCTGTGGGACTCACGGAGAGAGGACAGCATGGTCCGTGCCAGAGCCCTGGGGTCCCCCTCATTCAGCTGCAGCCAAATCTCAACACCCTGAGCACTCAGACCTCACACAGGGGCGCCACCCCCTAGCCCAGCCAGCGCGCCAGCGTGCGGGTAGGGCCGCAGCGAGGAAACCTTCCAGCGCGGCCTGGCTCCTGTCCTGCGCCCAGCACCGGCATTCTTGTTCAGAGAACAAAAGCCCGGAGGCCCCTGAGGAGCCGAGAAAGGCCGAACGCAGTGGCTTCCAGGGCTTGCTGACGGTGGCTGGGGTGAGAAAGGAGACTGCCAGTCTCATCCCGGGACACTCACAGCGGCTTCATGTGAAATAAGGGGTGAGCTCTTGGTACGCACAGAACCAAAACGCTTCCCCAGAAGGGGATTTTTCTAACCGCCTCGGGGATTCTGACGTTTGCTACCCCGTTTCCTTCCCAGCGATGGCTGCCACCTGCCAGAGTGATGCCCTCATCCCAGTGGGCTGCATCTCGGAGCTCATAGATCTCTGTTTTCAGAGCTGCGGGCGTGGGGTGGAGGAGCTGGAGGCAGCCCAGGGTGCCTACAGTCCCCACCTGCTTTGCTTCCCGGATTCCAGCCCCAGAGTCAGAGCATCCCGCTGACTCTCAGGCCACCACTTCCTAGCACCCTGGCACTGGGGGTGTCACCACCCTTCACTGGGCTTCCTCTCGGAGTGGGGTTGACAGCGCCCACCTCCTTGGGTCACAGTGCAAATCCAAGGGAAGTCGTGCCGGAGGCAAGAGCTGGGCTCAAGGTACCCACGCCCTGGCCGCTCTCATCCCTGGGCCTTCCTGCCACACCTCTGGTCCTGCCCAGGACACCTGCCCCCAGATCAGCCTCCCAGCAAAATCCTTCTCCTGCTGCCAGCCCAGCTCCAGGCTTCTCTTCCGGCCACGTCCTGGGTCCCCACGGCAGATGTGAGCCCATGCAGTCCAGCACAGGATCCTTAGAGCCTGGATGGAGTCACGCTGCCCCTGTGGGACCCCAAGGCATGAGGGACAGACAAGGGGTCTGCAGCACCCAAGCCAGCCTCTGCAGACAGCCCGCTGTCTGCTCAGTGCCCTGGTGCCAGCCCTGACGGCAGTACACGGCTGTGGGTGCTGCTCTCCTCCCACCCTGGGCCTGGGTTGCAGGTGGAGCATGCAGGGCCCAGAGAGGCTGTTCACGTAACTACGGGTCACACAGCAAGAGCAGAGCTGGGGTTAGGCCAGCTCTCCTGGCCTTGGAAGACCATGACACGCTGCCGGATGAGCAGCCCCTGGGGCCCACGGCCAGCATCCTTCCACCCAGGAAGGGACCCTGAGCTCCTGTCTTCCAGGAGGAAGGCCCCGTGCAACACGGAGGAGAGCTGTTCCCTGGCTTCCTGCTTTCCGCTCCCGGGGCCCTGGGAGAGCTGAGGCCATTTTCCTCTGACTGCTTGCTGCCCAGGGGCAGAACCGCAGCCTCCCTGCTCCAGCCTCAGCAGGCTCTCCTGCTGCCTCAGTGATGGTCACCATCATGTGGCCAGGACAGGCTGCCCCTGCGTCCTCTGTACACACAAGCAGGTATACGTGCATTTGTGCACACACACACCTACGCACACGTGCACATACACACACACTTGTGCACATGTACACACACCCGCGCCATGCATTTTAGTTGGCAGATTGGTTTCACACACACTTCAACCTTTTAGCCTTTCTGCAGGCAGCAAGTGAAAATTAGGAAATAGATCACCAACTCACTCTTGGGGCGAGTAATAGAACTGGGGCGGGGCGGGGGACATGGATCTGGTGGGACTGGTCTGTGCCTGGCTCTTTCCCCTCAGGTCTGTTTCAGGCTCCACGAGTCTCTGGTGGCCCCTGAATGGGGGACACTGGGCAGGGGAGCTCTGTGCCCACCGGCTGTGGCCAGACGCCTGCCCTCGCCACCAAGTCCCTTTCGGTGGCGCTGAGTCCCGAGTGGGAGAGGGCCCGGCAGGGCAGGGCGTGCAGCGGGGAGGGATCGTGTCTGCATCAATCCAATGGCCAGGGAAGTGTTGCTGAAGACAAGCTGCCCTTGAGGCTGTGCAGGACGGTTCTGACATCAGTATGTGCAAAGGCCCGATGGAGGACCTGGCCAGCACCAGAGATGCCGGAAGGGGACAAGAGACGGGGGCAGAGAGGAGAGGAGTAGTGGGGCCTCCCCTCCAACCCAGAATGTTCCACCTCCCCCACCCTGGGGCCCAGGGGTTGTCAGAGGCCCTCCCAGGGGGACCCCCTTATGTGTGGACCTGCCCTGTGCAGCCAAACCCATCTTGTGTGGCTTTTAGAACTGTTGGGTTGATAGTCAACCTATCAGTCTCTGGGTTGATAGTCCCTTTCATGTGGTTTTGTTGATCTGACAGCCTTTTATAGCTTTGAAGTGGCTCTTGTATGGTCCAACCTCTACCCAGCCCATCAATAAACAGATGAATGGGTAAAGAAGATGTGGTACCTACACGTCATAGAATGTTATTCAGCCATTTAAAAAAAGATTAGAAGGTTGCCATGTGCAGCAACATGGATAGACTTAGAGTTTATTATACTAAGTGAAATCACAGAAGTATCTGATATTGCTTGTGAAAGTGAAAGTGTTCATCGCTCAGTCATGTCCAGCTCTTTGCGACTGGCTGGACTGTGGCCCGCCAGGCTCCTCTGTCCATGGAATTCTCCAGGTGAGAATCCTGGAGTGGGTATATGTGGAACGAAAAAAAAGTAATGCAAATGAATCTACATACAAAGCAGAAACAGCCTCTAGACACTTCGGAGGGAATCTTGCCCCCCTACCCCGGTCACTGGGCTTAAGAGGCCAGGCTCAGGACAGGAAGACTGGTTTTGCGGGAAGGCCTGTGTGGAGGCAGAAGACTCACTCTGCAGGTGGACCGGCGTGGAGAAGGAAGGAAGCTGCTGATGGGGGTGGGGCAGTCTTGNNNNCTTGCTGCTCAGCCTCAGGGGGTGGGGGCCTCAGGCCAGCACTTGGGGGCTGCCTTCATAAGCTCCTCTACAGCCTGGTTTTATCCTCTTTGAGGGGGGCCCTTCATCTTTTGGGGTACCTCCATCTCTGGCGTTCCAGAGCTCTAAAAATCAAGGTCAGCCACCGGCAGGAGGCATATGGCTAGAGCCCACTGTTTTCCAATGTAACCATACGGAGGCTGGCCCAGGAGAGAAAGTGAGCTGGTCTCCGTGGAGGCTGGACCAGCATCCCAGAGGCCCCCCAGTTCATCCTTCCTCTCACCTGAAGCAGGAACAGGGCCAGGGGCTGGCGTCTGCCACCATCTTAAAGGTCCGAGGCCATCTAAGCCACTCCTATGGTTTTACAGGGGGGGAAACTGAGGCCTGGGGGAGGGGAGCTTCTAGGGAGCTTGCTGAGCTGGTCGGGGCAGAGCTGGATGCCTGCCAGGCCGAGGCTCCGTTGTCGCCCCTGGAAACCTGGGCCTTATTGGGGCCTGAAGTAGCCTTTCTGTTCAGGCTGCCAGGACACCTGTGGTCGCCAATGGCAACATCACCCTCTCAATGGGCATGCGAGTCACAGGGCAGCAGCCTCGAGCTCAAGTGTGAGCTGGATTCAGAGGCTGGATGAGGCAAGACGGGCGGCTTAGGGCCCCCTGCTTGGGGGCCAGGTGGCCTCGGAATCCTGTCTTGGACTAAGTGTAGTTCCTGGGCAGGTTTGATCTTGGTTATCAAGCAACGATGGCAAGAAATACCCGGCTTCATCTTTCCCAGCTCCAGCTCAGGGTGGTGGGGCAGCCCCCCAGGGGCCCGGCGTGGGCGCCAGATGGACCCCCTGTGACTCCCTTCCCTCGCCACCAACCCCTCCCCTTGCCCGCTTTGGACTAGAAGTCAGGCAGAAGTCTCTCACATCCCACATTCTGGAAATCATGGGAAACAGCTGATTTCCATAAGCAAATGCCCAGGGACACCACCCCCCACTCCAAGACTGGGGATCACTTACTGCAGTCCTAGCTTTTTTCTTTTAAATTTTCTTCTCTATGAAAAACTGTTATTGGCGTATAGCTGGTTTACAATATTGTGTTAGTTTCTGCTGTACAGTAAAGTGAATCAGCTATTGCTGTTTAGTTGCTAAGTCCTATCCGACTCTTTTGTGACCCCATGGGCTGTGGCCCGCCAGGCTCCTCTGTCCATGGGATTCTCCAGGCAAGAACCCTGGAGTGAGTTGCCATTTCCTTCTCCAGGGGATCTTCCCAACCCAGGGTTCAAACCTGGGTCTCCCGCATTGGCAGGAGGATTCTTTACCAGTGAGCCACAAGGAATCAACTGTGTATATATATATACACCCCCTTTTTTGGACTTCCTTCCCATTCACGTCACCGCGGAGCACTGAATAGAACTCCCAGGTCTATACAGTAAGTTCTCATTAGCTATTTTATAGTGAAGTAGAAGTCGCTCAGTCGTGTCCAACTCGTTGCAACCCCATGGACTATACAGTCCATGGAATTCTCTAGGCCAGAATACTGGAATGGGTAGCCTTTCCCTTCTCCAGAGGATCTTCCCAATCTAGGGATCAAACCCAGGTCTCCTGCATTGCAAGAGGATTCTTTACCAGCTGAGTCATAAGGGAAGCCCAAGAATACTGGAGTGGGTAGCCTATCCCTTCTCTAGCAGATTGTCCTGACTCAGGAATCGAACCAGGGTCTCCTGCTGTGCAGGCAGATTCTTTATCAATTGAGCTATTATGCCTATTTTATGCACAGTATAAAAGCCCCAAACCTATGAAATAGAAGCCCTTTTTTACGCATAGTATCAACAGTGTGTATGTGTCAATCCCAGTCTCCCAACTCCTCCCCCCCATCCTCTTCCCCCTGGGGTCTGTCTGTCCTCTATGCCTGCTCCTAGAGGGTTATTCTCTCTTTGGGGCAAAAGGTGAGTTCTTAAGATGACATGACTGTTTTCCTCTTTAATATGGAAAAACACAGTAAAGGAATGAAAGGCTTCCTACCTCTGTCCAGGATACCCCTTGATGTTTTCTCAGATAGAGTCACACACTCAGCTGGGATGAAAACTTGGAGGACACAAAGGTGAACATGGAAAGCTGGAAGCCCTGACCGCCCCTCTCCAGCCACCCTCCCCAGCAGCACCCTGGTCAGGGGTTCAACTCCTCACCTCCCAGGCCTCAATTTCTTTATCTGCAAAGTGGGTGGGATGGTAATACCTACCTCCTGGGGTCTTCCAAGGACTCAGTGAGTTAACAACGTGTAGGGCCTGGGAGCTGGGTGCTCAGTGGCCTGTGTCCATGTGCCTGCCGCCAGGGTACATCCAGAGCATATACCTCCATCTATTTAGTTATTTTCTCTTAAAGTAACTCTTTAAACAACTTACTTGCTTGTTTTTTGGCTCTGCCGGGTCTTGGTTGCTGCCTGCAGGCTCTCTCTGGTTGTGATGAGCGGTGGCCACTCCCCATTGCGGTGCACAGCTGCCCACCGGGGGGCTTCTCTTGTTGCAGGGCACCGGCTCTAGGGCGCTTGGGCTTCAGTAGTCGTGGTTCCTGGGCTCCAGAGCACAGGCTCGGTAGTTGAGGTGCACGGGCAGGGGGGATCCTCCCAGATCAGGGATCGAACTCACGTCTCCGGCATTGGCAGCCTCATTCTTAACCACTGGACCAGTGAGGAAAACCCTCGATCTTTTTTTCAAACTTGAAAATGGATCCCACTTTGTTTGGCATCTTGCTTTTTTTCACGTTGTTTATTTTGGAGACCTGTTTGTTCCAACACACATCGGTAGACACACCTCCCTCTCTCCCAGGAGGCTTTAGGTGCCTATGTGACATCCTGAATGGTTACTGACACCAGGACATCCAGAAGTTAGAGACCTAGAAACGTCGATTCTGGCCCAAAGTGTGGACGCACATTCAGCTTGGCTGGACGTACATTTCTGCCGGCCCGAGGCGTCCCCCGGCCTGCCTGGGGCGTCCCCACTGTCCACGTAGTTTGCAGTCTGACCCCAGGTGCCCAGATGGGGTCAGCCCTATGAGATGTGTGAGGACCACGAAGGTCACCGTGACGAGAAAGAGAGGTGGGGAGTGGGCTCCAGGATTCCAGGGCACGTCGGGGCCCTCGCAGCACGGGCTGGAGCCACAGTGCCTGTCGGGTGCACCCTGCACGCATCTCCCAGGACCTTCACAGCATGGAGTGCCTGCCTTTGCACTGAGAAATTCGCTGGGACGTTGTCAACCAACCTCCTCTAGGCCCTTCCTGAGGAGCCCTCTGCAACCCCCAGGGCTGGCGGAGACGCGAGCACCACGGCCGCGTGGGGGCGGCCCACACAGGCGTCTCCTCGGAGGTTCAGCTCCAAACTCAGAGAGCCGGCGACTTCTGGAAACAGCCAGATACCGTTCCGAGCCAAGCCCAGCAGGGCTGCTGCTGGGGCCAACCCAGGTCACCCTCGCGAGTGGCCACAAAGCAAGGAAGCATGTCCCCCACTCCGGGACCGCCACTTGCTTAGACCAAGTTCTGGAGGAGAGGCTGCCGACCTGTGTCCAGTGGTGACGGCGCTGCGGGGCGAGGAAGCAGCCTCCAGGGTGATGGGGACTCTCTGGGAGACTAAAGTTTCACACGTTGGTCAACTTACTCAGATGCTGAGTCCAACCACTTCCTAAGAAGGGGTGGGCGGCGACCACCCAGCTCAGCCCATGTCTGTGCCCTCACAGATCTGCCCCTGCTCCGTCCGGGGGCCCACCAGCCTCAGCGCATGGCTACTTTTTGTCTCCTTGTCCACTCCTGAGCCCAGCACCCAGATTATGAGCATCTAAGGATCAAAGGTTACGTCTTCCCACATCTATGTCTCCATAGCTCGAAGCAACATGGAGAGATTTCATCAGTACAGGCGGAGGAAGACAGGATGTGGAATAGCCATTGGAAGACGGCGTCCAAAGGGCAAGCATGGGTCCTGGCCACCCAGAAGGACTGTGGTCTTGAACCCTAGTGTCCTAGTCTGTAAAGCGGGGTTGGAATGACAGGTATCAGTGGTCCCTTCCTATTCTGTAATTTATGGATTTACTCAAAGGTCAAAGGCAGGGGAGGCCTCTGTGCCCAGTGCCCACTGGAGGGGCAGCCTCCCCCACAGCCATGCTCCACCCACCCCCTAAGACCACTCCCTGGCTCCACAGCGTCCCAGAGAAGGCAGCAGAGGTGGGCAGGAGGGCACAAGAGGACACGCTCTTCTGACCATCCAGCCCAGCAAAGCTAGAAACTGTCAAAAAGTAAAAATTCCATTTGTAAACAAGATTGAATTATTTGATTGTGAAACCCGGGTCCATGGAATTTAAAATAATTTAATATGAAACAATATCATTTGAAATGCTGGCCAGCCAAGGACTTGGGGGCAGGGGTGTGTGTGTGTGTTGGGGGGAGGTTCTAGCCTCCTGTGGCCAGACACAGGCTGGAACCCAGCCTCAGGGAATAATAACAAGTCATCATTCAACAAGCGTGGTTAAGAGTCAGGTATGTGGCCTCCCCAGGCCAGGCACAGGGCAGCTGGCCCATGGCCCCTGCCCTTCTTGGGTTCACAGTCTCAGGGAGCAGGCAAGACAGACAATTAAAAAGCAGAGCCGGCGATCAGGAGAGGGGCTTTAGGCAGCATATCATCCAAGCCAAAGGGGAGATCCAGACGGAGCCAAGGGCGAGAGCTGTTGGGCACAGTGGGTGTCATCAGCGGGGCTGTGGGAGCTTCGGAACTGCAGTGAGAAACTGAGGCAATCACCCTTGGGCGTGGCGGGGGCGGAGGACGCAGAATAGAAACGAGAGGATAAAAACAGTGGCCACTTTCAACCCTATCTTCATCTTGCACTGCTGTGTGACCTTGAGCCTCACGATGGACAGAAAGTCACTTTCAAGCCTCAGTTTTGTCCTCTGCAGCATACGAATAATTAATCCAGGTCCCCACTCTCCATGAAAGTGTTAGTTGCCCAGTCTCGTTCAACTCTTTGCAACCCTTTGGACTGTTGCCCACCAGGCTCCTCTGTCTGTGAGATTTCTCAAGCAAGAATGCTGGAGTGGGTAGCTATTTCCTTCTCTAGAGGATCTTCCCGACCCAGGGATGGAACCCCAAGTCTCCTGCACTGCAGGCGGATTCTTTACTGTCTGAGCCACCAGGGAGGAGCTTTCCTGATGATGGCTCAGTGGTAGAGCCATCCACTGAGCCTGCCTGCCAGTGCAGGAGATGCAGGTTTGATCCCTGGATGAGGACGATCCCCGGGAGGAGGAAATGGCTCCCCACCCCAGTATTCTTGCCTGAAGAATTCCATGGACAGAGGAGACTGGTGGGCTGCAATCCGTGGGGTCCCAAAGAGTCAGACACAGCTGAGCAACTGAACACACCGTCACTCCCCGTCTGCAGCAAGGGTCAGAAATCATTCACGCGGAGCCCAGGGGGAAGCTGATGTCACCAAGGGACAGGGGATCCCAGGTGGGGGCCCGGATGCAGTTGGCGCAGTCAGGGGTGAGGCAGTGGACAGGTGCCTAGAAGCCTGGCCCCTGTGCGGTGGGCTCTGTGCTCGGCTGGCTCAGGACCCCTCTGGTGCTTTTCGGAGGGGTGATGGAGCCGATCGTGATACAGCAGCGCTTGGCCTCCACGCGTCCTGCCTCGACATAAACACGATCGGGAATATTTCAGGGCCGTAAAAGCAAGAAAAACAAACCCAGGGAACCCAGACAGAGAGCTTGCAAATGCTCACTTTCATGTCACATCCAGAAACCACACGTTCATCCAGCCACCTGCGGGCTTGTAGCTCCGTGCGGAAGTGCTGGCTTGTTGTGTTTAGAAAACCAAGCTGGCCATACAGCTGCGGGAGACGTCCGGGCACCGCCCCCTCCATCCTCCCAAACGCGGCTCCAGCCCTAGAGGCTGCCTCAGGGTTTTGGGGGGCACGGTGCCTCTGGGTTTGGACCCACCTGGGAGACGGGGCCAGTGGTAAGGACCTCTCATCAGTGCCATGCGCCCGTGGGCAGTCCCCTGACCTCCCTGTGCACAACGGGGTCTGGAAAATGCCCTTGTCACCTGGCCAGTGGGTGGTTCCCCTAGAATTCAAACCAGGCTCCCTCACTCCCCAGTCTCCTTCCTTCCCCACTCCCCTCCCCCACACCCCACAACCNNNNAGGAGAGGGGACCAGCACAGACGCCAACAAGCTACCTGGGAGCCCGGGAGGGCTCCACGTGCCCCCCCTACCGGTCAAGGCGGCAATGCTGAGAAGCGTTATTTTTATTCCCCCCAAGCCCTGCCAGATTACATTGTCAAGGCCAGCACTTTGGAGATATTTCCTTGGTTTCGCAATTCACGCGGTGACTAACACATGTTAGATTTTGAAAACCTCTCCTGGTAAAAATTTAAGCTGAATTGTAAATACATAAAAGTCTCAGTGTTAATGGGGTGCGTGATTTCCCAGTGGCTGTTTTGTAATCCCAAGATCCAGAAAGGATGTGGAATTCTATAAAAATGGGTAGCGAGCACGTATCCGGAACTGCCCTGTGAGTCCCTGGCTATCGGCAGCAGCCCTTACATCCTGCCCATCCGTACAGAAAACCCCTTCGTGTCCCCTGCCCACCCTGCCTGGGGTTGGACACAGCCTCCCTCGGTCCATCCCAGGCTCCAGTGACAGAGCCGAGGCGCAGAGGCAAGAGGCTTGCTCAAGTCCACACCCCTGATAAGGGGTGGATCAGGGCTCGATCCCAGGCCTCATGTCTCTCTGCGGCATGGCATCCCCTGCCAGGCACCTGTGTCCCGGGCAGGTGGGTCGTCCACTCCACACAGGCCTTGGCTGGTGGCCCCAGGGTGGACCTGCCTGGGACAGCCGATGCATAGACTGGACAATGGGGGTCGCAGTCTCCTCCCGAGCATTTGAAATAAGAAACGAGAGAGGCGGCAGCTTGGCGCCCTGACGGCATGGGTGCATCAGAGCCACGGGCAGGTGTTGGAGTCAGCATGGGAAGGTAATGCGGACAGGAAGGGGGGGAGAGGAGAAGAGCTCAGAGTCGGGGAGGAGAAGACAGTCCCCTTTGAGAGAGGAGGGACCACTAGCGATGCCAGCTCAGTGCCAAGCAACCAGCGTGCAGGCAGCAGCCCGTCTGCAGCCTCCTGCTTGCCCCACCCTCTGTGCCTCCATCACCCCCC
>SJYF01000094.1:7406829-7421425 GCA_006410515.1 Procapra przewalskii
GGCTCCCCGCATCATGCAGCAAATCCCCACTGGCTATCGATTTTATTCGTGACAGTATATATATATGTCAAGCTACTCTGTCAATCCGTCCCACCCTCTCCTTCCCCTGCTCTGTCAAAAGTCTGTTCTCTACGTCTGCATATCTCTTCCTGACCTGAAAATAGGTTCATCAGCACCAGTTTTCTAGATTCTGTATATATGCATTAATATGTGAAATTTGTTTTTCTCTTTCTTGCTTATCTTACTTTGTATACCAGGCTCTAGGTTCATCCACCTCACCAGAACCGACTGGAATGCGTTCCTTTTTATGACTGAGTAAGATTCCGTTGTATATATGTACCAAACCTTCTTTATCCTTTCTTCTGCCAGTGGACATCTAGGTTGCTTGCTAGCTGTTATAAGTAGTGCTGCTATGAACATTGGGGTTCTTTTTCGTGATTCGTAAGCAGGCAAGACATGGTCTAGCTCTCAAGAGGCAAACACATTTGGGGCATAAACAGGGTACAGAGAACCCAGAGATAATCACAACACAGTGTGATAAGTGTAAAAAAAAAAAAAAAGTATGTCCAGAGCCCACAGGGGAAGGATCAATTCTAGATGGGGGTCAACATAGGCTCCCCAATGAAAGGAAATTTCCATCAGCTCTTGTGATTTTAATTTGGTTCGTATCCCCAGAATTCCCATTATATTAGAGCCGACAGGGCCCTTAATGGAATTACTCAGCTTTCAGTAATAACGAGTTTGTCTAGGTCATGTAGGGAAGTACTTTAAAGTTATTCTGTCTTTTTTTTTTTTTTTTAATGATTGCAACGAGTTACAATCCCGGAAAAGACATTTTCCTTAATTCAATTACCAAGTGAACTAAATGCATTTGCTGCAGATAATTAAGAATCTTCATCAATATAAAACAATTATCCCTTCAGAATACAGTACTATATGTTATCATTCAAGCTAGCTTCTCAATCAGAAACCCCGTTTTTCAAAACAGTTCCAACACACTGCACGCTACTCTCCCGGGGCAGAGCTGCCGGTGCCCAGGTTGAGGGACCCAGACCGCTCCATCCTGCGAGAGTCACGGAGACGTGGGTGTTTGCCGGCAGCCACCCTCCTCAGACCCCGAGCTGCCCGCAGCCAGAGCTCTCCTCACTTACGTCTCGGTCCCTTCTAGCCTCGCTGTTCAGTCACCAAGTCGTGTCCGGCTTTTTGCGACCCCATGGACTGCAGCCCACCAGGCTCCTCTGTCCATGGGATTCTGCAGGCAACCATGCCCTCCTCCAGAGGGTCTTCCCGACCCAGGGATGGAGCTCATGTCTCTTATTTCTTCTCCCCTGGCAGGCGGATTCTTTACCACTAGAGCCACTTGGAAGCCAGTGATAAATATGACGTGGAACTGTAAATCAGAAAGAGAAAGATTGTATACTAACACGTAAATGTAGAATCTGAAAACATTAGTGTAGATGATCTTATTTACAAAGCAGAAATAGAGACACAAACATAAGAACAATTATCTGGGTAGCGAGGGGGAAAGAAGGGGTGTGATGGATCGGGACATGGAGATTGGCATATACACCACTGATACTATGCGTGAAATAGATAATAGGGAGCCTATTGTACAGCTCAGGCAACCCTACCTAAAGCTCTCTGGTAACCTCAGTAGGCAGGAAATCCAAACAAGAGGGGATATATATAGACACACAGCTGATTCGCTCTGCTGTACAGCAGACACTAATACAACATCATAAAGCAACTACACCCCAATAAAAATAATTAATGATATCGAACTATACTCGAACACCACACCAACGTCAAATTCCTCCGTGTGATATTTCACTACAAAACGTAAGATTAACTCTGAGGGTAATTAGGCGATGGGTTCTTGGGACCTCATCTACAACACTCCATTTTTTTAAAATTATTTTTTAGCTTATTGACATCTTATTCGCATAGAAGATTGTGAGATATTTGAAGAGTACATCATGGTGTTTTGATACAGGTTTCCCGGGTGGCGCAAATGGTAAAGAACCCACTTGCCAATGCTGGAGACCTGAGAGATGTGGGTTCCACCCCTGGGTCAGGAAGATCCCTTGGAGGAGGGTATGGCAACCCACCCCAGTATTCGTGCCAGAGAAATGCCAGGGACAGAGGAGCCTAGGGTCGCAAAGAGTCAGACATGACTGAAGTGACTTACATGTATGAACATCGTGAAAGGATTCCCCCCATCTAGATAATTAACATGCCTGTCACCTCACATAAGGAAAGATTGAAGGCGGGAGGAGAAGGGGACGACAGAGGATGAGATGGTTGGGTGGCATCACTGACTCAATGGACATGAGTTTGAGTAAGCTCCAGGAGTTGGCGATGGACGGGGAGGCCTGGAGTGCTGCGGTCAGTGGAGTCGCAAAGAGCTGGACACGGCTAAGCAAATGAACTGAACTGATCACCTCACATATTTATCCTTTTTCTATTTTTTGGTGAGAACACTTGGTTTGCTCTCTCAGGAGGTTTCACTTATTAAAAGTTTAAAGGAGAGACAAACAAAGAGATGTGCGTTTGGCATGGGGGGAGCGGAGCCACCCATCGCCCGCAGGAGCAGCTCCATCCGCACCCATTCAGACCTCCAGAGAGCCTGAGATTCCACTCTGAATCCCTCCGAGATGCACCGTGACTCCCGTGAGCCCCTCCCACATTGCTGTATAGCAGAGGAGCCCAGTTTGGTGCCCTGTGATGACCTAGAGTGGTGGGATGGAGCAGGAGGGAGTGAGGCTTAAGACGGAAGGGTTGTTGTTCCTTTGCTCAGTCGTGTCTGACTCTTTGCAGCCCCATGGACTGCAGCACGCCAGGCTTCCGTGTCCTTCACTGTCTCCCAGAGCTTGCTCAAACTCAAGTCCATTGAGTCAGTGATGCCATCCAACCCTCTCATCCTCTGTCGTCCCTTCTCCTTTGCCCTCAGTCTTTCCCAGCATCAGGGTCTTTTCCAATGAGTTGGCTCTTGGCATAGGTGGCCAAAATATTGGAGCTTCAGCATCAGTCCTTCCAGTGAATACTCAGGGTTGATTTCCTTTAGAGGGAGGGAAGATATATATAGATATGAATGATGTGCATTGTAGTCTGGCAGAAACCAACACAATATTGTAAAAATTAAAAAATAATAAAATATCTTTTAGTTTGATAAGCCTTCAAGTCCTTGAACATTATTTTTTCTGCTTTAGGCAAAACTGCACAGGTGTTCAGCAGCTCCTTTAAAAAAAAAACAGTGTTAAGGCAGACCGGCTTCTCCGAGTCTGATGGGGAAGAGGCTCCCCAGGCCACACTTACCAGCTAAGTGACCTGGGGCGAGTTACTTAACCGGCGCTTCTTCGATCCCTCATCTAAAAACCGGGGATAATGATACCTGTCTGCAGGCTTTCACGAGGAGTGCCTAAGATAATGGGTGTGAAAGCACTAATTTGAGCGTGGCCCCCAGGAGGAGATCGATAAACAGCTGTTTCCGTGATGTATCCTAGCCACCCGAGCAGACCACAATATTTCTGTCTTCTGAAACGCTCCCTAGAGAAGCAACTTGCTACTGCAAATAAGACCTCTGCGCTGGGTCCTGTGAGCTTCCACCTACTCAGCTCTCTCACTGCCTGAACGTCAAGGTGTCAAGGTGCTTGAACAGGATCCGGAGCCCCACTCCTGGCTGCGAGTTCCGCCTGACCCCCTCGCCGCTCACCTAAGGCCCCCGCTGCCAGGCCTCCCATCGGTATCTGCCTCAGGGGGCTTTTCTAGACGGAGCCCTTCCTGTAGGCCCCGGGGCTCAAGTTCCCACCTCGTATTAAAGAGGAGGGAGGGTGTTTATGACGGAGCCAGGCGCCGAGTGTGGTCCAGGCTGAACTTGGCTCTGCCCTCTGTTTGCCTTCTCCTCCTCCCTGGGGCGGGCGCGGGGCGCTCACTCGGCCAGCCTGGCAGCGTCCGGGGTTCTACCCAGGACAGGAGACAGACAAAGAGGCTGCGTCTCCACATCAGGGCCGAACTTCCACCTTAGGCCCCCCTCTGAGTCTTATTTCGCTAATGAGATCAGACAGGCTTGCAATTTTAGGTAACTGCAGTTGCTAAGACTGGAAGAGGGACTCATTCCCTGGCGTTCCCACAAGTCCTTCCCGGCTTGTTTAGCTTGGGAAATGAGGCAAGAACAGGTAGAAACACTTGGGGTCAAACACAAGCCATCACGAGAGAGACTGACTCAGGCTTTACTGACAGCCTTATTCACCCCCTCGGCCCTCTCATAGGCTATTTATTTATTCATTTATTCAGTAAATATTTATGGAGCGGCTCACCTGTGTCCTGACCTTGTCACACCCTCAGGCTTCTGCCTGGCCTGGGTCACGGCCACACCCCTGCGCCCCAACCTGGTACCCTTCCAGGCCCGGTGGAAGGTTGCCTCCTCTGGGAAGCCTGCACCTGATCTGTGGCAGACACCTTCCCACCCTCCCTCTGCCAAGGAAGGCCAGCTGGAATGCCTGGGTCACACAGGCCTGACTAAGAGTAAGGCTATCTCATGTGCGTACTGGGGCCGGTTAGCAAAGCTTTCCAGCCAGTTCCCCTCCTCTGCAAAGTGTGGATAACGCTCATTTGCTCTTGTTGCTGCTTACTCACTAAGTCATGTCCGACTCTGCGACCCCATGGACTGCAGCACACCAGGCTTCCCTGTCCTCCACTCTCCCCTGGAGTTTGCTCAAGTTCATGTCCACTGAATCAGTGATGCTATCTGATCGTCTCATCCTCTGTCATCCCCTTCTCCTCATACCCTCAATATTTCCCAGCATCAGGGTCTTTTCCAATGAGTCAGCTCTTTGCACCAGGTGGCCAGCATATTAGAACTTCAGCTTCAGCATCAGTCTTTCCGATGAATATTCAGGGTTGATTTCCTTTAGGATGGACTGGTTCGATCTCCTTGCAGTCCTAGAGTCTCTCAAGAGTCTTCTCCAGCACCACAGTTCAAAAGCATCAATTCTTCGGCATTCACCCTTCTTTATAGTCCAACTCTCATATCTGTACATGACTACTGGAAAAACCATAGCTTTGACTATATGGACCTTTATCAGCCACCTGACATCCTTTCTTTTTAATAAGCTGTCTAGGTTTGTCAATAATAATCAGTTCAGTTCAGTCGCTCAGTTGTATCCAACTCTGCAACCCCATGAATCGCAGCACACCAGGCCTCCCTGTTCATCACCAACTCCCGGAGTTCACTCAGACTCATGTCCATCGAGTCGGTGATGCCATCCAGCCATCTCATCCTCTGTCGTCCCTTTTCTCCTCCTGCCCCCAATCCCTCCCAGCATCATGGTCTTTTCCAATGAGTCAACTCTTCGCATAAGGTGGCCAAAGTACTGGAGTTTCAGCTTTAGCATCAGTCATTCCAACGAACACCCATGGTCTCCTTTAGGATGGACTGGTTGGATCTCCTTGCAGTCCAAGGGACTCTCAAGAGTCTTCTCCAACACCACAGTTCAAAAGCATCAATTCTTCAGCCCTCAGCCTTCTTCACAGTCCAACTGTCACATCCATACATGACCACAGGAAAAATCATAGCCTTGACTAGAAGGACCTTTGTTAGCAAGGTAATATCTCTGCTTTTGAGTATGCTATCTAGGTTGGTCATAACTTTCCTTCCAAGGAGTAAGCGCCTTTTAATTTCATGGCTGCAATCACCATCTGCAGTGATTTTGGAGCCCCCCAAAATAAAGTCTGACACTGTTTCCACTGTTTCCCCATCTATTTTCCCATGAAGTGATGGGACCGGATGCCATGATCTTCATTTTCTGAATGTTGAGCTTTAAGCCAAATTTTTCACTCTCCTCTTTCACTTTCAAGAGGCTTTTTAGTTCCTCTTCACTTTCTGTCATAAGGGTGGTATCATCTGCATATCTGAGGTTATTGACATTTCTCCCGGCAATCTTGATTCCAGCTTGTGCTTCTTCCAGCCCAGCGTTTCTCATGATGTACTCTGCATATAAGTTATGGAACCAGTCTGTTGTTCCATGTCCAGTTCTAACTGTTGCTTCCTGACCTGCATATAGGTTTCTCGAGAGGCAGGTCAGGTGGTCTGGTATTCCCATCTCTTTCAGTATTTTCCACAGTTTATTGTGATCCACACAGTCAAAGGCTTTGGCATAGTCAATAGAGCAGAAATAGATAATAACCCCTAAAATGAAATGCCTGTGGATGTTACATAAAATATAAGAAACATCATTTGCAATGTGCAACCGAGCTTGCAAGAAGGTGAAGAAGTCACCTAGAATTTAAGGGAGAGGTAAAGTGAGTGATGGCTTAGCCAGTCCTGAAGCTGAAGTGACTCCAGGCTATCAGGCAGGCCCAGGGCCCTAGCAGTGTAGGTCTCGGCGGTTGTCAGGGACAGGAGAGAGGGCTTATGGCACCTGCGAGGTGGGATGTTGGGACCCTCCTCCCCCGGAGCCAGCATCTCTAGGCACAGATGGACGCATTCCCAGCCTTCTTCCAATTGGCCTGGCCTCGAGACTGGTCTGGCCAATGGATGCTGAGGAGAAGAGAGGTGACTCACTTCTAGACCAAAACCAGACTCTGCGGGCCATGCGTCAAGATGGCAGAGCTGTGTTGGGACTGTGGCAACACAGGTCACTGAGTTGCTCCACGTGGAGCCGCTGTCTGGACAGTTGCTCAGATTCCCTGAAAACTTTGCAGGAGCAAGAAGCCTCTGTTGGGCTTAGCCAGAGAGAGAGATTGGTCTTTAGTGAAGCAGGACTAAAAAGTTGGCAAAGGAGATGGCAAACAAGCTCGCTGTCTTCATCTGGAATCTAGGTGGAGAAAACCAGTCTCCTGTGTTCTTATTTCACAAAAGTTTGTGAGTCACATTTACACTACGTTTTGGTCCAGAAAACCCCAAACTGTAAAATTAAAGACATTTCCAATAAGGTTCACCTGCTGGAAGCAAACGCAAATCCCCCTTCTCCGCAACCTGGCCTCAAAGGACCCCACAAATATAAACCTACCAACGAGGTGTTCACAGTCCCAAGTCAGAACCCTGAGTTCATGAAATACATGCAACTACTAATTAAGGAACTTAAATATACGTTTTTTAAAAATGTTTGTAAAATTTATTTAATTGGAGGATAATTCCTTTACAATATTGGGATGGCCTCTGCCATACAGCAGTGTGAATTGGTCATAGGCATACATGGCTCCCCTGCCTCTCAAGCCCCGCTCCTATCCTTCACTCCAGTTGTCACAGAGTGCCGGCTTTGAGTTCCCTGCATCGTACATCAAACTCCCACTGGCTATCTGAACAACGAAGTGGATGAACCTAGAGTCTATGGTACAGAGTGAAGTCAGAAAGAGAAAGACAAATATTGTACATTAACACATATATTGGAATCTGGAAAGACAGTATCAACGATCCTACATACAGGGCTGCAAAGGAGACACAGAGATGAAAAACAAACTTTTGGACACAGTGGGGGAAGAAGAGGGTGGGATGATGTGAGAGAACAGCATTAAATGTTTTAAAGAACTGAAACTAGAAACCAAAATTATGGGGGATTAATAAAGAACTCTTGGAAAAGCAACAACAATAACAAATAAATCTGAAAAGGAACCAAGCAGAACTGGCTGTGAAAATCTTACAGATGGTACGAAAACCTTCATATTTGGTAAAACAGCAGATTAGACCTGTTTCCTGAAAACAGAATTTGTCAAATAAAAAGGTGGAGTGAAAGAAATTACCTACTGATGCAAAGAGGAAAAAGGAGGTCAGAAAAAAAAAAAGAAAGAAAGCCGTTAAGAGACACGAGGATCAAATAAATAGCATAATGTTATCTAATTGACGTTCTAGAAGCAACTAGACAGAACAGGACTGAAAGGTGAACTTCGTGAAGATATAATGATGAAGAATTTCCCAGAACTGATGATGGATGGAAATCTTACGTTTAAGATGCATGGCGGGTCTGTAGCAGGATAAATAAGAATGAATTCATGCCTGACATATCAAAGTAACACTGCTGGAGATCAAGCACGAAGCAGAAGCATAAAAGCAGCCTTTTATTCATTCACTCACGTATAAAAGAAAGTTTTTTGTCTTTTTTTGAACACCTACTACATGTCAGGCACTCATGTAGATACTCGGGATGCATCAGTGGAAAAATACACAGAGTTCTTGCTCATTCTCACAGGGAATGGAGATAAGGAATAAGCATAAGTAAGTAAATTTTACAGTGTGTTAGAAAGTGATGGGTGTGCCAAGGGAAAAAAAGAAAGAAGAAAAAAGAGGGGATTTGGAATATGTGTGTGGTGGGGAGGAGCCAGGGCAGAGTGTGATATTTAATAAAATGTCAGGGGAGGCCTCTTTGAGAAGGCAAAGTTTGAGCAAAGGCTTGAAGAGAAGAGGGAGTTGGTGAGACGGATGGAGGAGGAGACACTTCAGGCTGAGGAGCAGCCAGGGGCTCCCTCGTCTGCAGAGCTTCTGGTGTGAAGTGTCTGTTCAAAGTGTTTCATCCAGTATTTTAATTACGTTGTCGTGCTCTTATTAAATCTGCTAAAGTCCCTTATCAGATTGTGAGCTGCAGATCTGTTCTCCCAGACTGGTTTGTCTGTCCATTGTCTTAACGGGTCATTTGAAAGGTGGATGTTCATTTTGATAGCACCCATTTTTATTGTTCTGCGCTTTGTGACGGGGCGGGTCTTACTAAGAACCCTTTGCCGGAGGACTTCCCGGGTGGTACAGAGGATTTGAATCTGACTGCTGATGAAAAGGACACAGGTTCAGTCCCTGGACCCAGAAGATTCCAGGTGCTATGGGGCAAACTAAACCTACGTGCCATAGACACGTAGCCCGCAGCCCAGAACCTGTGCTCCACAACCAGAGAAGCCGCACCGCAACAACAACCCGGGGCCACCAAAAACAAAGAGAAAAAATTCAAAGAATTAAAAAACCCTTTGCCTACCTCAAGGGCACAAATCATCTCTCTCCATTTCCTGGAAGTTTTATATTTTTGGTTTTCATGTTCGGGTCTGTGATCCATTTCAAAATTACTTTTGTGTGTGATGTGAGGTAGGGGTTGAGGTTCGTGTTTTTAAGTATGCGTATCAATATTTGTTTTAAAGACTTTGCTTCTCCCTAAGATTCACCAGGCCCATTTTTTTTAAAAATCAATTGGCCATACATACCTGGATCTTTTTCTAGGTTCTCTATTCTGTTCCATTGATCTAGATATTTGTTCTTACAGCAATAGCATACTGTTGCTTCACAGCAGGCCTTAAAATTCAGTGGTATAAATCCTCCTTCTTTGTTCTTTTTCAAAATTGATTTGGCTATTCATGTTCCTTGAATTTCCATGTAAATTTTAGAACTGCCTTCTCAATTACCACAAAAAGACCAGTGTGATTATAATTGAGATTCGCGCTGAATCCATAGATTATTGAGGGCAAAATTGATATCTAACCATATCGAATCTTTGGATCCATGAACAAGATATATCTCTTTATTTCTTCACACCATCTTTAGTTTCTCTCTTATTTTTCTTTTTAATTTCAGCGTTTTATAGTTTTTAGGGTACAGGTCTGGTATATATTGTGTGACATTTATCCCCAGGCATTCATGTATTTTATGCTATCGTAAACTGTATTGTTTGTTAAGGCTTCTTTTTTTTTTTTCAAAACAAACAACTTTTTATTGACGTCGAGTTATTTTTGGCAGTCTTGACCACATGTTTATTCTGTTCATATTAACGATTTCCTAAAACTCACTATGTAGGAAGTATCTATTGTTACACTTTAAAAGTAGCCCAAAACATGGTGACTTAAGACAACAAAATTTATTAACAATTTCTGAGCATCAGGAATCCATGATCTGAGTGGTTCAGGCTCAAGGCTTCTCACAAGGTTGCGGTCAAGTGATGGCTAGACCTGTAACATCTAAAGCCTTTACTTAGGCGCCATGTACTTTTGGTGTGTTTTTGTTTTGGGTTTTTTTTAATTTAAGGATAATTGCTTTACAATATTGTGCTGGTTTCTGTCATACATCAACCTGAATCAGCCACAGGCATACACACGTCCCCACCCTCTCAAACCTCCCTCCCACCTCCCACCCCTCTAAGTTGTTAGAGTCCAGTTTGAGTTCTGTGAATTATACAGCGAATTCCCACTGGCTATCCACTTCACGTGTGGCAGTGTATATGTCTCCACGCTGCTCTCGCCAGTTGACATACAGCTGATTTACAATGTTCTGTTAGTTTCAGGAGTACGGCAAAGTGATTTAGTTTATGTATCTATATATTCATATATATATGCATATATATACACATTATTTATATACACATATACATTTGTAGTATATATACATTTATATACCATTCGAAGAGTTGACTCACTGGAAAAGACTCTGATGCTGGGAGGGATTGGGGGCAGGAGGAGAAGGGGACGACAGAGGATGAGATGGCTGCATGGCATCACGGACTCGATGGACGTGAGTCTGAGTGAACTCCAGGAGTTGGTGATGGACAAGAAGGCCTGGCGTGCTGTGGTTCATGGGGTCACAAAGAGCCAGACACGACTGAGCAACTGAACTGAACTGAATATATATATATTTATATATATTTTTAAAGTATATATTCATATATTCATATATATACATATGTTCTTTTCTAGATACTTAGAATATCAGAAGACATGTATACCCTTTACTCACCTTTTCTAATGATAATGCCTAAGTCATGGACTAATTTAAAAAACCAAGATACTAACATTGGTGAAGGTGAAGTCGCTCATCGCTCAGTCGTGTCCGACTCTTTGCGACCCCGTGGACTGTAACCTACTAGGCTTCTCCGTCCATGGGATTCTCCAGGCAAGAATACTGGAGTGGCTTGCCATTTCCTTCTCCAGGGGATCTTCCCAACCCAGGTATCGGACCCAGGTCTCCCGCATTGGAGGCAGACGCTTTAACCTCTGAGCCGCCAGGAAGTATTTTAACATTGGTAAAATACTATTAACTAAACTACAAATTTTTATTTGGATTTTACCACTTTTGCACAAATGTTCTTCACTGCCGGAGTGCAGTTCAGGGCCCCACGCTGCCCCTAGCGGGCGCGTCCTTCACCCCCTAAGTCTGTGCAGTTGTTCAGTGTTTCCGTTGGCCAGGGCTCAGCACTCTTGAAGAGCAGTGGTCAGGGGTTTTCTGGACCATCCCTTGATTTGTGTTGCGTCATGCCTTCTCATAGTGATTTGAGGTTCTGCATCATCAAGAGAAATACCGCAGGAGTAACCTGTGCCATATCCGGGAGTCCTCGATGTTACCATGTCTCATTTCTTGTGACGGGAACTTTCATCATTTTGTAAAGATGGTGTCTGTCAGGTTCCTCCACTGTATAGCCACCATTTTTCTTTTTGTAATAGAGCAGGGAGATACTCTGAGGCAATGCAAAGGTTCTGTTTCTTCTTATTCTTTCTCCCACTAATTTTAGCGTCCATTGGTGTATTTTGCCTCCATGATATCTATGAAATTCTAATGGCGATTTTTCTATTTCCCCTTATTCCTTTTTACATGAATTAATTGGGCTTCTTCTATAAATAGGTATCATTCCTTTTCATTTCACTTCAGTGATATTCCTTTTCATATAATTTCATTTATTTATCTATTACATTATTAATTTATATTTGTTCAGACTAAAATATATTCAGTTTATTATTTGGGTTATAATCCAATACTTGTTGTCATTCAGTCACTCAATCATACCCAACTCTTTGAGAACCCATGGACTGCAGCACACCAGGCTTCCCTGTCTATCACCATCTCCCGGAGTTGGCTCAAACTCATGTCTGTTGAGCTGGTGATGCCATCCAACCATCTCATCCTCTGTCATCCCCTTCTCCTCCTGCCCTCAGTCTTTCCCAGCATCAGGGTCTTTTCCAATGAGTTGGCTCTTCACATCAGGTGGCCAAAGTACTAGAGCTTCAACTTCAGCATCAATCCTTCCAATGAATATTCAGGGTTGATTTCCTTTAAGACTGACTGGTTTGATCTTGCAGTCCAAGGGACTCTCAAGAGTCTTCTCCAGCACCACAGTTTGAAAGCATCAATTCTTTCGCACTCAGCCTCCTTTATGCTCCAAATCTCACATCCATACATGACTGTTGGAAAAATCACAGCTTTGACTATATGGAGCTTTATCAGTAAAGTAATATGTCTGCTTTTTAAAATGCTGTCTAGGTTTGTCATAACTTTTCTTACAAGGAACAAGCGTCTTTTAATTTCATGGCTGCAATCACCATCTGCAGTGATTCTGGAGCCCCCCAAAATAAAGTTTGTCACTCTTTCCATTGTTTCCCCAACTATGTGCCATGAAATGATGGGAACAGATGCCATGATCTTCATTTTTGAATCCTGCATTTTAAGCCAGGTTTTTCACTCTCCTCTTTAACTTTCATCAAGAGCCTCTTTAGTTCTTCACTTTTTGCCTTAAGAGTGGTGTCATCTGCATATCTGAGATTACTGATATTTCTCCCGCCAATCTTGATTCCAGCTTGTGCTTCATCCAGCATGGCATTTTGCATGATGTACTCTGCATGTAAGTTAAATAAGCAGGGAGACAATATACAGCCTTCACATACTCCTTTCCCAGTTTGAACCAGTCCATTGTTTCATGTCCGGTTCTAACTGTTTCATCTTGACTTGCATACAGATTTCTCAGGAGACAGGGAGGGTGGTCTGATAGCCCCATCTCTTTAAGAATTTTCCACAGCTTGTTGTGATCCAAGCAGTCTCTTGCTTTTTTGATGACCCAATGGATGTTGGCAATTTGATCTCTGGTTCCTCTGCTTTTTCTAAATCCAGCTTGTACATCCAGAAGTTCTCAGTTCACTTGCTGTTGAAGCCTAGCTTGAAGGATTTTGAGTATTACCTTGCTAGCATATGAAATGAGTGCAATTGGGTGGTTGTTTGAGCATTCTTTGACATTGCCGTTCTTTGGGGTTGGAGTGAAAACTGACCTCTTTCAGTCCTGTGGTCACTGCTGAGTTTTCCAAATTTTCTGGCATACTGAGTGCAGCACTTTGATAGCATCATCTTTTAGGATTCGAAATAGCTCAGTTGGAATTCCATTACTTCCACTAGCTTTGCTTGTAGTGATGCTTCCTAAGGCCCACTGGACTTCACAGTCCAGGATGTCCAGTTCTAGGCGAGTGATCACATCGTCGAGGTCATCCGGGTCATTAAGATCTTTTTTGTATAATTCTTCTGTGTTTCCTTTGTTTCTTCTGCTTCTGTTAGGCCTCCAGGGTACATAGGCTTCAGAAGTTGTAGACCATTTTGGTCCTTTATTGTGCCCACCTTTGCATGAAATATTCCCTTGATATCTCTAATTTTCTTGGAGCGATCGCTAGTCTTTCCCATTCTGTTGTTTTCCTCTATAATCCAGTACTTGCATAGTTTTTCCTGTTTCTAATATTGTCACAGTGCTGGCCATCTCTTTCAGATTGGCTCCTGTGCCTTTTCAATATTCCCTTATTCTTTTGCTTTTCATTTATATAATTCATTTATAATACAGCATTTTAAATTTTCATTTACCAACTTTTTTTTAATAGTATGTGAACATACAGTTGATTTTTGTATATTTAAAATAGGTTTCTATAAGCAGCATATGGGGTCTTCCTTAGTGACTCAGATGGTGAAGAATCTACCCGCAATGCAGGAGACCTGAGTTCAATCCCGGGGTCGAGAAGCTTCCCTGGAGAAGGAAATGGCTACCGACTCCAGTATTCTTGCCTGGACAATTCCATGGACAGAGGAGCCTGGCGGGCTACAGTCCATGGGGCCGCAAAGGGCCAGACACGGCTGAGCGGCTAACATGTCCACTTTCACGCAACACATAGTTGAGCCTTGCTCTTTCATCCAGTGTCACAGTCTCTGCCTTTTACTAAAGTATATGTAAACATTTGATATAATTATCAGAATCACTGGGTGTAGGTCTGCCATCTTTCCGCTTTTTTTCTTTGACGGTGTTGGGTCTGCCTTGCTCGGTGGCTTTTCTCCAGTTGTGGCAAGCAGGACTGCTCTCCAGATGCCCTACACAAGCTTCTCGTTGCTGTGGCTTCTCCTGTTGCAGAGCACGGCCCCCAGGGTACACGGGCTTCAGAGGCTGCGGCACACGGGCTTAGTTGCCCCCTGTGGAATCTTCCCAGACCAGGGATCAGACTCGTATTCTCTGCACTGGCAGGAGGACTCTCAACAACTGAGCCACCAGGGAAGCCCTATCCACTTGTTTCTTATTTGTCCCATCTGTCTTTTGTTCTATTTTTCCTTTCTTCTTTGCAATTAATTATGGTTTTTTTATTTCCATTTTCTCCACAGATTGATTCTCTCTAATCAATCGTATCTCTTTGTTCTAATTTTCAGAAGTAGCTCCAGAATTTAAATGTACATGTCACAGTCTACCGTCAAATGTTGTACCGCGTCACATATAATGTAAGTATCCTGCAACAATGCTCTTTCATTTAATTCCCCTGTCCTATGCACCACTGTGCTCATAGATGTTACCTTTCAATAGATAATAAGCCCCAGAGTATATTGTTGATATTTGTTTTAAATGGT
>SJYF01000094.1:7433684-7448687 GCA_006410515.1 Procapra przewalskii
CGCTGGGGGCAGGGATGGAAGGAGAAAGACAACAGTGGAGAAACACCCTGATGGGGTTCAGAGCGCTTGTTCACAGTTTACCATCTCAGGGCATCCCCGCAGCCCCCGCCCATTTTATAGATGGGCACCGAGCCTCGGAGAGGTTCCCCAGGATAGGGGCAAACCGTCCTTTCCTGAGAAGGAATCTCAGCTGTGCTCCCACCTCTTTCTCCCCTTCCTCTGTCGTAAGAGAAGAGTTGGCTGGGCACGTGGCCACCCAGCCAAACACAATATTTCCCAGCCTCCTTGGCAGCCAGGAGTGGCCACATGACGCGGCTTGGTCCGTGGACGTGAGCAGGACCGCATCCGACTTCCTGCTTATTCTCTCCCTCCCTTCCTCCCCTGCCCCATGGAATGACAGGACCTCGAACAGTCGCCTTAGACCCATGAGACCAGCAGAGCCACAAGGCGGAAGGGGCCTGGGCTGCTGACCCTGAGGAGCGGCCACGAGCGCCCGAATGTGTCTGCTTCGGCAGCAGGTAAAAAGGGGACCGGCTCCCACCCTCTGCAACCAGCTTCTGGCCACAGAGGTTCGTTGCTGCAGCTGTCTCTGTGGGAGCCCTGTAAATGCTGAGGAGTCTGGATTGTATCCCAAGGGGACAGGATGAGAGTGGAGGAGAGGACTCTAAGCAGGGGATGATTGGACTCCAGTTGTGTCTTTCAAAAGGTCCTGCTGGCTGTTACTATCCAAGCGGATTGAAGTGGGCAGTTTGGTCCCTGAAGTACGTGAGAGGACCTTGCTTAGAGTGGGAGGGTGTTGGGGAGGAGAGAGAAGAAGTTAGATCCCAGACACATTCCCGAGGCGAGGCCAGAGGAAGCCAGACACGTGGAGCCCCAATATTCATCTGCCATGAGACTGGGTGGAAGAGCCAGCTCAGGCAGGGGTTGGGAGTTGTCTAGGGTTTAGCTAAGGCAGTCGAGTGGGAGGAGCCTGTGAGAGGCCCAAGGGGAGATGCCCAGCAGGCAGGTTGGGATTTCAGGAGATGGCATGCAGATACAAGCAGGGGGGGTTTCAGTTCATGGTTGATATTAAACCCAAAGGAGGGAGTGAACCAGCTAAGCAGGGAGCAAGCAGGGCATCCAAATGGGTCTAAGGAACAAAATTCCAAGGTGGGTGGAAGCGCGGATCCTCAGAGGAGCCTGGGGGCAAGTATCCAGAGAAAAGGGGGGAAGTCACAGGAGCATGGGGTTCAGAGGTCCTGAGAGAGAGGAGCCGATGGCCATTCCAAAGGAGGCCACTGCACCTCCTTGAAGAGAAGCCACTGGACCACAAAGATGATGGCCTCAGTGGGGGCAGGGAGCAGAGCTCAGAGCACAGAGGGTTCAAGAGAGGGGCACACGGTGGAGGCCATTCTTTACAGGCATTTCTGAGACAGAATGGGGTGTGGGGAGCTGGCCCGGGGTTGAGGTCCAAGGGAGAGGGATTTGAGAGGGAGCATCAAGGCACTCTGGCTACAGGAGGAAACCGAGGGTCAGGAGGGAAGCAGGCTGATGGTGTGATTTACACAGCACTAGGCTTCATCCCAAGTCCCTGATTTTTTGCCATATTGCAAGTCTAGCCCAAATTTGTACTTCTTTCCCAGTGGTCACGTATGGATGTGAGAGTTGGACCAGAAAGAAGGCTGAGCACAGAACTGATGCTTTTGAACTTTGGTGTTGGAGAAGATTCTTGAGAGTCCCTTGGACTTCAAGGAGATCAAACCAGTCCATCCTAAAGGAAATCCTAAAGTCCTGAATATTCATTGGAAGGACTGATGCTGAAGCTGAAGCTCCAATACTTTGGCCACCTGATGCGAAGACCCAACTCATTGGAAGAGACCCTGATGTTGGGAAAGACTGAGGGCAGGAAGAGAAGCAGGTGACAGAGGATGGATTGGTTGGATGGCATCACTGACTCAATGGACATGAGTCTGAGCAAACTCAGGGAGATGGTGAAGGACAGGGAAGCCTGGTGTGCTGCAGTCCATGGGTTTGCAAAGAGTTGGACACAGCTGAGCAATTGAACAACAGCAGTCATTCTTAAATTCAGTCCTAAATAATCTTGCTTCTTAAACCTTGATTTTCTCCTAGGCAATATTCTCACTGAAACCACAGGTTTGATGGCGTAACTTGTTTGTAATACACAAGTATGTAAAAATCCATCCGCATGCCTCTAACACAATCTCGGACTCCACTGGGCCTACCATCTTTTTTTAATTGGGGTGGAAGACGGGACACAAGGGCAGTCCTGTGAGTCCTGTGAGTCCAGTGACCCTGGGGCTTCACCTGTCACTAGTGGAGCCACCTCAGGTAAGTGACGGGGCCTCTCTGAGCTCAGGTTTCCACCTTCTGGAATGGGGATGATGCTCTGTCTCAAGCCGGGGGTGAGAATGGAGGCAGTGATCCAGAGCCCACAGGAGACAGTCAGCACTGGGTTAACCGAACAGCTCCCAGACGCAGGAGTGGGCATCACGACTGGTCATCAGGATCGGGGCAGGCTGTGATCCCCCAGGACACGCCGGTGCCCATGTCCAGCCTGCCTCTCTCTGGCTGGGAATGTTTTACACGCCACGAGCTGCAGAGCCTCCTTGCCAAACACAGGCAGAAGAAGACCCTGTGTGTGCGCCAGTCCCATCCCGGCTGACATCCAGCTGATTTGAGGACCTACCCAAAAAGGATGCTCTAGTCGGTGCTCGGCCCTGCCCATCCGGGGGCAAACAGCTTGGCACAGAGGCGGCCCTCATTCCCCGGGCAAAGGCTGGAAACACCATCTCTCCTATTTTTCACCAGTTTTTACATTTGGTTCTCTCCAAGCTACCAGGACCTGCCAATCAAGTATCACGCTTCTTCTCTGAAGTTGCTTCCCAAATTGCCTCCTTTCGCAGGTGGGCAACCGATGCAGGGCGCATCACAGGACAGTAATTTAAGTAGTATGGAACGCGAAAAGACATCCCTTCTGACACTCTCCCCCCATTTGACAGATGGGGAAACTGAGGCTCAGTAGGGCAAGAGACTGAATGCCATCACCCAGCAGGGCAGAAACTGATGGCTTGCCTTACTGCCTCAGGTTCAGAAAATCACTTTCCTGGGGACTTCTCTTCCCAGGTTGTACCCTGTTGCAAAGGGGACATGGAGTCTCATTTCTCTCTGCCTTTACCAGCCTACTCCGTGAAGGTCAGGCAGTTTGTCTGGGTGACAGCTGTCTGTGAACAGCAGAAACCAGCTGAGTTCAGAGTCGGAGCCGGGACTGGGATGGGCAGACTCCTGCCTTTCTACCCAGGCTGAGCACTTGGCAAAGGGCACTCGATTCTGACCTCAGAGGAGGCCAGGCAGATGCCCTCCCCCTTACTCTCGGCAGCAGAGCCCGCACCAAGGCAGTGACACCCCAAGGGGCTGGCTCCCTGCACAGATAAGAAGCGCCTGTGATTAGCATGAGGTCATTTGCCCCAGGGCAGCCGGTTCCCCAGGGCCAGGGACACCCCCTCTGTCCTCCGGGGCCTCAGAGGGCAAAGGGGAGCCCCCGCCTGGCCCTGTTTAAATTAACTCCAAATTCTAAACTCGCAAAGTCCAAAGAGCAGACCTGAACACATTCTTCTAAAAATGTGTTTGAAAAGAACATTCTCCACTCACCCTGGCCCTCCGCCTGCTTCCACTTTGGGGTTCTGGGCAGACTTTTAGAAACAAACTTCTCACCAATTACCACGAGCAAAACAACTCCCAGAAGGTCCCAGGCGGTGCCAGACAGAGCGAGGAACAAGCCCCTCTGCAGAGAGTTTCCGCTCGGTCTCTGGAAATCCCAGGAGATGCCCGTCACATTGGCACAGCTGACCCAGTCCCTTCTTCCCTCTGCCTCCACCCACACCCTGCTCCTGGCCATCCACAGCCTCCCCCTCCACCCCTGGACCAGTAGGAGCACCCCAGCTGCCAGCAGCCAGCTCCCAGCAACCCCCATCCCCAACACACAGGCCCAGGAACACGAAGCGGAGGGGGGCAGGGCAGGCAGCCCAGGTTCCCTGGCACACCCCCCGCCCTTGCCAGCATCGTCTCTGCAGGTCCCTGGCGCTGAGAGTCATTCAGGTTGTGCTTGCCTCTATGCCACACAAGGATGCTGCCTGTGCTGGGATGAGGTCTGGGATGGGGCCAGAGGCTGCCAAGGAGAGAAGGGCTCTGGGAGGCTCATCTTGCCTCATCTCCAATTGCCCAGCTGCCAGGAAAAGCAGGAGGGAAAAGGAAAAGCAGGAGAAGGGACCTTCAGACATGCTCTGCCCGTGGCCAGGGCTAGCGAAGTGGGCCTCGCCATGTCCCGGAATGATCCCAGTATGCTCAGAGCTGGGCCTTTTTGAAGCAGATTGGAAAATCCCCCAGAGCGGGTGGGGGCCTTGCCAGCTGCTTGGGAAAATGTCTTTGCAGAGCTTAAGGGCGTCATCTCCTCGCTTTCTTCTCATTCTGCCTGTGGGCTGCTCAGCTTTGGGTTGCAGGCTGCAGGCTGGGACTCCGGAGAGGAGTCCAGTGTGGCCCCTGGCCTTGCTTGCAGAGTCTCCACCTGGAGCAGGAGATGGTGCTGGCCAACGACGGCAGCCATCTTTCAGGATGACCAAATGGGCCAGGCACTGTGCTGAGGAGGGAATCAGAGAAGGCTTCCTGGAGGAGGCAGCTCCTGAGGGCCAAGCAGGAATTAACTAGAAAACCAATGGGGGATGAGCATCCCGGCGGATGGGAGCAAAGGAGCAAAGGCCTCGAGTGGGGAGCAGAACACCCACATAAGGGCCAGAGCCGCTGGGAACCCGGTGGAGAGGTGGGTCTAGGAACCGTGCTGGGTGGACTCAGCCCAGATGGGGAGTCTGTGCCAGTGAAGGAGTGTGGGCTCTGGAGGGGTGGGAGCCAGGGAGGGCTTCGATCCCACAGTGACACAGCCCTGGTTTGTTTTGGAAAGTTGACTCTGATGTGCTCAAGGCGTAGGGTGGCAAAAGGGAGGCGGGCGCCAGGGAACCAGGGGGTGTGCCCTCTGGATCCTCAGCGGGGTGCTCCCAGCCCCCCCACCGGCCCCTCCCCAGCCTCCCGGCCACTCGGAGTCGCCGCAGTTCCCTGAACCTTTGCCTAAGCTGCCCCCTCTGTGTGAGCCCTGCTTCACTGTCGGCCCGCGGGACCCGTGCCCAGGGACGGCCAGAGTGCCCGTCCTGGCATGCTCCCTGTCCACCCCTCCCCTAGAAGGCTTTACTGCTCCTTCAGATCGTTCTGGCAGGGGCTCAGCCGTGCCTCAGGGTGACCATCCTTTACTCAGGAGTCAACCTCCCCCCCAGGCTGGGGCCCCTCTGGATCCCGAGCCCTCAAGCAGGCAGGTTCTCAGGGAAGGCTGGCAGGCTGTCCTGGGGGGCCCGACTGTGAGGACCCTTAGTTCAGCCCACCGGAGGAGAGCTCACTTCTTTTGCCCGGGATACCTTGGAGGGGGTGGCAGGGACCAGCTGGGTAGTTATCGAATCATTTTCCTCTCCTGATGCTGAGTTCTGCCCAATGCAATGTGAGACTCACCCCTCCCCAGCGCAGTCTCACGTGTCTTACTTTCACGGTCCCCTTGCCTGCTGGTCAGGTGGGGGAGATCCAGGAAGAGGCCCACGGCTCTGAGAGTGGTAAGACCAGTACGGTAGGAATGAAGCGCCGCCCAGATGTGTGGAAGGCTGTCGGACACAGGATTCAAGCTGACAGTGAATCCAGAGACCTGGAAAGTACACCATTCACCAAAGCGGGAAGGAATGTAAGGAAAGTTCGAACACCACGGCGACGTCTGTCCTCCAGATCCGGGGCTCGTGACAGCCAGGGCTAGGCCTGCAGAACCAGGCTCCTTGACGAGAGGCAAGGGGGCAACGCGGGAGGGGCAAGGGGGCAACGCGGGAGAGGCAAGGGGGCGACGCGGGAGGGGCAAGGGGGCGACGCGGAGCTGTAGGAAAGGAGACAGAAGAACCGCTGTGACGGAGATCCCCAGAGGGGTCAGAGGGAGAGAATCCGCCTGCAGTGCAGGAGACCCAGGTTCAGTCCCTGGGTTGGGAAGATCTCCTAGAGAAGGAAATGGCAACCCACTCCAGTATTCTTGGGAGGACAGAGGAGGCTGGCGGGCTATAGCCTATGAGGTCGCAAAGAGTCAGACATGACTTGGTGGCTAAACAACAATAACCAGTCTAATGAGCGGCAGGATCACAGCGGCGGTCAGGGGGCTCTGGAAGTGGCTAACCTGGTCACTGGAGCGTGGGGCAGAACAGCTGGGCAGCCGTGGAGGGCAAAGTGCAATCTGCACAGTGAAAAGAAATCACGAGTGACTGACCGGGGCGCTGAAGGGAGCTGCCCCAGTAAAGAGTCTCAGCCCCCCTCCTGGCTTCCTTCTGGAGCTGGCTTTCAGACCAGGGATCCAGCGACCACTCACTTCTGCAGGAGGAAGCGCCCTGGGCCACCGCAAGTGTGTGGGGCGGCCACGCCCCAGTCCTTCCACACAGGAGGGTGAGGCTACTGATTCGAGTGCCTTGAGCATCTTTAGACTGAGAAGGGAGGATGCCCAGACACCCCAAAGGCTGTTGGACACAGGAGTCTAGTTGATGATGATACCAGAGACCAGATGACCCTGATAGAATGAGACTGCTGGGGGCGACGGAGTCCTGACCCGGGCGTGGCTTCCTGTGAGGCCCTGGTCTGCAGTCCAGTGGTCATTTCCCTGGAGCTGGAATGAACAATTTGGACAGACCTGTGTGGTCGTTGGTGCCACCCCGACCTTGGCCTCATCTGAAACTGCCTTCTCCCACGTGGGCCAAGAGCGTGGGCCAAAACCACAACCACACCCCAGGGGATGGCACACACGAATGCCTCCTTTCAAGAGGCAGATGACGCAGAGTGGCGGCCCCCATCATACTCCCATTTCATCTGCCTGTCAGCGCCCCAAACCCTGAAGGGTCTTGCACGGCGGTGACGAATTGCCACTAACTCAAGCCAGTAGCTGCCCCAGCCGCAACCCCTGAAGCAGATGGGGTCTCTGTTAGCAACGATGAATGTGGCTGGGGCACAAGGTGCAGGACTGTTGTGTTCTTTTCATCCCCATAAGAAATGAGCGTACAGAAGAGTTCTCATGGACTCGGAAAGGACTATATTACACGCCTAGTCTCGCACTACGGCTGCTATTTCTGATCCCTGACAGTTAGTCTGAAGTCCCCAACACATTCCTGGCTGGACACCCCACTGAACATCACACTGGTCCACCACCAAGAGAAAACCACGCAGCATGAGCTGGATGGGCACAGTGGAGGCCTCGTCTCCAGAGGGTGAGAGAGAAGCCCTGTGAAGATTCGCGTGCCTGCTGGATCAGCAAATATTAGCGATCCAGTGATCTAGGGCAGTGCTCTCAGGATCTGCTCAAAAGCAAAGGACAAATCATTGCATCTTGCACCCCTCCTCTACCCACTCCACGAGGAAGGAAACACAAAGCGTGGAAGGCCTCTGAGTTCTCAGGGCAGCATGCTCCACACCTGGGGATACTTGCCTGTATTCACTCTCAAAAATCTTCTTGAGAGTCCCCTGGACGGCAGGGAGATCACACCAGTCCATCCTAAATGAAATCAACCCTGAATATTCACGGGAAAGACTGATGCTGAAGCTGAAGCTCCAGTACTTTGGCCATTTGGTGAGAAGAGCCAGCTCATTAGAAAAGACCCTGATACTTGAAAAGACTGAGGGCAGGAGGAGAAGGGGGCGAGAGAGGATGAGATGGTTGGATGGCATCACCAATTCAATGGACATGAATTTGAGTAAACTCCAGGAGATGGTGAAGGACAGGGTAGCCTGATGTGCTGCAGTCCATGGGGTCGCAGAGTCGGACACAACTTAGTGACTGAACAACGACAATATTCACCCATACCTGGTGGCCCAAGAGAATGCTAACTCTGAGTGGGACCTGGAAACAGGAAGAGGCTCTGCAGCAGGTTCAGGCTGCAGAGGAAACATCCTTGCCCCCTGGACCATATGATCTGTCTTATGTTATGATCTTAGAGGTTATCAGCAGTAGGAAAAGACGCCAAGATTCTACAGCAAACCCCAATGGGAAAATCTCAACTCAAATGCTTCCATTTCTGGATCAAGCCCATGGCATCTACAATGGAGAATTATATCTCTTTCAATAAATAGCTCATGGTGTGGCCCTCCTAAAGACAGTGCTCAGCTGTGGAGAATCAAGCGGCCATATGGTCAGAATTTGCTACCGTGAAACGGGTTCTATCAGACCTGCCAGGACATAAGGTCAGTTAAGTCCAGCATTGCTGCTGTTCTGTTGCTAAATCGCATCTGACTGTGTGTGACCCCAAGGACTGCAGCACACCAGGCTTCCCTGTACTTCACTATCTCCCAGAGTTTGCTCAGACTCATGTCCATTGAGTCGACGATGCCATTCAACTATCTCTTCACATCAGGTGGCCAAAGGACTGAAGCTTCAGCTTCAGTATCAGTCCTTCCGATGAAAATTCAGGGTTGATTTCCTTTAGGACTGGCTGGTTTGATCCCCCTGCAGTCCAAGGGACTTTCAAGAGTCTACTCCAACACCACAGTCCCAAAGCATCAATTCTTCTGCCCTCAGACTTCTTTATTGTCCAACTCTCACCTCTGTACATGCCTACTATAAAAAAACATAGCTTTGACTAGATGGACCTTTGTTGGCAAAGTAATGTCTCTGCTTTTTCATATACTGTCTAGGTTTGTCATAGCTTTTCTTCCAAGAAGCAAGCATCTTTTAATTTCATGGCTCCAGTCAACATCCACAGTGATTTTGGAGCCCTCACCCCCCGCCAAAAAATCTGTCACTGTTTCCACTTTTTCCCCATATTGGCCTTACAGATAGCTGCGAAAAGAGAAGTGAAAGGCAAAGGGGAAAGGGAAAGTTATGCCCAACTGAATGCAGAGTTCCAGAGAAGAAAGCCTTCTTAAGTGAACAATGCAAAGAATAGAGGAAACCAGTAGAATGGGAAAGCCCAGCAGTATTCCAACATAAAACACGTCTCAGATTAAGCACAGCTGAGTAGGGACTGGATGGTGCAGTTCCTCTCCTCCAGCTCACGCTTAGAGCCACAGGTAATTTTTAGGACCAGCTGATGAAGGACAGTCTGAGCTTGGCTCGTGGAGGGAATAGTAATATGGTGAGTACAGTGATGGTTCAGGAAATGGATACAAACTGGAAACGAATGCTGGCTGTTCCAAACCGCCTGTAATGGCCTTGAGAATAATAGAAAGGGAGAATCTTCCAAATAAAGCTGCAAGACTCGGGGCAGTCGTCCACTCTGTGTGGAAGGAGAAGGAGCCCAAAGTTAGAGTTTAGCCGGATTCGTGGGCAGTGACCAACCGCTCCGTCACCTGGCCAGAGGCCTGGGGTAGGAATAGAAGCTCAGGGATTCTGTGGATGGAGTGCACATATGTGGAGAAAACATCAGGTATTATATGCTAATACCCCCCCAGAGGGACTTCCCTGGTGGTCCAGCGCCTAAGACTCCTGCAAGGGGCCTGGGTTCAATCCCTGCTCAGGGAGCTCGATCCCTCATGCTGCAACTAAGCGCTCACACGCTACAACTAGAGATCTCGCAAGCCACAACTAAGACCCAGCACAGCCAAATAAATAAATAATGTTTTAATGATTTTTTAAAATATCCACTAGAAAACACCCTGTCCAGGAATCACCCTGAAAAGAGTGAGAAATCTGTATGCAGGTCAAGAAACAACATTTAGAACTGGACATGGAACAACGGACTGGTTCCAAATTGGGAAAAGAGTTCGTCAAGGCTGTATGTCACCTCGCTTAGTTAACTTCTGTGCAGAGTACATCAGGCAAAATGCTGCGGTGGATGAACCACAAGCTGGAATCCAGATTGCCAGGAGAAATATCAACAACTTCAGATATGCAGATGATACCACTCTAATGACAGAAAGTGAAGAGGAACTAAAGAGCCTCTTGATGAGGGTGAAAGAGGAGAGTGAAAAGGCTGGCTTAAAATTCAACATTCAAAAAACTAAGATCACGGCATCCAGGATCAATTCATGGCAAAAAGATGGGGGAAAACTGTAAACAGTGACAGATTTTATTTTCTTGGACTCCAAAATCACCACAAACGGTGACTGTAGCCGTGAAATTAAAAGATGCTTGCTCGTTAGAAGGAAAGCGAAGACAAGCCTAGACAGCTTATTAAAACGGAGAGATATCACTTTGCTGACAAGGATCTGTACAGTCAAAGCTGTGTATTTTCCAGTAGTCATGTATGCATATGAGAGGTGGCCCATAAAGAAAGCTGAGCGCTGAAGAATTGATGCTTTCGAATTGTGGTGCTGGATAAGACTGCAAAAAGATGAGACCAATCAATCCTAAAGGAAATCACCTCTGGATTGGAAGGACTGATGCTGAAGCTCCAATACTTTGGTCACCTGATGTGAAGAGCTGACTCATTAGGAAAGACCCTGATGCCAGGAAAGACTGAAGGCAAGAGGAGAAGGGGACGACTGAGGATGAGATGATTGGATGGCATCACCGACACAATGGACCTGAGTTTGAGCAAACTCCAGGAGATCATGAAGGACAGGGAAGCCTGGGAGCTGCAATCCATGGGGTCGCAGAGTCAGACTTGAGTGAGCAATTGAATAGCAAGCACAAAGAGAGAGACAGCCTTCTGACCCCAGCCAGCCCCTGAATGGCCCCCACACACTGGAACAGTGGGCACGGGAGGGTAATAGCCGTCGTGACAGAGGCTGAGGCAGCCCAGCTGCCTGGGTTCTCACTTTCCAAGGCTGGTCTAGCTTGTGCCACGGCTGTTTGTCCAACCTTGCAGCAGCAGGGCCCCATGCTGAGACCCCAGGAGGGCCTCATTCCTAAAGGAAGCCCACCAGCCTCTTAGAAGCTAGTTAACTACACTGGACTTCTTCCATCCTGGAAGAGGCAATGAGGAATCAAGAAAAAGTATAAAAGGTGTAGGTTACCTTTTCTTTCCACAGGGCCTCAGCCGGCATTGCCATCTTCGAGCTCACAGAATGTAAGGTCCCTTGGCGTGAGGCCCGTGGACCATCACATCAAACCACAGACCCACTTTGTAGGAAGTGGGGTGCTTCCCTGAGCTTCTGACCAGAGTCCACTGTCAGATCGCGGACCACACCAGCCCAGGGCTGCCGGCCCGATGGTGTGATGGGACGGCCTGTCCGAGGCAGAGTGAAGGGCCGCTCGAGGCAGCTCCTCGCCAGGAGGGGGTGATGTCCCCAGGGCTCAGTGCACACCTCAGTCAGTGACATCTCTGTTCCCGCTGGGTAGAAGCAGGCGTGGTCATGTTTACCACGTCACTTGGAAACCGCTGGGGGCTTGTGCTTCCTGTCCCTGCAGGCCGGGGTTCTGTTGGAGTGTCCACCGGGGACACAGTAAGAGTTTCACTGACCTCCAAGCCACAGAGGATGCCGAGCACTTTGGCTTCTTGTGCCAAGAGACCTGCAGAGAGAAGGGGCATCATTATCCCAGCAGGGTGGATGGAGCCTCATTAGCAGGAACAAGAATTGCTGCTCCTCGGTGGAGACGAGAAGAAGTCTGGCTGGCTCTCAGAAGACCTCATAGGAGGTCCCACGGGGCACGCCTTGGCACCCCGTTGCCCAGTGTTGATGGTAAAATGCAGAGGTGCAGCCGCCATAGTCGAGCAGACGTGGTGACCCGGGGCTCAGATATTCCAGGGATGACGGTCCGGCTGAGCCCGCAGATGAGCCCCCAGGTGCTGAGCAGACGTGGTCAGTGAGAGGACGCGGGAAGCCTAGAACTGTGAGCCGAGAAAGGAGGTGATGAGTGTCATTGCTGCCTGAAGGCCCGCAGCAGCAGCGGCGGCAGGGCGGTTGTTTGTCCGGAACCGTCCTCTTCTGACTTCTGTTAGGGAGAGAGACCCGCGGAGCCCAGAGGAAGCGACTCCTCCCAGAACTCGGGAGGGTCTGAGCCGTGCGGGGCGCCCGCCCTGTAGCCGCGGGGCACTGCCCGGATACCCCCGCAGGACCTTGTCCCAAAAAGACAGGCCTCAATTTCCAGCCCTTTGAGAACATGTGTCCTGAAGAGAGCTGCCCAAGGTCACCCCCTCTCCCGCAGGACCCCTCACACGGGGGAGTGGCCAGCGTGAGAGCAAAGGTCTGCTGTCCTCATGCAAACTCAGGACCACGCGGAAGGGCCCACCCTCCCCGGAGCTCCCAGTCAGGTGGGCAGAGGACTTGCGGAGGCTTCAGCGCAGCTGGGCTTGGCCGAACTCCACCCCCTCCCGCTTCCCCGACCTCACTTCCCCAAGTATGGCCCTCCAGCCCACTTCCGAAAATCCTTCCTGTCCATGAAGCCACCGATGGGAGTCGAGCCGGGATCCTGAGTGACCCAGGAGCTCAGCCCCATCTCTGCACACCTGCATGGACTGAGACACGAGCAGGTAAACCGCTGTGCTGTGTGAGCCGCCGAGGGTCGTTTGCCGCAGCGGTGAGCTGATGTGACACCCCGCCCCTCTCCCCCGCTTCGTGGTGGACAGGTGTCCTGAACTGCACAGCCGCTCCGGACTCACACCCAGCATCTGTGACCCACCAGTAATCGGTGGGGGCCTGGTGTTCCACTCCAGGGCCCTGAGAAATGCCTGCAGACTTGAAAAGGCATGCGTCTCAAACCCAGGTCTGTCCAAGTTCTCTCCCTGAAACTAGTTCTCTCTCTCCTTGCAGCGTAGCCAAAGGGGCCCCCTGAGGAAGGAGGTGCCGTGGGTGTGCAGACCTCCACACAGGGGAGGGGGCTTTGAAGAGGAAGTGTGTGTGTGTGTGTGTGCGCGTGCACGCGTGTGCCTGTGTGCAGCTGCTAACACTAGCCACGTGGAGGCCCACACCACAGGTCCCTGCCAGGCTTAGCCTCCCAAGCCCCACAGAGCCCCGGAGATCCTCCAGGAAGGAAGGAGAGCCCAGGGCCGGTGACCTTGGGAGGAAGCGAGGGGCTGATGCCCACCTTCATCTGCAGCTTTGATTCTGACGATTTGATTCTCTCCACCTGGGTTTCCATCACCTGCCTCAGGAACCTGCGCGGTGGATGGTGCCACTCAGCGCCTCTGTGAGCCCGGGTCTCCCAGCCTCCGGGTGTCATCCCAGCCCCAGGGCACTAAGAGGTTGGCAGGCACCCAACCTCAGGGGTCTGCATGTTCAGTCTGGCATCTCCTGCAGTGGACCTGGTGTGGCCAGGTTCTTCTTCCCAAAAGCATCTCATCTGCTGAGAAAGTGCGGGAGGAAGCGCAGGGCGAGTCTGGGTGGGACTAACCACACGAGGGGGCTGGGGTGGGGGACCCTTTAATCAGAGAGACTCCTCCTGAAAGATGGTAAGCTCTCCAGTTTTGAGCTGGAAGTGGCTGGTGAGGAGATGGGGAGAGACCCAGCCCCACCAAGAACGCACCCCCTGAGCCCCAGGCCAGCGCTGGGGCTGCCCACACCTGGTCCCAGGTGTGCAGGGCAAAAATAAGGACGTGGCCGAGGACCTCGAGGCTTCCAACCCTTTCCGTGTCCAAATGCCGCTTCTTTTGTGAGGCGCCGGTCACAGTAGATGGTAGCTGATGTTTTGTTTTTGTTTTCAGTGTTCTCATTTGGCAAAAATATGAAGCTGGCACCCGACGACAGGAACTAAAGTTGATTTCTGAAATTTTAATTGTTTGCGAAATCCGCGGGCCTGGGACTTTGATGAATCCTCTCTTTTAATTCTCACAGCTTTCCCCAAAGGATGGAGAATACTGTACCCACTTGATGGATGGGGAAACTGAGGCAGAGCAGGGCCTGCCTAAGAGCTCACCCCGAGGGTGGGGGTGGCTGTCTGACCACCCAGCTTTCCCCCTCAGCCCTTTCTCGTGGGTCCGGCCACCATCCTCCGGGATGAGGGTCTCCTGATGCCATCCAGCCGGTGGCAGAAGTAGTCACTGGCATTGAAGGTGCACCCGCCCTGACCCAGGGCTCCGCCCCCTGCACCCCCTTAACCAGTGGCTGCCCCGTAAGCCCCATGTCCACCCTCCCCCCGCCGAGGGACAACCAGGGACCCCTGGAATAGCTGTCGTCCAGACTCAGCCTTCCCAGCCCAGCTGGCCCACGGGCCTCCCCTCCAGGAGCAGGTTTTGGGCCGTAGCCATGGGGGGCTTGGCCCCAAGCTGGTGAGCCAGGGGGTCCCCGGCCACCCCGCCCAAGCTGCCGGCAGCCCTCTGTCCTGAAATGGCCCGGACCAAAGGGCCCAACTGCAGTTACTCAATGACAATGAGGACAAGTTGTTTGCCGTGGCCACGGGCCAAGGGCTCCGACTGTGGTCTTGCCTCGCCTCCGCCTCAAGAGACATCTGGGCAGGGGGGCGTGACGCCCGAGCCCCTGCTCCCCGCAGGGTCAGCTGCAGCCTCAGCTCTGGCTGATCTGCACGGCGAGCTGGCCCCAGTCATGCGGCGCCTCCCCCAGGCTGGCACTCCAGGCCCCAGCTATCCCCTCACCTGATTTCCAGCAGCGCCCCCGTCCCCCGCCGGCCTGAGCATCCTGAGGTCCAGCCAGATCCCACTCTTCCCTCCCCTCTGCCTGGAGAGCCGCGCCTCGCCCGCTGGCCACCGGATCTACAACATCCTGCGGGTCCCATTGCAGCAGCACCTCCTCTGAGGGCCTCCAGTCCCCCCAGGAGTGCTCTCTGCGCTCTGGGTCCCTGCGACTCTTCCTCGGAGTCTCTGTGTTGTCACCTATAAAACAGGCACGATGACTGTGCCTCACACAGCAGGTGGTGGCGAGGACTGGGTAGATGAGACAGTCCACGCAAATTCCAGCCGCCCGGGTCTAGCAGCAGCTCCATGAAGGGGGGTTGATTATTATTGGTATTGTCGCAGTGCTTCTCCAGAACCCTTTTCTTCCATCCTCTCCACAAATGCAGCTCTTTGCTGAGCTCTGCCTGCACCCTCCGGCTTCTCCCTCTCCCCACCCACCCCGGGCAAT
>SJYF01000094.1:7493734-7509695 GCA_006410515.1 Procapra przewalskii
CATCTCTGCCTTCAAGGAATGCTCAGAGGAGTGGGGAGGAGGGGAAGGAGACAGTCATCCAACCATCACCAGCCTCCTCATCATTAGTATTTTCAAGGCCCGTGTCGGCTTAGCGCACGGTTTAGCCCTAAGCAGGGGAGGCGGGGCATAAGAGTTCTAGAGGGTCTTATTTACTCCCTTGAAGACACGAATGCCTCCTCCAGGAAGACAAGGAAGGAAGGGTATCCTTGGTGGAGAGCACTGCCAAGCGCAGAGCCACGGAGGCCTAAAAAGTGCAAATTGTGTTCAGAACACAGCACCTCTTGGCATTTACCGGACAGAAATGAACTGCTGGGCAAAGGGCTAGGTACGTACCAACAGGTCCATGGCTTCCTGTTTATATTACCCAGGCGTCCATCTGCAGAGAAGTGACCTTCCCAGAGGGGGGGCTACCCACATGTACCACAGGGAGAAGAGACATCTGTGTGTTTGATCTACAGGCCAGGCACTGGGCTAAGGGCTTCATCAGAATTATTTGATCTGGTCATCCTCATCTCCCTCTTTTAAAAAAGAATATTTATCTATTTGTTTGGCGATGCTGGGTCTCCGCTGCCCTGTGGCTTTTCTCTAGCTGCAGAGAGCAGGGCTCCTCGCGAGTTGCAGGGGCTACTGTGGTGGGTTCTCTTGTTGCAGAGCGCGTGCTGTAGGGAACTCAGGCTTCAGCAGTTGTGGCTCCCAGGCCCGAGAGCACAGGCTCAGGAGTTGTTCAGTCATTAGCCCCGTTTCAGTGATGAAGACACTGAGACTTGGCACGGTTGAAGCAGGTTGGCCCGGTGTGTTATGGGCTGAGTTCTGTCGACTGCCAAGAGTCAAATGCTCAAGTCCTGGCCCTAGTCCCTCAGAATGTGACCTTATTTGAAGACAGGATCTTTAAAGAGGTTATAAGTGAGTATGGGCTTCCCTGGTGGCTCAAACAGTAAAGAATCCACCTGCAGCATAGGAGACCCGGGCTCAATCCCTGGGTCGGGAAGATCCCCTGGAGAAGAAAATGGCAACCTGCTCCGGTATTCTTGCCTGGAGAATCCCATGGACAGAGGAGCCTGGAAGGCTACAGTCCATGGGGCTGCAAAGAGTCAGACGTGACTGAGCGACTTACACCGACTCAGGTTACTGCGGGGTTGTTGGGGTGGGCACTCTGAGGATGGAGGAAAATGTCCATCATGCAGCCGAGAAGAGAGGCCTCAGGAGAAACCAGCTCAGCTGAGAACCTTCGTCTCAGACTGACAGCCTTCAGAACTGTCAGGAGCAGAGATCCCTGCCATTTAAAGCCTTCAGGCCTCGGTGCTTGGGGATGGCAGCCGTAGACGTGAGAGACAGGGCTGTGGACTAGAAAGCACCTTTCACCACCGGCCTCCCTGACCCTGGGGTCCAGTGTCAGGCTACAGAGGGTCCTGCTCTCGATGGCTAAATGATCCGGGACCTTGACCCTCCCACGCAGACCATTCCTTCCCTCTGCAGCGACGGGAACACGAAGCTCTCGTAGGACACTGGGTCTGAATTGGGCTCTTTTTTTTTTTAATATCTGCAGAGAAACACACGCATGCAGCTCTGGAAAAATCTCCCCCAAGGAATTCACAGTAGCTGTCTCTGTGTGGGCGAGATGATGAGTGTTTCCTTACTTTCTTGTTGCTTGTCTGGAGCCTGTGATTTTTCTGTAGTGAACATGTATTGCTCTTATGACAGAAAAATAGGGTTGAAAACAGCAAAGACAGTGGCTGTAGCGAGGAGAAACCCAGAGGTCAGGGCAGAGAGGGGTTCTGGGTGGAGACGGGGAGTCCTGGACCAGACCCAGGGGTGGGAGGTGGGGACGCTGGGAGGGTTTGGTGTGGGGTGGTGCTGAGAAAACAAACATTTGAAAGGGAGAAAGGGAATGGGTTGCTGAATAAAGGACATCAGTTAATTTGAACTTAAGGTGAACAACAAATGATGTTTTAGTAAAGGTATGTACCAAATAATGCATGGATATACTAAAAAATATTATTCATTGTTTATCTGAAGTTCAAATTTAACTGGACATCCTGGGTCGTTTGCTTTTCTAAATTTGACGGTGCTGGGACTTCCCCCGTGGTCCACTGGTTAAAACTTCATGGCCGCGATGCAGAGGGCGTGGGTTCCAAGATCCTGTATGTGGCACGATGCAGCCAATTCATCATTTTTAGGGCTTCCCTGGTGGTCCGCCCGCCACTGCAGAGGACACGGGTCCAATCCCTGGTCTGGGAAGATCCCACATGCTGTGGAGCTGCTAAGCCCGTGTGCCACAAGGACTGAAGCCTATGGGCTGCAACTACTGAAGGCCAAGCACCCAGGGCCCTTGTTCCACAACCAGAGAAGCCCCTGCAGTGAGAAGCCCCCCACCCCCGCAATGAAGGGCAGCCCTCGCTCACCACAGCTAGAGAAAGCCTGCGTGCGGCCAGAAAGACCCAGTGCAGCCCAAAGCAAAATAAGCGAGTGAATCTTTAAAAACAGTGATAGCAAGAACATTTCTTTAAAAAACACTTAAAAAAATTAACTTGACAGTCCTGGGGGAGGGAGGAGGTGATGATGATGCTGGCAACAAGGCAGTCTCTCCAGGCCAGTCGGGGGCGGACTTAGAGCTCAAAGGGCTGTTGGGGAGACCGCCGTCTCTGAGACCTGGAGTTCCACCTTCCACAGCCAGCTGGGCCTCTGTGACCAGACAGAGGCTCCCAGATTCCCCACGTACCTGGCGACCTGCAGCCAAGGAAGAAAGGACCAGCAGTTTCGCCAGCTGGGTCATCTGCGGGGCCCGGAGCAAAAGGAAAATGCAGAACCCTTTGTTCAAAATGCAGGAAGCTTCGTGCCAGCTGTTGTTCCGTCGCTCAGTCGTGTCCGACTCTCTGCTTCCCTGTCCTTCACTGTCTCCCGGAGTTAAGGTGCAAAATAACAGGCTGCTTACTTTCTTCTGCTGACACCTCAGCTTCTGCTGTTTATTTGTCACTTACTGTCATTATCAGTAAAGAGAAATTAGTGTTTTGAATTGCGTGTTATCCGGGTTCTCCAGGGAAATAAAGCCAAGGGGAGAGAGGGAGAGAGATTTAACTACAATGCACTGGCTTATGTGATCATGGAGGCTGAGAAGTCCACAATTTACCGCGGGCAAGCCAGAGGCCAGGAGAGCCAGTCATGTGTTAAGTTCTGGTCCAAATCCGAAGGCTCAAGACCCAGGAGAGCTGATGGAGTAAGTCCTGGTGTGACTGAGTATTCTGAAGGCAGAAGATGGATGGTCCAGCCCCAAGACAGTCAGGCAGAGTGAGTGGATTCTCCCTCCCTCCATCCCTTACCACCTCCCTCCATCAGTTGGTCAGGCCCCCAACTGATCTGACAAGGCTCGCCCACATTGGGAGAGCAATCTGATTTTCTTAGTCCATTCAGATTCCATTGTTACCCTCATCCAGAAACACTCCACAGACTCTGAAATCATGTTTGGCCAAATCATGTTTGGCCCTGTCAAGTTGACTGATAAAGTTGACCTTTTCAAATTTGAAGCATGTTTACCATTCATTTTTCCAGTTTTAAAAGCAAGTAATCAGAGCACTTGGGGTTTCACAGGTGGTAAAGAACCCGCCTGCCAACGCAGGAGACATAAGAGACACAGGTTTGATCCCTCGGTTGGGAAGATCCCCTGGAGGAGGGCATGGCAAACCACTGCAGTATTCTTGCCTGGAGAATCCCACGGACAGAGGAGCCTGGCGGGCTACGGTCTATAAGGTCACAAAAGAGTCAAACACAACTGAAGTGACCTAGCACGCATGTATTCATAAGAGCATTTAATTCGTAACACACAAGTACTGAAATACCCTTCTCCAGGGGATCGTCCCAATCCAGGGATCAAACCCGGGTCTCCTTCTTAGCAGGCAAATTCTTTACCCTCTGAGCCACCAGGGAAGCCCTCTTTCACTTTCACGTGTGTGTTGGTGGCTGAGGCGTCTCCAACTCTTTGGGACCCCATGGACTGTAGCCCACCAGGCTTCTCTGTTCATAGGATTTCCTAGGCAAGGATCCTGGAGTGAGTTGCCATTTCCTCCTCCAAGGGATCTTCCTAACCTAGGGATTGAACCTGGGTCTCTTGCTTTGCGGGAAGATTCTTTACCACCAGAGCCACCTAGGAAGGCCTCTTTCACTTTCATAAGAGCATTTAATCCACAACACACAGTCACTAAAATTACATGATTCGTATTTCGTAGCTCAGACCTGCACCTATGTTTCATCCTCGCCTGCTCAGTGGAAATACTGCGCAAAGCTGACTCAGCTGTTTGCACTGCGCTTGGTGCCCCATGTTTGAAGGACAGGCTGCTGCTGAGGAAGGCAGGATGGCGGGGAATGGAGCTGTGGGTGCCCGATCGCCCACTCCCCTCCAGGCCATTGTTTTCAGGGCAAGTGGACAGCTTCCAAACACACATACCCGCTTCCTCCTTGCTCTGAGTGCGACTTCGCCCCCCCGGGTGCTGCGGTCCCCTGCGATCCTCCGCCCCCTGCATCACGAATGCCCGGTGGGAACTTGGCGGCAAGGAGCAGGGCGGCACGATCCCCATTCCCTCTGCTCACGCATGCTCCCCAGTCCCTTCCAGTTTCACTGACAGTCAATATCTTAAATAACCTATAATGGAAAATAATTTCAAAAATAATATATGTGTATCTGTATAAATGAATCACCTTACTGTGCACGTGAAACATTGTAAGTCGACCATACTTCAATAAAATAGACATATGTTAAGAGAAAGATCAATACAAAGACAAAATGACTAAGCATTTCAGCTTGTATCTTTCTCTAGATTTCATTTGTAAGTGATATCATATGATATTTGTCTTTGTCTGACTTACTTCAGTTGGTATGATCATCTCCAGGTCCATCCAGGTTGCTGTAAATGACATGTTCATTCTTTTTAAAGGCTGAGTAATAGTCCATCGTGTATATACGTGTATATGTCTGTATTCATATCACATCTTCTTTATCCACTTTGTCAGTGGATATTTGGGTTGCTTCCATGTTTGGGCCGTTGTAAATAGTGCTGCAATGAACACTGGGGTGCATGCGTCTTTTTGAATTATGATATTTTCCCAGATTTGTGCCCAGGAGTAGAATTGCTAGATTATATGATAGTTCCATTTTTAGTTTTTTGAGGAGTCACTGAACTGTTCTCCCTAGAGGCTGCACCAATTTACATCCCCACCAATACTGTCAGAGGGTTCCCTTTTCTCCGCACCTTCTCCAGCATTTATTATTTGTAAACATTTTGATGATGGCCATCTGACTGGTGTGAGGTGATACTTCACTGTGGGTATCACTTATTTACAAAACAGACAGGACATAGAAAACAAACTTATGGTTACCAAAGGGGAAGGAGGAGGGATAAATTAAGAGTTTTAACAGATACATACTACTGTGTACAGAATAGGTGAAAAATAAGGACCTACTGTAAAAATCAGGTAACTACACTCAATATCTTTTAATATGCTATAATGGAACAGAGTCTGAAACACATATATATATATTCACTTATGTATATGAGTCACTGAATCACTTTGCTATATACCTGAAACTAATACAACGTTGTAAGTAATCTACACTTCAATTTTTAAAAAATAAAAAAAAAACTTCAAGAGGGTGACCACAAAGCATTGAGTCCAGTGTGGGGCCCTTTGAACAAGGGGATCCTGCCTAGGACCTGTGCCCAGGAAGGGGATTCCAACGGCCAGAGTAAAGGGCTCTGAGACCCTCCCGGCCAGCTTCCTCACTGCACCCTGGCCCAGACCTGCAGACATTCCTCTCATTGGTACACTCAGACACACACAAGCCACATGCCCACACTCAGACACACAAGCCGTGGGTCCTGGGAGGGGGGTTGGCTGTTCGGGGTATAGCACAGTGGACCGAGTTATAGTTGCACCCAGTTCTCCGGGAGGAGAGTGGCGCTGGGAGAGATTAGGTAACGTCCTGGGGACACACACTTTTGATCCCCCTGCACTTGGCCACCTCTCTGGGGACCAGCCCTACGGGCTGTTTGCTCACCCCAGGCCGGGCACGTGAAGATGGCAGGGGGGCACTCCCCATCACGCTGTACTAGGACCCTGCTGGCTCAGGGAGGCCTGGGCTGAGGCAGAGCCGGGTGGGTTGGGGAGGGGTGTCAGAGCAGGGGAGGAACCCATCAAAGGCCAGGAAACCGCACAGCCCCTCGCTCAGCCAGAAACACAGGGCAGCTGTGTGAGAGAGTGTGTGCAAGGGTGACCGCGTACCTCCACTCTCCAGACCCTCAGTGAGCACACCCCCCACCCCCCCGTACGAGGCCTGTACGGGGCACGGGAAAGGCCTAGCCCCACCCTCACAAAGCAATCAGGTAAGTGGGAGAAGCAGAAACCAACAACCAGCGCTGAAAGCCTGGGAGGCGGGAAGCCCAAGGTGGGATATCAAGGAGGGCTGCCTGGAGGAGGTGTATCAGGAAGGACTGGGAGCTCAGGTGGTAGCTCAGGGATGGACAAAAATGGCATGTGAAGAGCCTTGGCAGTGAGGACAATCTGGCAGGTTTGGGCAAAGGCAGCGAAGTCCACGCAGCCAGGAAGTCATGGGCAGGGATGAAAGCAAGGCGGGAAGGCCCTCTCTGGCACTGATGCTTTACCCTGAGGCCCTGGGGAGGGAGAGGGAAGTGTCACATCCATCCAGGCCCAGGGCTTGGGATGGCTGTCTTTGGAAAAGCATCCTGGCACAACCACGGGAACGGAAGAGAGCAGCTTACAATGTGATCACAAAAAAAGTAAGACGACACCCCGGGAGAGACCAACAGACCCCCAGAAGCCAGAGAGAGGCTGGGGTCCTGGGGGGGCATGGCATACACTGCAGGGGTCTGCAGTCAGTGGGTCCTCAGGATTGTCCACAGGATTCTCCAGGCAAGAACACTGGAGCGGCTTGCCCTGGCCTCCTCCGGGGGATCTTCCCCGCCCAGGGATCGAACCCGGGTCTCCTGTGTCTCCTGCATCAGCAGGCGAGTTCTTCATGGCTGAGCCCCCTGGGGAGCCTGTCCCTGTGCTGCCCCCACACAAAAATAAGTTGTCCGTGGGCTACAGCTCAGCACGGAAAGCAAAGAGTTACAACTTTGGGAAGAATATGTCTCTGCCATGATGAGATGCCTCCTCACCCCCATTAGCATGGCTACTATTTTTAAAAAAGAAGAAAAGTAACAAGTGTTGGTGAGGGTGTGCAGAAACTGGAATCCTTGTGCTCTGCCGGTGAGAATGTGAAATGGTTGCAGCGTCTATGGGAGGTCCTCAAAAGTTTAAATGCAAAATTACCATTTGACCCGGCAATCACACTGCTGGGTACACACGCAAAAGACTGGAAAGCAGACTCTTAAGAGATACTTGTACACTCATGTTCAAACCAGCATTATTCACAGTAGCCAAAAGTCATAAACAACCCAAGTGTCCATGGATGGGATTCCCCGGGGGGTGCAAGTGGCAAAGAACCCACTTGCCCACGCAGGTTAGACAAGAGATGTGGTTCAATCCCTGAGTCGAGAAGACGCCCTGGAGGGGTGCATGGCAAGCCACTCCAGTATTCTTGCCTGGAGAAGCCCATAGACGTCGGAGCCTGGAAGGCTGCAGTCCATGGGGTCACAAAGACTCGGACATGGCTGAAGCGGCTTAACATGCACGTGCATGGATGGAGGAATGGATAAACAAAATACGGTCTCTACTGAAATGGAAGATTACTCAGCCTTAAGAAGGAAGGGCTTCCCTGGTAGCTCAGTTCGTAAAGAATCCGCCTGCAATGTGGGAGATCCCGGTTCAGTTCCTGGGTGGGGAAGATCCCATGGAGAAGGGATAGGCTACCCACTCCAGTGTTCTTGCGCTTCCCTTGCAGCTCAGCTGGCAAAGAATCTGTCTGCAATGCAGGAGACCTGGGTTCGATTCCTGGGTCAGAAAGATCCCCTGGAGACAGGAACAGCTAACCACTCCAGTATTCTGGCCTAGAGAATTCCATCAGTCCATCGGGTCACAAAGAATCAGACACGACAAAGTGATTTTCACTTCACTTCTCTTCAAGAAGGAAAGACATTCTTCCTTCCTTCCTGTGGACACAGGCCACAGCCTGGATGAAACTTGAGGTCATTATTCTGAGTGAAATAACGCCAGTCACAAAAGGACAGATGTTTTATTTCACTCATATGATGCCCTAGAGGAATCAAATTTATAGAGACAGTAAGTAGAACGGTGGGCGCCCGGGGCTGAGTGGAGGGATCAATGGAAATTGCATTTTAACAGGTACAGCGTTTCAGTTGTGCAAGATGAAAAGCATTCTGGGGACGGACGGCGGGGATGGTTGCACACCACTGGGACTGTGTTTAATGTCACTGAATTACACACCGGGAAATGGCTAAAAATGGTCAATTTTATGTTATGTATACTTTACCACAATTTAAAAATATGCATATAATGAATTATTGTCGTTTAGTCCCTAAGTCGTGTCCGGCTCTTTTGCCACCCCATGAACTGTGTAGCCTGCCAGGCTCTGTCCAAGGGATTATTCAGACAAGAATACTGGAGTGAGTTTCCATTTCCTCCTCCAGGGGACTTTGCCAACCCAGGGATCAAAGCTGTATCCCCTGCATTGGCAGGTGGACTCCTTACCGCTAAGCCACCTGCCATTTTTTTTTAAAAGAATATCTGTATGCTCTAAGGATAGAGAAGATTCTCCTATTTTAAAAAAAGATAAAGAATACATAAAGGACATGTTGCTTTATGGAAAAATTAAAAAATACTCTCTGTAACCGAAGACTCCGTGAACTAAGCTGACCCTTGTCTTGGTGTTCATGCCTCCGCCTCCAGACCTCCATCACGGCCGCAGTGAACTCCCTGCAGAGGCTGGGGCTGGGAGACAGCACGGTTGTCCTGGGAGGGCTTTGTCCACCCAGCTCTGCCTCTCTTTGCCCCTCGAAGCCTCAGGGTGGCCATGGTTCCTGGTGCTGACAGCCTGGGGCACCCCACTGTTCCCTGGCAGTTTCTCTGCACCCCAGGAAACAGTCCTCTGATTTGGGGGTGCCTGTTGTTTCCTGCTGGCACCCTGGGTGTTTATTTCAAAAAAGGACAAAGCAGGCACTGAGCCTAATAGTGGCCCATACAGCCAAGAGAACAAGGGACTTCCACATGCAGTAGAGAGCCGGACAGAGAGCGGCGCCTGGAGGCTGCTCGAGGCGGAAGGAAGATGGCAGTGACCATGTGTGGCAGGCCACTCACAATAATGGGGCAGAGGCCACATTATCCTGCCCACCACTCACCTCCATGATGGGCAGACTAATGCTCCCAGGGGTGCCCACGTCTTAAGCCCTAGACCCCCTGGATTGGTCCCCTTCCATGACAACGCAGACTCTGCACATGTGATGAAGTGAAGGACCTGGAGGTTGGGGAGATGATCCTGGAAATTTTCTCACTGGAGTCAAAGTCATCACAAGGTCCCCACAAGAGGGCCCAAGGAGAGAGAGACTGGAAGACGCCAGATGGCTGACTTTGAAGATGAAGGAAGGGGCCCTGAGCCAAGGAATGCAGGCGTCTCTAGAAGCTGGAAAACGCAAAACCAAAGACAGAGTCTCCCACAGAGCCTTCGGAAGGAGCACAGCCCTGCCAACACCTCCATCTCAGACCAGTGAGACCGGGGCCAGACTGCCACCTCCAGAACTATGGGAGGACACAAGGGCATAGTGTGGGGCCCTTAACTGTGGTATTTTGCCATTGCAGCACCAGGAAAATATGCATCTTCACCAGGAACCAGGGAGATGGAACCAAAACATCAAAGCCACACGCCTTCCCAGCTGGGCTGTCAACACGGAAGCGTGCCCAGAGAACCTGTGACTGGCTCACTGGTGTGCTGGGAGACGAAGGTGATGACTGGCCAGCTCTGCGAGTGTGATGAAGTCACTCAAGTATGCACTGTAACATGGTCGATTTTACGTTATGTGAATTGTATCTCGATTTTTAAAAATGGTGTGGAGCTTCCCTGGTGGCCCAGTGGTTAAGAGTCCACCTGACAATGCAGGGGACAGGGATTAGGAAGAATTCCACATCTCATGGGGCGACTAAGCCCACACACCACAACTGCTGAGCCTGCGCGCCCCCTGAGCCTGTCTCCAGAACAAGAGAAGCCGACGCGACGAGAAGCCCACGGACTGCTCGTTGTAACTAGAGAAAGCTGGTGTGGAGCCATGAAGACTCAACACAGCCCCACCCCCCAAAATGGTGTGGACTGGAAAAGGCGAGTGGCGGAGGGTGTGCACAAAACCACGTCGTGTATGTGAAACGCGTGCAAGTGATCTAAGATAGACCTGGGGACACGCACACAGAGACACTCAGGAGAGACGAGTGGACTTTAAAAGGGCATCCCCGCCAGGGAAAGGTGGCGGGTTGGGCTCTGAAGGAGGGCAGAGGGGATCTGGCTGTAATTAATGTTGATGTTGTGTTTAAAAATAAAAAACAAAGGTTGCTATGTGTTGAAACTGGCCATGATCGTGGTTATTTTTTTCTCTTTTTGTAACTGAACACGAAAAGCAGAGGGCCCCCACCCCCGCCCTACTGCATTTCACTTCTTAAAACAGGTGAAAGAGAAATAAGCCCTCAGCGTCTAGGGGGCCTGCGATGGGGTGACATTGGTCTCTCGAGAGGCCATCCCTGGGGACCCTCTGGATCCAGGGCCTGGCTGGAGCAGGTGCACAGGAGCCAGCAAGTAACGGCTGAGTACCTCTAGGTACCGCTTTGCACAGACTCCCTAAAAGCATCTTAACAGCGACACTCCCATTTTGCAGGTGGGAAGACTGAGGCTCCATGGCCCAGCTAGCAAGAGGCAGTCAGGATACCACCCCAGGCTGTCAGGCTCCCAGGGATTGGCTTCCCTGCCTTTACCACCCTGTCTAATGTACCTGAACATCACCCCATCAGGTCCAAGTGACCGTGGCCTGGGCTACTCTAGCCCCCGCCTCAGGGCTGGCACTTCCCTGTCCAAAACACAAACCACACTCCCCAATACTTCATTTCTACAAGCTTCCAGCACCCAACCTTTGAGGAGTCAAAGAAAAAGGGAGGTGAATGCCCACAAGCCCTGGGGGCCCCCAGACAGCATGGCTCCACCGCACCCTTGCCACTGGTCCAGACCACTCTGCGCCGTGACCCCTAGGTGCCCTGAGCTAGGGCGATTCCACGCACAGCCATGGGTAAGGGGGTGTTTCAACCCACTTCTCAACCCTGGGGGGAGGGCCACTGAGCTGCTTCCACCTCTGCCACTGGCGAGTGAAGTGCTCCCCGATCTCCTCGGAGGAAAGAAAGCGGCCCGGGGGCTTAGGACTCCAGTGGGGCCCTGCGTGGGCCTCAGGGATAAGCCGGGTGTGGGGACAAGAGGAAACAAGGGCCTCCGCTTTTGGAAGCCCCCAGCACATCTGCACAAGCTCGGGATGAAAATCTCAAGGCGCAGGCAGTTAGCATTGCCCCAGACCTCGGTTTTCCTCCTCGGTGAAATGGGGTGGTATGCCTGCCTCACTGCCTGGGTTTGGATAAAAGGTGCCTGTCAGAGGGCCAAGACTCAACGAATGGTGGTTGGTGGTGATATCTTTAGATAAATATATCTAGGTGATATTTCTAATCTAGAAGAGGGACTTCTTTGGAAGTCCAGTGGTTAAAATTCCACGCTTCCTATGCAACAGGCACAGGTTCTATCCCTGGTCAGGGAACTAAGATCCCACATGCCAGTAAATAAAGACATAAAATTATTTAAAATAAAGGAATATCTAGAATAGTAAACGAATAAATAGAATCCTGGGTTGGTCATGCAAGCTTTTGCCACCACTAACATCAGTCTGACAAGCTCCTTTCTCCCCTAAACTCAGTGTTTCCATCTGTGCAACGGGTGGGCACACATCCTGGAGCCAGAGGCACTGACATCCCCTTTCCCGGCCGGACCAGCTGCTCCAGGGGCCCCAGGGAGCCTCTCGGCTGGAAACACATGTTCTTGGTTCCAAGCCTGTTTCAGGGGCGGGTCTCCAGGGCAGCTCCTAGAGAGCTGGATGTCCTGGCTTAGGAGACAGGGCAGCCCCAGGGGCTTGGGAGGAGAGCCACAGACCCGGACCTGGGGTCTCGGCCCGCAGACAACATTGCAGCTGCCCCCCATCAACAAACAGCACAGAGCCCCGGGGAGCCGGTCTCCTGCAGCGGGGCTTCCAGCCTTGAAGTGTGGGGGCTCAGCCCGCCAGGAAGCACCAGAGGCAGAACTTGAACTCAGGGCTGTGGACCACCGGGGGCCAGCCATATCCCCTTCTCCCCTTCTCCCCCGTAGGTTGTCCCGCCACTTACGAACAGTGTGGCCAAGGAAGCAGGGTTTTCTCCCTGGGCCTCAGTCCCCTGACCTGTAAGAAGCATTTTTCTATTTGTAAAGAAGACATCCCGTATACACGGAATCTAAAAAGAAATGATATCAACGAACTTACCCACAAAACCGAAAGAGACTCACAGACTTAAAGAACAAACTTCTGGTTAGCCAGGGGGAAGGATGGAGGGAAGGGATGTTCAGGGGATTTGGGATGGACATGAACACACACTGCTGTATTTAAAATGAATAACCAACAAGGACTGACTGTGTAGCACAGGGAACTCTGCTCAATGTTATGTGGCAGCCTGGATGGGAGGGGAGTTTAGCGGAGAATCCAGTCAGTTCAGTTACGTCGCTCAGTCGTGTCTGACTCTTTGCACGCCAGGCTTCCCTGCCCATCACCAACTCCCAGAGCTTGCTCAAACTCATGTCCATCGAGTCGGTGATGCCATCCAACCATCTCATCCTCTGTCGCCCCCTTCTCCTCCCGCCTTCTAGGGGAGAATGGATACATGTATATGCATGGCTGAGTCCCTCTGCTGTCCATCTGAAACTATCACAACATTGTTAATCGGCTATAGCCCAATATAAAATAAAGTTTAAAATATATGCATGTCTATCTTATTTGTAAAAAAAAAAAATTTCTTTGCTAACAAACAGTAAAACTAGCACCTACATCAGAGGGTTCTTGTGATGGACCTGATGAAGCTTGACAGTGCCTAGACACAGCGCCTGAACGGGGTGTTGCTATTTTGTGCCTTCAGGGTTACTGCTCACAGACAATCCCTCTCTCCACTCCAAATAAGTCCCGTCTTGCCTCAGTGAGACCCGATTTGAACAATATGGCCCAGGTCTAAAAGCTTCCGGATTTCAGAAGTGTTTGCAACTGCCATGACACCTCTAGAAAATAAATCATTTACAGAAGGAGTCTTTCTCTCTCTTTTTTTAAATTGCCTTTCATTCTTTTAGATATTACACAGGCCACTTGAGAAAGAAAAGCAGCCAGCTGGTATCAGCAAATAATTCCTTGAGTTATAAATAGTCTAGATGCCTGAGTAGAAGGAGGCTCCAAGAGAAACGCATTCGAGCCCCTCGTCCATGAGCCGAGGAGCAGGGTCGCCCACCTGCCAGGAGGCTTCCCCGGTTCCCAGACCCCCACTCACGGCTCTGCATGCCTGAAGCCCTTCCCAGGCAGCAGCACTCGGTAAACCATCCATAGGTGGGATTTTTCTAAAGCTGCAGGGCAGGAGCGGGGCAGAGAAGTCACCCAGGGGCTGCGTCCATCCGAAGGGCCAGCACGTAGCCAGCTTGATGAGAATGGAGGCGACATTCCCAGAACTCAGGAAGGAGCCATCGTGGAGTAGGGGGGAGGGTTCTCTCCCCTCACCGATGAGGGGCCTTTTCTTAAGAATTTGAAAAAGATACATGTGTGCGTATAACTGAAGCACTTTGCTGTATACCTGAAATTAACATAACATTGTTTATCAAGTATGCTGTGATATAACTTTTTTTTCAAAACAGAGCTTTTCTTTACATGGGAGCTGTGCTTCCACGGCCACAACGTGCCGTCTTCATGGAGACAGGTGCTGCTGTGCTGCGCTCAGTCCCTCGGTTTTGTCCAACTCTTCACGACCCCATGGACAGGAGCCCGGCAGGCTCCTCTGTCCACGGGGGTTTCGCGGGCAAGAATACTGGAGTGGGCTGCCATTTCCTCTTTCAGGGGATCCTCCTGGCCCAGGAATGGAACCCGAGTCTCTTGCACCTCCTGCACTGGGATGTGGGTTCTTTACGACCGTGGAGACAAGTACCCAGATAAGCCTGGGGGTTTGGGGGGCTCCTAGACCCCGTCTCATACAGCCAGAAGGGGATAGTCTAAGGAAGCAACTGGGGAGCACAGCCCAAGGTTGGGAAGGTGGGCGCAAACCCCACCCCGGGCCCAGCTCCTGGCTTCGGGACACTCCTCTGACCATCCACACTCGCCTCCTTGGAGGCCGCTCAGGGCCAGCCTGATCCTGCCCAGTTTTTCCCGGGCACCTGTGCCTGGCCCGGCGCTGGGTGTCAGCCTCTGGCGGAGTCAGTTTCCCTTAGACGGGGCACAGACTCCTCAGTCAGAGCAGTCTTCACCTGGAGCCCAGGAGGGACGGCATAGGTGGCTTCACCCCATGGGATGGTCAGGGCGCACCTCTTCAGATGTGGAAGGGAAAGGGGGGCAAGAAATAGGGCTGCAGTTTGTGAGTCGGGACACATTCAGGGGGCAGGAGATGGTACGGGGCACAGCTGAGTTGTTCAGATATAAATTCAAATCTATGCTCCACTTGCAAATCGAAACTACCCCTCACACCAGTCAGAAGGGCCATCATACAAAGTCTACAAACGACAAAGGCTGTGAGAGGCTGTGGAGGGAAAGGAGCCCTCCTACACTGCTGGTGGGAAGGTAAATTGCTGCAGCCACTGGGGAGAGCAGTACGGAGGGTCCTTGAAAAAAACTAAACACAGAATTACCAAATGACCTGGCAATCCCACTCCTGGGCGAATATCCAGAGAAAGCTCTAATTTGCAAAGGCACATGGTACCCCGATTTTCATAGCAGCGCTATTTACAAGAGCCAGGACATGAGCGCAACCTAGACACCTCTCAACAGATGAATGAGTAAAGCAGACGTGGTATGGATGCAGTGGAATTCTTCGTTGTTCAGTTGCTTCAGTCATGTCTGACTCTTTTGTGACCCCATGGACTATAAGCCTGCTAGTCTCCTCTGTCCATGGGATTTCCTGGAGTTGGCTGCCATTTCCTTCTCCGGCAGATCTTCCCAACCCAGGGACTGAACCCCTGTCTCCTACATTGGCAGGTGGATTCTTCACCACTGAGCCACCAGGAAAGCCCTGCAGTAGAATACTACTCAGCCACTCAGCCGTAAAAAGGAGTGAAACAATGTCACATGCAGCAACAGGGATGGACACAGAGAGGAGCGTACAAAGTGAAGTCGGTCACAGAGAAAGACAAACATCAGTGACATCACCTGCACGTGACGTAAGCATGATACAGCCTAGAAATGATACAAGTGAACTCAGTCACAAAGCAGATGTGGACTCAGAGAGCGAGAGAACAGACGGATGGCTACCAAGGCACAAAGGGCTGGGGAGGGATAGATTAGGAGTCTGGGATTAGCAGATGCAAATTATTATACATAAAACAGATACACAACAAGGACCTGCTGTATCAGTTCAATTCAGTTCAGTCGCTCAGTTGTGTCCAACTCTTTGCGACCCCATGAATCGCAGCATGCCGGGCCTCTCTGTCCGTCACCATCTCCCGGAGTTCACTCAGACTCACGTCCATCGAGTCCGTGATGCCATCCAGCCATCTCAGCCTCTGTTGTCCCCTTCTCCTCCTGCCCCCAATCCCTCCCAGCATCAGAGTTTTCCAATGAGTCAACTCTTCACATGAGGTGGCCAAAGTACTGGAGTTTCAGCTTTAGCATCATTCCTTCCAAAGAAATTCCAGGGTTGATCTCCTTCAGAAGGGACTGGTTTGATCTCCTTGCAGTCCAAGGGACTCTCAAGA
>SJYF01000094.1:7519979-7533057 GCA_006410515.1 Procapra przewalskii
CCAAGCCTGGAGCCCAGGAGTCTAAGTGGCTGAAGTTCAAGGAAGACATAACCCGACCAAGGTGGGGCTGTCATGTCAAAGCTGGGAAAACTTGGACTTCCCCAGGAGTCCCTGGGTTAGGATTCCTGAGCTTCCACTGCAGGAGGCACGGGTTCGAGCCCTGGTTGAAGAACAAAGATCCTGCATGCCAGGACTGGGAGCCAGGGGAAAAAAAACACAAGGACCCTGAGTTACGGGATGGAGACTCATGCCCTGCAGGTGCTCACTCCCAGGGACTCAGCGCTAGGGTCCTTGGGTGTGGCCTCAAGTAGGAGCTACCAGCAGATGGGGACAAGGCAGAGGGCTGTCTCCCTCGGGGCAGCTAGCACCCCCCCCTTCCCCCCAGGCCTCCGACGAGAGTCAGGGTGGATAAGGGAGGACTGGGCCCCGGGGGGGCTCCTGGCTGGTCAGAGTGGGAACACAGAGCTGCCTGGGAAGGGCTGGCTCCCTGGGTAGCCTGTCCCGAGACACAGGGTCAACTCCAGCAGGCACCCCAGGGCACGGTGCAGACACCTAGGGGTACACCCGGAGCCCGAACCGGTGACCGCCACTCTGGTTGAAGCTGAAAAGGCAGGACGGCTGTGGCGGGCGGTGGTGAAGGGACTCGAAGGCTCGAGAAACGGGCACCTGGGGTGGATGGGCTGCCAGGCCGGAGAGGTCTAGGGAAAGGCCCGGAGGACAAAGCGGGTGCGGAGACGGAGGGGCTTCTGCATGACCACAACGATCAGTGTGGTCATGTCCCAGAAAGAAGGCAGGGCTGACGGCAGGCAGGACAGGCTGTCATGAACCCGGCCTGCAGACGGCCCTGGGGAAGTGGGACCCAAGCGCAAGCCCAGGGGGTGGCTCTTTCCCCGCAGGGGCGCGGACTTTGCGGTAATTGTGATGAGCAGCCAGGCTGGAGGCCGGCCCCAGAGTGAGGCCTGCAGAGCGTCCTGACCGAGCGTAAGGAGACGGGACAGACAAGGGCACTTCTCAGTTTGTGCCAACAGAAGAAATCAAATACAGATGGACCGATGGCTGGGGGAAGACCCAGCAATAAAAAGTCACGATCGCCTTGCAAACAAATGCAGGTTCAGCCACATGCCCCCACTCAACAGCCAATAAACTGAAGGGCAGGCTTCGGTGGAGAAGCAAGGACTTTATTCAGAAAAGCCGGCAATCTGGGGAGATGGCAGACTTATGTGCAGAGACACCGCTGAAGATTCTGCTCAGCCGTGATGATTTTAAAGGGAAAGGAGGGTGCTATCTCAGTTAATCATTAAGACAGAAGGTCAGATTCTTCATTATTTTTCCATGGCACACAGGCCTGCTGACTTCCCTGATCTTCTCTAAACACTGTCTTACCCACGTGGTCGGCCTGCAAATTCATTAAGGGGGAGCTGGGGAAGAGAGTCAGTCTTTCTTTAACTAATTGATTTCTCATCCCTATTCCTTCTAATCCAGGAAAGGAATCAACAGGGTAGGTAAGACCCCTCTCCTCCAGCTCTCCCAGCCTCTTAATAGCTCATCCAGTCACTGAATGGAAACGCCATCAGGACCTGCCCCTGGGCCCCCAGGATGGGAGTAGGTAGGTTTAGACACTAAGTCGTGTCCTACTCTTTTGCGACCCCATGGACTGTAGCCTGCCAGGCTTCTCTGTCCATGGGACTCTCCAGGCAAGAATACTGGAGTGGGTTGCTATTTCCGTTTCTAGGGGATCTTCCCAACCCAGGGATCGAAACTTAGTCTTTAACATCTCCTGCGTTAGCAGATGGATTCTTTACCACTGAGCCACCGGGAAAGCCCGTGGCATGGGTTTAGAAAAGAAGAATGTGGAATGTTGCCTAGTGAGCTCAACTTTAAGATTAAGGTCTAAGGAGAACAGGAATTAGCACACAGAAAATGTGCCAAAGGAGCTGCTGACACGCTGCAGCCCAGCTCCCATTCCTGACTCAGTCTTTAGACTCAGGACTCACTGACTGAAGAGCCGGCTGATCCCCAAGGAGGAAGGACCCCACAGTATAACAGCCAGTACACGTTGCAATATTTTCCCCAATGCTCCTCCAAACGGGACCTTGTCCATTTATTCAGCTGATAGCCCAAGGGGGATGCAGAACACCCACACATCTGGAGGACTGTCGGACACTGGGCCTGAACTGGCTTGGACACCAGGAATGTGATGTCTCATGAAGGTGCCTGCTAAATAGGGACCTACAAACACCAGGTGATAAGGGCAGCCCCGTCCGAAGTCCATCTTACACGGAACCACGGGTTCCGCAGACCCATCGAGGAGTGGATTCTCTGAGCCCCAAACGAACACCCGGGGTTGTCAAACTTAGCAGGCGGTGCCCTTTCCACATTGGTTCTGCTCTCTGGGGTGAGAGCAATGGGAGAAACTGGATGGCTTCAAAACAGACCCCTCCTTCGCCAACATCACGAATCAGAAACAGCATCACATTCCAGGAAAGGAGGCGTCAGAGATCAGTACCAGCTTCAAGGAGATGAAGGATGAGTGTCGGCCCCACCGTGCCTCACGGCAATTCCTGAAGGTCCTGGAGGAGGCCACGAATCCGCACAGGCCCTACCAAAGCCAGCCTGGGTCACAGGGCTGTGCCGGAGGGGAGGGGGGAGGCAGTCTCTGCCGGAGCAGACGAACAGAGTCCCACAGACGGGGTATGCAGCCACCCAAGCAAACACATCCTTTCCTAACCCTGGCGAAAAGAAGGATTTGCAATAACACACATCCAGGACTTCCCTGGAGGTCCAGTGGCTAAGACTCAACGCTCCCAATGCAGAGGGCCCGGGGTTCGATCCCTGGTCAGGGAAGTAGACCCCACATACTGCAGCTAGGAGTTCACATGCTACAAGGGAAGACTCTGCATGCCCTAACAAAGAATGAAGACCAACGTGCTGCAACTAAGCCCTGGCACAGTGACATACAAACGTATTTTTTAAGAAAGAAAGAATGCACACCCCCATGGGAAGAACGACAATATACACCTACAGTCCCCCAGGCGGGGCCAGCTCCCCTGGCCTCAGTCATCACACAGACCAGAGAGCCTGTGTCTCGGTCCACAGCAAATCACAGGGATCCATTTATCAATGGCACTGGGTTGATCGGGCCAAATAAGCAAGCCAGACCACGAAAGGCCTTGGTGAGACCACACAGGTTCCAGGGGCTGCCTCATCCTCCCCCTTCCTTAGAGGCAGCCGTCGGGGGCGCTCTGGACCCCCCTCCTCCATAGCAAAGGGCAAACTGCTGCGGCGTGTGCTTCCTGTGACAAAAAAGGAAACACACACTGATGGCTCAGATTCTAGAAGCAGAAACCTCTGACCCCAAAGTCACCACCCCATCCCCACCTCAGACACCGCTCTGCCCACGTCCTGGGTCACGCAGATGCCACCAGCTCTGAGCAGGGCTCAGCCAGGAGCGGGCTCCACGGCATGTCCCAGCTGCACCCAGAGCCCCAACAGACTCCACTGAGCAGAGGCACCGGGGCAGGAAAAGATGCCACTGGAGTTTGTGGCAAGCTGCGGGGTCGGGGGGGCGATCACAACACGGGCAGGCAGGCCATCTGCAGAAGAGGTTAGACTTTTGGGGAAACAACCCCCAGAGTACTGTGTGGTCCTAATAAAGACAGGATCGGCTTCCCTGGTGGCTCAGCAGTGAAGAATCGGCCTGCCAGTGCAGGGGACCCAGGCTCGATCCCTGGTCCAGGAAGATCCCACACACCACGGAGCAACAATGCCTGTGTGCCACAACTTCCAAGCCCGTGCGCCCCAGAGCCTGTGACCCGCAGCAAGAGAGGCCACTGCCGCGAGAAGCCCGCACACCGCAACGGCAGCAAGGAAGACCCAGCACAGCCATAAATAAATAAATAGTTTAAAAAAGAAAGGAATGATGGTCACCCGGCCAGCTCAGAGGACAGAGAGCAGATGCCTTGGAAGCAGCAAGGGCATGCGAGCCGGGTCAAGACGTCAGGTCCGCTGTGGAAGGAGAGGGGGTGGGCAGCGTCAGGTCTGTACCTGGGGGAAGCAGCCGTGCCACAAACTCAGGTGCACACACGGCGCGCAGGGCGGACAAGGCAGGTGGCAAGCGCAGTTTCCTGGGCCATTCAGGCGAAGGCGTCCCTGCACAGCTGCCCTGCAAGCCCAGAGCTCCACACTTTGGCCTGTCAGCGGGGTTCCGAGTGATGGGTTGAGGGATATGAGAGCCACGGGGTAGCTGGGCTGTCCAAGGGATGTGTGTTGAGGGAAGGAAGGAAGGCATGAGACAGAGCTGGAGGGGCTGCAGTGTTTGCACCTGAGTCTGGGAAGAGCTCCTTTGCACCTGGTGGGTGTAACACAGCCTAGATTCAGGCCACCATAACCCCACGACACCCACTGACTGTACAGTCACAGAGCGCCTGTGTGCTGCGCCCTTGGCGGGGAGCGGTCAAGCCAGAGCAGCGAAGTCCTGGACCAGAGGCCTGACCTGGGACACGAGACAGAGGACGCCAAGCATGGGGGCACCCCAGGACCACCCCCTCTGAGGCTCTACACTGGCCAGGTCATGGCTCACGGGCCCATGCTGGGGGTCCTCCATGGTCAATGAGAGCATGTGGCCAGTATCCTATATCTGAGGGCACGCCTCACCACTCTGCAGAGTTGGGACCCAAGACAAACAAAACACGGCAGCCAAGGGGGAAAGGACAGCGGGGCTCAGGTCTCTGACCGGTCCGCCCCCAGCCCGCCAGGTGCCCCTCCTCTACCTCTGCCCCTCCTCTCTTGAACAAGGATGTCCTCCACTCACGTCTGCCCACTGGGCATCTCCCCGGCCTCCCCCGTGGACCCAGCTCTTCCAAAGCTTCCAGTGGTCCCACTTGGGTGAACTTGAAGTCTGAAGCCAGAGCTCACGTGCAGAATTGCAGATTCCTGCTTCCTGCACACCCCGAGAGCAGCAATTTTCTTCTCCGTGAAGCCACAGCTTTGGGGTTGCCTGTGTTCATGGGCACCCTGAGATCTTCCCAAAACAGAGGAGGGAAGGTGCCCACCTGGCCCCATCTCCGTTAAGCAAGATGTCTATGATGGGAAATTTACACATATCAGGACATCCTAGCCTTTCCAGAAAGTTTAGTTGCCCTCATTTCCGGGTTTCCAGAGGCCCATGGGGTGGGAGATCCCGCCCACTCACTGGTGCCCAGTCAGATGGAGGAGGGCATCCTGAGGGCATCCAGGAGGAGGTGGGGGGCAAAGGGAAGAGGTTGTCTGGAGCCCTGGATGGGGGAGCCCCGGCATCAGCATCCTCGGGGAGAGGCAGGATCTGGGGTGAGGAGTAGGAAGAGGAAAAAGAAACAAGAGAAACACTGTGTCTTGGCCCTGAGCTGGACCTCGCAGAGCTGACTCTCTCGGGGCAGGGGGGATATCAGGACTTGGCCCCCGGGACCAGGAGTATTTCTGAGGAGGGGGATTTCAGGACTCAGCCTCCAGGACTAGGAGCATTTCTGGGTCACATCCCTGGCCCCATTCCATTGAGCTGCAGGCGCTCACAATGGAGGTGGCTCCCTGGAGTCCACAGCGGAGTGTGACTTTACCAAACCCCAACATCAGCAGAACAGCCCCCTCCAGCTGACTCAGCAGAGGGCCCTCCTTTCCTGTGATCCTCAGAAGAACTCAAGAGGATGGGCTTTTCCTTATCTTGTAGATAAGAAAATGAAGCTCACCTTCTGTGTCCCCAAGCACCTGTGAAGTTAGAGAAGGCAGAACAAGAAGAGTAGAGATGTAGATAAAGAAATGAGAGCAGAAAGTCAGTTCCGTTCAGTTCAGTCACTCAGTCATGTCCGACTCTTTGCGACCCCATGAATCGCAGCACGCCAGGCATCCCTGTCCATCACCATCTCCCAGAGTTCACTCAGACTCACATTCATTGAGTCCGTGATGCCATCCAACCATCTCGTCCTCTGTTGTCCCCTTCTCCTCCTGCCCCCAATCCCTCCCAGCATCAGAGTCTTTTCCAAGGAGTCAACTCTTCGCATGAGGTAGCCAAAGTATTGGAGTTCCAGCTTCAGCATCATTCCTTCCAAAGAAATCCCAGGGCTGGCCTCCTTCAGAATGGACTGCTTGGATCTCCTTGCAGTCCAAGGGACTCTCAAGAGTCTTCAACACCACAGTTCAAAAGCATCAATTCTTCAGCACTCAACCTTCTTCACAGTCCAACTCTCCCATCCATACATGACCACAGGAAAAACCATAGCCTTGACTAGACGGACCTTAGTCGGCAANTAGGTTGGTCATAACTTTTCTTCCAAGGAGTAAGCGTCTTTTAATTTCATGGCTGCAATCACCATCTGCAGTGATTTTGGAGCCCCCCAAAATAAAGTCTGACACTGTTTCCAGAAAGTCAGTTAAGTGTACAATTCTTACAACTCCCATGTTGGCATGGAGCTTCCTAGCTGCCAAAGCAAAAAAATATATGCAGTGTGTTTTAAGGCTTATATTGACCATGGTATGGAGCCCCGTCAGGGCCTCAAGGCTCCCAGGAGTGCAAGCTGGTGGCTGCAGATTAGGCATGTGCACACTTCCAGGTTGAGACAGAGAGACAGAAAGTTGTGCTGGGGATTCCATGCCGAGCAATGAAGACAGCCCTGTCTGCTGCAGACAGCAGGCTTCTCTGCTTTAAGCCCCTGGATCTGATGAGGCAAGCAGAGGATCTCAGGGTTCCCTGGCAGCCACATGACTCTGTGGGACAGTCAGGGGGAGTGAGGGGACTTAGCTCAAGTCTGTCATTGTCCGCCCTGCACTGGGGACTCTGCCCCAGGAAATGACCCCCTAAAATGAAATTAAAAAGTCACTAGAGTGGGCTTAACAATCCAACCATAAGATAGGACTACAGAGTAAATGGGAGATAGCCCAGCCCAGCCCCAGGGGCACCAGGGGCACTCTCCAGGGATTCCCACCTGAAGGGTGGCTCTCCAACGTGACTCACATGTGTCATGTGATACAAGAGGACGTGTGTGCAAGAAGGCCAAGAGAAAAGGACAACACAGGGGTGGAGGCACGATGGTGCAGCCACAGAGACCTCAGGAGTAAATCATCTTCTCCTCAGACTGATCGAGCCTAAAAGGAACTTACCTCCCACTCTCACCGCCCCAACCCATCCCTCTCCTCACATGTCCTGTCTCTGGTAGAGTCGTCCAGCTCTCTTTTTTCCCTGTACACTACAGAACCCCTGATTTTTGCCAGGCATATGCTCACCCACAATAAAGACTACATTTCCCAGTGTTCCTTGTGGCCAAGTGTGGCCATGTGATTAATTTCTAGCCAATGGGATGTGAGCAAAGTGAACTCTATGTTCCACTTCCAGGTCATGCTCTTAAAGAGACAGCATGCCTCTCCTTCCCTCTCTTCCTCCCCTCATCCTGGGGAATGCAGGCCTGATGGGAGCTACCCTGGACCATGCAGATGAGGGCAAGATGCCAGGGATGGCAGGGGCCATGACAGCTTCACAGAGCACAGCTGGCCCTACAACCCAGACTTCTATGGGAGAGAAATAAATGTCCACCCTGTTTGTGTATGTTATGTGTGCTCACTCAGTTGTGTCCGACTCTTGGCGACCCCACAGACTGTAGCCCGCCAGGGTCCTCTGTCCATGGAATTTTCCAGGCAAGAATACTGGAGTGGGTCGCCATTTCCTTCTCCAAGGGATCTTCCCGACCCAGGGACCAAACCCAAGTCTCCTGTGTCTCTTGCGTTGGCAGGCGGACCCTTTACCACTAGCACCACCTAGGAAACCCCGTTTAGTCAGTTATTTTGAGTCTGTCCTATGCAGCCCAATCTACGTCCCAACTAAGAGACCATCCCAACTGACGGTCACTCTGTCCCCTCATCTCCCAGGCCAGTACCTGTGAGTCTCAACAGTTAAGCCCCAACCATTAAAAATAGCCACAGCTGCCAATTCCTTGGGTTTCTCCTCACCCATATTTCTTCATGGACCACCCCTGCCCCCCAGAAAAACATAACAACTCCAGATTTACAGCTGAAAAAAGGTGAGACTCAAAGAAGTTAAGCAATTTGCCCAGATCACACAGCTAGTAACCCGGAGTACCACTACTCAGAGACCATCAGACCGGAAAATCCATCCTCTCAGTATCTCCCCTTCTGTGTCTCCCTCAGAGCCACGCCCTCCTCTCCATCACCCTGGGCCTGGCTGCCAAGTCCGTTCCCTCCCATCTCATGGCCTCCACTCTCCTCCCAACAAGGCAATCTGAGGGCATCACCACCACCCTGATTAAGCTTGCTATGGCTCCCCATTGCCTCCAGGCAAAGGCAGCTGCCTCACCACACGATGATGTTTAGGGGCCCTGGTACCCGGCCCCAGACTACTCCCTCCAGGCCACCGTAACCCACACTGACTAGCTCCTTCCCAATCCTGACATTTCCTACTTAACACGCCAGACACCCAGAGCCCCTGCCATGGGGCTGGCACAATGCCAGGCCCTTCCCCACCAGAGCCCAGAGAGGGTGGGGCTGCATGCCCATTTTACAGGAGAGGAGACTAAGGCTCCCACAGATGGGTGACTCACCCAGGGACCCACGGTCTGGGGCCCCTGGAGCGGGAACTCAAACCCACGTTGTCCATCTGGCATGTCTCTTCACTTCCCACGTGTCTAAGTCAGGAGTGAGTGAGGCCCCAGCTGACACCAGGCTGCAGCCAGACTATGTGGTGGGCAGGGGAGGTAGGAATACTTTGGTCCCAGGACACATGATAGAAGGCTCAGAGAGGTGAGGTGACTGTCGAGAGTACACAGCTGGGGAGCACCCCGGAGGGCTGAAGCCAGGAGCCCAGACACCCCTGGATGAGCCCCCCTGCACCACAGGAATTGTAGGTCTGCACGTGGAAAGTGCCAGGCTGCCCCTTCTTCCTGCACAAACTAGGTTGAGTCCCAGCAGCTCTCAGAGCCTCAGTTTCCTCCTCCTGCACACGAGGGGGCCTGGATAGGTACTTCTGGAGGCTGGCAGCTCCGTGCACCCTCTGGGCCTCCTGAGGGAGGAGGTGTCCCAGGCAGGGCGCTGTGTGAGGAGGATGGTGGGCAGGGAGCACCAGGCTGGCATCCTCTTCACTCAGCACTCAGCTTCCCTGTTGGAACTCCAACCCCTAAAGCATCCCCACTTTCTGGGCTGAGGGGTCCTGCTTCAACTTGCAGTCAGCCTCACGTCACATGCAAGGAATGGATGTGTTCATCCTGGCCACGTGTCCAGGCACCCCAACTCCCACCCTGCATGAGAGGCTGGGAGCCAGGGGTGGACAGGGAGCCTGGGGTCAGGAGGATCTATGCTCAGGGCCTCTGCAAGCCAGTCCTAGCAGACCTTTGACCCCCAGCCTCTGCATGAGGAGGGGACTGTTGGGAGGCACAGACCCCACCACCTCCCAGCTCCTCCCACAGCTCAGGGTCCTGGGGGGTCCCTTGCCCCTCTGGGCAGAGTCGGACATGACTGAGCAACTAATACACATGCACACAAGCAGCTTCAGTCGCGTCCGACTCTTTGTGACCTCACGGGCTGTAGCCCGCCAGGATCCTCTGTCCATGGCATTTCCCAGGCAAGAATTTTGGAGAAGATTGCCATTTCCTTCTCCAGGGGACCTTCCCGACCCAGGGATGGAACCTGAGCCTCTTGTCTCCCGCACTGGCAGGCAGGTATTTTATCACTAGCGCCACCTCTCTGAACTTGGTTCATAGCAAATACTTCTCAACCCTTCCTTCTCTGGAGGACAAGTGGGTGCTAAGCACCTTTTAAATCTTCTCTGGAAAGGCCCTGGAGTGTTTCTTTTCCTTCAAGGATGTGCCCTATCAACCAGGGCAGGTAGGTGTGGGGCCTGGCGAGGGCAGGGTAGGACTGCAAGCTGCACCTATGATGACCCTCACCTACTCGACGACTGCTGTGCCCACTGCCCCTGGGAAGGCAGGGACAGAAATCTGCTCCTAGAGCTCAGCGTTCTAGGCCCACTGCCTGAGGTCAGCCAGGCCAGCCATCCAGCCATCCAGCCATGCACTGAATCACTAAGTTTTCTCTAAGCACCTGCTCTCCCCAGACCATTCCAGCCCCAGCAGCTTCAGGGCACCAGGGACACACAGAGAAGCAGTAACGTGGTCCTTTGCTGACAGCAGACACATCAGCACTTCATGATAACAGAGGCAATGCCTGCTGTAGGAGAGCTGCCGATTTAGTGTAGGGGGACCTCAGGGCAAAAATTAAAATCAACACGTAGGAGTAAAGAAGGCTCACCAGAGAGAGAGAAAGCAGGCTGGGCTTTGAAGGATGTATAGGAGTTCGTCCTGTAGGCAGAATGGGACTGGATATTTGAAGTAGAAAAGTGTGAGGGATAATAAGAAAGGGGACGTTTGGTAAGACTGGAAGGTAGGGTGGGCGTGGGGGCACCAGGGGAAGGCAGGTCTTCAGCCAGATGGGGAAGGGCCTTTGTCCCAGGCTGTCCCTGAAGTACAAGTTTCCACCAAGGAGCCTTTCAGAGGGAGCGGCCTGTGGAAAAGGCAACGTAAGCAGCTCTTCTCCCTCCCAGCCCATCAGAAAGCCCACGTCTTACATGCATTGTGTGATTCTAGCTATTCAATTTCTTCTGGGGAAAACGGGGAGAGGGGAGGGAATTGTGGAGAAGGACGTTGGGGACTCTGGGTCAGGGGAGGGGCAGGACGTGGGTAGACTGGGGCAGTACTGTGGTCCTCCTAGGAAGACCCCGTCCTCCCAGTTCTGAGACCCAAATCCCTGGGACCAGTCTAGAGAAGAAGCAAATCCACCGGTTCCAGATGTGGGGCCACCCCACCCCATCCAGAGGTGTAAGCCAGGCCTTCCCATCACCTGGACCCTTCCTCTGTAGACCCGGCTCCATTCACTCTTCCAGGGGCAAAGATCTCATCCCTCCTTGGGGCCTGGATGCACACAGCCTTTTGACATTTTCACAGATATAGTTTTGCCTTTGGCTGAGTTAGGTCCACTCCGTAACTCTTCCACTCTCACCCCCAGTCCTGGCTCTGTCCACACAGGCCACAGAGAACAAGTCGGGTCAGCTTATCCCTGAAGGTTTCAACATTTCTGTCCCCAGTGGGAATAGCAGGGGCGACAGTCCAGAGTTGAGACAAGCTTGGCTGTTTCAGGAAAGAGGCAAACGAAGGCAGGGCGGCTGGGGGGAGGCGTTGAAGAGGCAGAAAAAGCAGGTCTGCTTGGAGGCCAAACAGGCAAACCTCAAGAGTGGGCCTTCTCATTCTTGGAGCAGAAAACGTGGGCTGAGGGATGTTCTGGGTGGTGGGCAGGGAGCACTGAGGTTTGCAGGAGGGAAGGGCCCAGGGGGAGAGGAGAGAGAGCAAGGCGGAAATCAGAACTTACCTCATGATAACTCTGGCTCAAGCGGACAGGCTCGGGAGGCTGCCCCAGCCTCTACCGGGGAGGGCAGGGGGACCCAGAGGGTGCCTGGAGCTGAGCCCAGGCCCGCCTCTCAGCATAAAAACGGACGGTAGTGGTGAAGACCCCAGGGTGGGCCCCTGCTCTCCTGTCTCTCAAAGGAGGTGGGTCTGGGCCTGGTGGCCTCCCCCCAGATCTTCCGGCTGCTGCTCAGAGCTCCAGGCCTCTGTTCCAGGCAGGACCTCACTGCTCAGGTTTGACTCACCCCACCCCGCCACAGGCCCACGAAGTGAGGGGCAGTGGTACGGCCTCAGAGCTGGTCATCACAGAAGAGGACAAAGCCCACATCACAGAGCTGATGTGGCCACGGAGCCCGGGACGCAAAGCCCTATATCCCCAGCCATGCCTGCCTGCTGCTGCCCGCCTCCTCAGCCTCCAGTCGCCCTACTAAGTGTAAGTGACCCTTACACAGTCCCCCAAAGACCTCTCTCCCACTCTCCAGGGCCCACCTCAGGGAGAGCAGCCCACCCCCACCGGAGCCCCTGGCCACCCCTGGCTCCTCAGAGCCATCCCAACCTGTTCTCGCCATGTCCCTGCCACCCTGTCCCTCCGCCCTCCTGACCAGCACTTCCGCCTGCCCAGGACTCTGAGCCAGAGGCCTGAGGACAGCCCTCAGCTCTGCCCTCAGCCCTCGCACCAGGCCACAGAGTTGCTCTTGCTCGACCTGCTTCACGACGCCACCACCCTCACTAGGCCTGGAGGCAACCTCTGTCAGTCCAGTTCACGGAGATCTTCCTCCCCTGCGTCTCCTCCGTGTCCACCTCGTATTCATAACCAGCACTTTCACTTCCCCGTGCACCTGCTCAGAACCATCTGCGGCTCCCTGCTGCCTACAGGACCAGAGTCACTCCTCAGCCTGCCTTTCTGGCAACATCTCTCTCGCTACTGTCTCTCATGTATTTGTGAGATCTTTGATTTGCACACCACTCTCTCCATACATTTGCTCAGGCTGTTCCCACAGCCCAGAATGCCTTCACCACACTCATTTCCCTAGCAAACTCCTATTCATTCTTCAGAACCCATCACCTCCAGATAGCCCTTCTCAATACCCACTGCCACCCATCCAAGAGCTACTCCTCATGATTCTCACAGGTCATATATGTTCTGCTCTTACATGTGTGTGTCTTAGAACCCAGTGATCACTATGAAAATGCTAGCTATCCTTGACCACTAATTTTCCCAGCAGTACATGAACTGAGAAATTCCAGATGTTCAAGCTGGATTTAGGAAAGGCAGAGGAACCAGAGATCAAATTGCTAACATCCGCTAGATCATGGAAAAAGAAAGAATTCCAGAAAAACGTCTACTTCTGCTTCACTGACTATACTAAAGCCTTTGACTCTGTAGATCACAACAAACTGGAAAATTCTTAAGCAGATAGGAATACTAGACTACCTTACTTGCCTCCTGAGAAATCTGTATGCAGGTCAAGTAGCAACAGTTAGAACTGGATGTGGAACAACGGACTGGTTCCAAATTGGGAAAGGAGTACATCAAGACTGTATATTGTCACCCTGCTTATTTAACTTATATGCAGAGTACATCATATGAAATGCCAGGCTGGATGAAGCATAAGCTGGAATCAAGATTGCCAGAAGAAAAGAAAGCA
>SJYF01000094.1:7604380-7623181 GCA_006410515.1 Procapra przewalskii
GAATAGAAATTAGAAAATGTATTTAAACTAAATTATAGTAAAGATAGTAAATCTCCAAATTTGGAAATTCAATTAAAGCAATATTTACAAATAGATTTATAGTTTTTAATTGGCTCACCAAAGCAGAAGCGAGGCACCGTTGTGGATGAGCCCTGTGGTGAAAGTAAACTCCAATGCTGTAAAGAACAGCACTGATTAGGAACCTGGAATGTTAAAGGTCAAGGTCAAGCAGGAGATGGTAAGAGTGAACATCAGCATCTTAGGAACCAGTGAAGTGAAATGCAGACCCTTGGACTGCACAGAGATCAAGCCAGTCCATCCTAAAGGAAATCAACCCTGAATATTCACTGGAAGGACTGATGCTGAAGCCCAAGCTCCAACAGTTTGGCCACCTGATGCAAAGAGCCAACTCATTGGAAAAGACCCTGGTGCTGGGAAAGCTGGAAGGCAAAAGGAGAAGGGGACGATGGGGGACGACAGAGGATGAGATGGCTGGATGGCATCACCGACTCGATGGACATGAATCTGAGCAAATTCTGGGGGACAAGGAAGCCAGGCGTGCTGCAGTCCATGGGGTGGCAAAGAGTCAGACATGACCTGGCAACCGGACAACAACAACAAACTGACTCACAAGCAATTGTGTACATTTTACACTCAAGAAGCTGGTGACGGAAAGACAAAGGGAAAGCAAGAGGAAAGGACAAGCAGAAGTCATCGGAATAGAAAACTCAGGGAGTGGGAGTTTGGGGTTAGCAGTTGCAGACTATCACATATAGAATGGATAAGCCACCAGGTCCTCCTACATAGCACGGAGAACTATATTACTACCCTTTGATAAACCGTAACGGAAAAGAATACTAAAAGAATGTATTAAATGCGCAACCGGATCACAGCCCTGTGCAGCAGAAATCAGTACAACATTGTAGGTCAGCCACACTTGAATTAAAAAAAAAAAAAGAAATTCCATATAATTAATAAAATTGAAGCGAATTCTTTGGGGGGAAAGAATGAAAAAATTTTAAATCCTAGCAAGAGTAATTTTTAAAAAGAGAGGGAAAGTCAGATTTTTAATATCAGTAGTCAAAAGAGGACATCTGCCGCCCCTACAAATGTCAAAAACAAAAGGAATGCCATAATGTACCAATAAATTTTGACAATTGAGATTAAATATACAAATTCTTCAAACAAGTCACCTAATAAAACTGACAGAAAAAGAATATAAAAAATCCAAGTAGTCTAAAAAAAAAAAAATCTGTCCTCTAACAAAGAAAATCCAGAACCATGTGCCTTCATTTGTGAATCCTTCTAACTGTTTAAAGAAAGCCTGACCCTAATATTATCCAATTTATTCCAAGGAATAGAAAAGAAGGAAACACTTTCCATCTCTTTATGAGGCCAGGGTAATTCTGATAAAGATATTACAGGAATTTTAATATATAGAGATCAATTATTTTCATGAACAGAGATGTAAAAATTTTAAGCAAGATTTTAACAAATCTAACCCAGCAATATATTTTAAAGGGGTAAAATATAGCAACCCCTAAAGGATAATCCATGACAACCAATCAGTGTTTATTCCAAGAATACAAAAGTGTTTCAACACTGAAAAAAAAAAAAAAGCCAGGGTAATTTACCGCTTATGATGGTTAATTTCCCATATCAATTTGACTGGACTACAAGATTCCTAGATGTTAAATGAGACATTGCTGTTGGTTTGTCAGTGAGGGTGTTTCTGGGTGAGATAAACATTTGAATCTATAGAATGAGTAAAGCAGATTCCCTCCCTAATGTGGGGGAAAGGGAATGTGAAAGTCACTCAGTCATGTCCGACTCTGCCACCCCACAGACTATACAGTCCATGGAATTCTCCAGGCCAGAATACTGGAGTGGGCAGCCTTCCCCTTCTCCACGAGATCCTCCCAACCCAGGGATCGAACCAGGGTCTCCTGCATTGCAGGTGGATTCTTTACCCACTGAGCTATCAGGGGAGGCCTCATGCAATCAAAGACTCAAATAGAACAAAAAGTCTGCGTGAGAAAGAACTCCTCCCGCCTGTTTGAGCTAGACCTTGGCCTTTCCAGCCTTCAGATTCCCAGTGAAATATGAGCTCTTCTTGGGTCTTAAGGCTCCCAACTTTCAGACTGAAACATATCACTGGCTTTCCTGGTCCTCAAGCCTGCAGAGTTAGACTAGAACTAAGATAAACATCATTTCTCCTGGTGCCCAGATTGCAGATGGCAGGTTGTGGAAGTCCATAATCATGAGAGTCAGTACCTTATAATAAATCTCTTTCTATATACACAAGCTATTCTCTCTCTTTCTCTGGAGGACCATACTATATCACATCAACAGCCAAAGGAGTGGGGGAATTCTATGACCACCTCAACAGACAGAGAAAAACTAACAAAGCTAATGATAAAAATTCTTAGCAAACTAAGAATGGAATGAAACTTCCTTAATTTGATAAATAAATCTATAAAAACCAGCACACAAATTGGTAAAATATTGAAAGTTTGCCCCCTAAATCAAGGACAAGATAAGGACGTTTCCACCACTTCTGTTCAAACTGTACTGAAGGTCCTACACACTCAGCAATTCAAGGAAAAGACGAAAGCCATCCAGATTGAAAAGAAAAATATAAAGCTGTATTAGCAAACCCATAGAAGGGGAAACAGTGACAGACTTTATTTGTGGGGGAGGGGCTCCAAAATCACTGCAGATGGTGACTGCAGCCATGAAATAAAAAGATGCTTACTCCTTGGAAGAAAAGTTATGACCAACCTAGACAGCATATTAAAAAGCAGATACATTACTTTGCCAACAAAGGTCCATCTAGTCAAGGGTATTTTTCCAGTAGTCATGTACAGATGAGAGAGTTGGACTATAGAGAAAGCTGAGTGCCAAAGAATGGATGCTTTTTAACTGTAGTGTTGGGGAAGACTCTCGAGAGTCCCTTGGACTGCAAGGAGACCAAACCAGTCCATCCTAAAGGAAACAGTCTTGAATGTTCATTGGAAGGACTGATGTTGAAGCTGAAGTTCCAATACTTTTGGCTGCCTGATGCAAGAGCTGACTCATTGGAAAAGACCCTGATGCTGGGAAAGATTGAAGGCTGGAGGAGAAGGGGACGACAGAGGATGAGATGGTTGGATGGCATCACCGACTCAATGGACATGAGTTTGAGTCAACTCCGGGAGTTGGTGATAGACAGGTGATGGTCGCAGAGTCAGACATGACTGAGCGACTGAACTGAACTGATTAGAAAACCCAAACGAGGGAGTTCCCTGGTGGTCCAGTGGTTAGGACCCTGCACTTTCACTGCCATGGGCTAGGTTCAGTCCCTGATTGGCAAGCTCAGATCCCACAGACCACGCACCACGGCCAAAAAGAAAAAAAGAAGAAAAAAAAGAAAAGCCAAATGAACCTACAGACAACTGAATTTAAGTATTAAGAGAATTTAATATTGTTGCTGATACTGTCAATATGCAAAAATCAACTGTATTTCTATATTCCAGCCACAAACAGAACATGAAAAGTTAGAGATGATATCATTTTTAAAAATTCTTGAAAACAAAACATCTAAGAACAAACAATCGTGAAAGGCATGCAAGACCTCTACACTGAAGGCCACAAAGCATTGCCAAGAGAAATTACAGACCTCTATAAATTGAAAAACATAATCATTAACCATTAAAGATCAACATGCTAATCATTTGGAAGTTTCAGTCTTTTTAATGTCAGTTCTCAGCAAAACAATCTAAAGATTTATTACAATCACATCAAAACCCCAGAAGAAACCATTATTGGTGGGAAATGATAAGCTAGTTCTCAAAACATATATGAAAGCGCAAAGCATCAAGAATAACCAGAGTGATGCTGAAGAAGGAGGAGGAAGGCGTGAAGGAGAAAGGTACTTTAGGCACTGGGACAAAAAAACGCAATAAAAATTTTTTAAAGATACTATGATGTTGGTACAAAGAAAAATATACCAGCTAAGAAGGGTCTAGAAGCAGAATCACAAGAAGGTGACACAGAAGGGCAGCCGCAGGGCAACACTTACCAATGAATGGTTCTCATCAATGAATGGTGCTGGGGTAACTAGATACTTGTTAAGGAGAAAAATTATCTTTACCCCCCAACTCCATGTATGCCCAGCAATCAAGTCCAGAGAGATTGCAGACCCAAATGTTAAAAGTAAAATAGTACAGCTTTTTTTTTTCAATTGATTTCTTTATTTCTTTTGTTTTTAATATAATCAGTTCCTACATTTTCGTTTATGGTTTCCTTCTTTCTGCTTGCTTTGGCTTTCTCTTGCTCATCTGTGTTTAGTTAATGCAGAAGCTTGTTGTGCCATGCTTAGCCACTCAGACATGCCTGATTCTTTTGCGACCCCATGGACTGTAGCCCGCCAGACTCCTCTGTCCATGGATTGTCCGGGCAAGAACACTGGAGTGGGCTGCCATGCACTCCTCCAAGGGAAGCTTCCTTATTTGAGGCCTGATTGTGTTTTTAATATAGGGCCGTAAGGCCATCCACAGTTAGAAGGAAATTTACAGGGGTGAAGTTCACAGTGTCTACAAATTACTTTCAAAGGTCGGTGGAAAACACATGTGTATAAAAAGAGCAAAGAGAGCAGAAATGCAGTACAACGGGCAAACGCTCAGTTATGAGGATGATGAAGGATATCTGGGCGTCCCATTTTTCCATGGCTTTGGGATGTTTTCTCCAGTCCCCAAACAGGACCGTGTGGCAAGCCCACCTGTCCCCCTGCTCTGTGGCCTGTGCTCATTCAGTCACTCAGCAACCACTTAGGGAGCACCCAGGGCCCCCAGACCCAGGCTGGGTGGAGCAGAGACAGCGGTGAGGTCCCACGGTCTGCTGCACGTAAGCTGGAGACTGGAAAGCTAGAATAATCCAGTCTGAGTTTGAAGGCCTGAGTACCAGGGGAGCCGATGGTATAAATCCCAGTTCCAGGGCAGGAGGTGAGGTGAGACGTCCCAGCTCATCAGTGAGGCAGGAAAGGGGGGGGGACTTCCTCCTCCCTTCACCTCTGCTGTGTTCAGGCCCTCAGTGGCTTGGATGACACCCACCCATATCGGGGAGGCTGACCTTCTTTACTGAGTCCATCAGCTCAAATACTAACAGACACGTGCAGAATTAATGTGTAATCTGGGCACCCCACAGCCAGTTAAATGAACCCATAAAATGAACCGTCACATCACGAATGGAATGCTATCCAGCAATAAATAAAGGAACAAGGGGAAACATGACACAGATGAATCTCAAAATCAGAACACGGAAAAGAAGAAGGCAGACAAAAACGTGTACACAGTCTAGGGACGATTGATACGGAATTAAATGTATCTATGTGACAGAGAGCAGATCAGCGGTTGCCTGGGAAATTCAAAAATATCTTGAGATAAATGAAAACATGACCTACTGAAACTTACGAAATGCAGCAAAAGCAGGTTCTAAGAGGGAAGTTCACGGCGATAAACGTCTACCTTCGAGGCTTAAAGAAGTTGAGCAAGTTGCTCAAGAATAAACCGTCAGTAAATGACAATATCAAAATCCAAACCTTGGTCTTTCTGACTCCAAACCCCATGCTGCTAGCTAACTGCCACATTGAGTGTAGAAGGCTGCTCCAATCTGGAGCTTTATTCTGTAAACCAAAGGCAGTTTATTAGAAGAGAGGTGTAGACCCACCTAGCAGATAGAAATAGTAAAGCTAATTTAATCAGAAATTCACTTTACAAACGAAGAAATGTAGGTGTAGGGTTCCAGAATGTTCCCTTATACCAATTAGCACATTGGTGGAAGAAGTTAAGTACGAATCTTGCCGAAGTATGACTGAAGGTGAAGATGTAAAACCATTTAGAAAGTTGCCTAGGTATGAGCTGATAAGGGCGTAGAATGAAATGAGAGCAGCGGAATCGGAAAGTGCAGTTATGAAGGATGAGAAGTCAGCTAGGAAGTCTAATATACAGTTGATTCGTGCGCGTGTCTCGCTGGCAAGCCTTGGTTCACTGGGTTTCGTGCTAACCCTTTATAACAGCTAGTGTTTACAAAGTGTTTGCACATGTACAGTGTAATTTAAGTCCTCTCTGGGGTAGCTGCTCCTTTTTCACAGATGAGGAGATTGATATTTCAACCAATTCTTTGCCCCAAAGCTTACAGTGCATAGATAGTAGAATCATGTTGCCAAAAATCTATGCTTTTAATCAGTATGTCATCTGTAATGTACTTAAATGCTGTGTGGTGGCTTACTCCTGTCTTCTGGAGAAACGTGATGGGGTGAGAAATAAGTACTGCATAATTGAAATGTTCAGTAGTTACTCTGGTTGAAAAAAATGTAGGTAGCTTTGAATGTGAATTTTTTCTTAGAGCACATGAAGTGGTCATTTATGTTCTTGATGATAAATATAAATTTATGTAAATTCACTGGAAACTTGAGGCTAGATTGAATAGTAAGAACCTTGGCCATGTCTTTAGGAGTGATAGGTAATTGATCTCCAAGGGTAAAGAGAATACTGTAGTCTCTTATCTCATACTATAATTTCCTCCTTTGTTTTTTCTTACACTTTATATTTCTCTTGTGGTGTTTTTAACATTCTACCTTGGATAATTTGTGTTTATGTGTCTCTTAACTCTCGTGAGCCATCTTCCTCTGAACCTCTGAACCATCTTCCCTGGTGGCTCAGAGGTTAAAGCATCTGCCTCCAATGTGGGAGACCCGGGTTTGATCCCTGGGTCGGGAAGATCCCCTGGAGAAGGAAATGGTAACCCACTCCAGTATCCTTGCCTGCAGAATCCCACGGATGGAGAAGCCTGATAGGCTACAGTCCATGGAGTCGCAAAGAGTCGGACACTACTGAGCGGCTTCACTTACTTACATACTTAACTCTTGTTAGACTATAAACTCCTAAGCGATAGCAATTACTAGGCATTTATGTGTTTTCTATTGTTGCTTTTCAATACTTTTCTTTTATTCTGCATATAGTTACTGAATCTGTGAATGTGCCAGATCTGTATTAAGTCTTAAGAGTTAAGGAAAGAATAAGATGTAGCTCTTGTGTCCGGAGGCTTATGTCTAATATAGACACAAGTGTAACAGATAATTCTAGTGCAGTATAAAACTGTAATTGTGAAGTTAAAGGTACAGTGGGGGCTTAATAGAGAATTGAAAAACATAACTTAGAATTTTAACTGATTTCTTGAAGGATTTAAGAAGTGAAAGATCTCATTGTGAGAATAAGGAAGCAAACAACTGTATTAGCATCTGCCCAGCTATACTTGTTAGTTGATACCTGGAATCATCACATTCTTCCATAAAAGAATAAAGATCTCAAATAAACAACCCAACTTTATGACTTAAGACACCAGAAAAAGGACAAACTAAGCCCAAAGTTAGCAGAGGGAAGGTAATAATAAAGATTAGGGCAGAAATAAAACAGGCTAGAAAACCAATAGACAAGAAAATAAATGAGACTGAGAGGTTTTTAAAGATAAATATCAAACCCTTCGTTAGACTAAGAGAAAAGAAAAAGTAAAAGTCGTTCAGTCGTTTCTGACTCTTTATGACCCCCTGGACTATACCGTCCGTGGAATTCTCCAGGCCAGAATACTGGAGTGGGCAGCCTTCCCCTTCTCCAGTTCTTCCCAACCCAGAGATCGAGCCCAGGTGTCTCACATTGCAGGCAGATTCTTTACCAGCTGAGCCACCAGGGAAGCCCAAGAATACTAGAGAGGGTAGCCAATCCCTTGTCCAGGGTATCTTCCTGACCCAGGAATCAAACCAGGGTCTCTTGCATTGGGTAGGCAGATTCTTTATCAGCTGAGCCACCAGCGAAGCCCAAGAAGAAAGAGAGGACTCAAATAAAATCAGAAATGAAAGAGGAGACATTACAACTGATTCTACAGAAATGAGAAGGATCATGGGCAGTTACCTTGAGCAATGATGTTTCAACAAAGTGGATAACCGAAAAGAGAAAGAGAGATTCCTAAAAACATGTAACCTACCAAGACTGAATCACAAAGAAATAAAAAAATCTAGCAAACCAATAACAAGTAAGATTAGTCAGTGATCAAAAACCTCCCAGTAAAGAAAAGCCCAGGACCAGAATGGCTGAATTCTAACAAACGTTTAAAGCAATCCTTCTTAAACTCTTCCTTAAAAAACTGAAGCAGTAGTAACCTACCAAATTCATTGAAGCCAGCATCACCCTGATACCAAAGCCAGACAAGGACACTACAAGAAAACCACAGATGGCGGATACAGTCAGAGCAGAAACATTGTCTCCATCCTCAGTGAACTTCACAACAGCAGGGACTCTCCCTTCCGTCTCCACATAAACTTCCTCTCAATACTCAGGCGTGGATTCTTCCAAGATCATGAATCAGTTGAAGTGCAGGGGGCCCCAGGCCTTCAGGGGGTCCCAGCACGGGGGGTGTTTGGAGCCTAGAGGAGGCACCCGGCCTGGGTGCACCTGACCTCTCCATCCAGCCCCCTCTCCTTAGAACCAAGGGGACAGTGCCTGCGGAGCCCCATACCGAGGCCACGGACATGGAGCCCAGAAAGGAGGTCACCTCCAGAACTAACTGAGCCCCTTTGTTCAGGTCAGTCTCTTAGTCATGTCCAACTCTGCAGCACACCAGGCTTCCCTGTCCATCACCAACTCCTGGAGCTTACTCAAACTCATGTCCATTGAGTTGGTGACGCCATCCAACCATCTCATCCTCTGTTGTCCCCTTCTCCTCCTGCCTTCAATCTTTCCCAGCATCAGGCTCTTGTCAAATAAGTCGGCTCTCCACATCAGGTGGCCAAAGTTCTGGAGCTTCAGCATCAGTCCTTCCAATGAACACCCAGGACTGATTTCCTTTAGGATGGACTGGTTGGATCTCCTGGCAGTCCAAGGGACTCTCAAGAGTCTTCTCCAACACCACAGTTCCAAAGCATCAATTCTTCGGCGCTCAGCTTTATTCAGTCCAACTCTAACATCCATACATGACCACTGGAAAAACCATAGCCTTGACTCGACGGACCCTTGCTGGCAAAGTAATGTCTCCGCTTCTTAATATGCTGTCTAGTTTGGTCATAGCTTTTCTTCCAAGGGAAGAAATTAATTAATTAATTTCATAGCTGCAGTCACCATTTGTAGCTATTTTGGAGCCTGAAAATAAAGTCTCTTACTGTTTCCATTGTTTCTCCATCAATTTGCCATGAAGTAACGGGACCAGATGCCATGATCTTAGTTTTCTGAACGTTGAGCTTTAAGCCAACTTTTTCACTCTCCTCTTTCACATTCATCAAGAGGCTCTTTAGTTCTTCTTCGCGTTCTGCTATAAGCATGGTGTCATCTGCATATCTGAGGTTATTGATATTTCTCCTGGCAACCTTGATTCCAGTTTGTGCTTCAACCAGCCCAGCATTTCAGATGATGTACTCTGTATATAAGTTAAATAAGCAGGGTGACAATATACAGCCTTGAGGTACTCCTTTCCCAATTTGGAACCAGTCTGTTGTTCCATATCTGGTTCTAACTGTTGCTTCTTGACCTGTATACAGATTTCTCAGGAGGCAGGTCACACGGTCTGGTATTCCCATTTCTTTAAGAATTTTCCACTTTTGTAAACATTTGTAACCATTGCCAAAAGCCCCTTGATCCTTACCAGCCAAGTTCCTGACCCCAAATTAGGCAAAAATGCCCAGCCCAGTGCTCACCCTTTAGCACCCTCCCCAGTCACCTAATGCCACTCTTCAAACAGGAATTTTCTTTGTTTTGAGGCTTTGAAAATTGCCTGCAAACCCATGAAAGACGCTGCTCCCCCAGAGCTGGCCATCTGTTCTAACAGCGTCCGGTGGGCTCTCCACGGCCTGTCAGGAGGTCAGCCCACTGCATTTGCAGCGCCCTCATTATCTTTGCTATATGTTCTTAATAAACTCACACCTTCCTGACATTCTCTGTGTCTGGAAATTCTTCTCCAACGGGTGCGCAGACTGCCTCGACAGTGCTGTCTGTCGGTAGGTCTGAGGCCCCAAGTCCATCGTGAGACTGGAGGAAATGCCTGTGATGTAAGGCATTCGGATAAGAGCCGGGAAATGCGGCTGTTGCCACGAGCCACAGCGAACGTGGCACAAAGGTTCCAGGCCTTGTCACCAGCCTGGTGGGACAGGAAAGGCTGCTGGGAGGGAGTGGGACCCTCCACTCACTGCTGGGGCCCCCACGGAGGGCCCGGCGCTCCAGCCCCCACGGAGGGCTCTGGGGCCTCTGCCCAGCACTCCAGCCCCCACGGAGGGCTCTGGGGCCTCTGCCCGGCGCTCCAGCCCCCACGGAGGGCCCGGCGCTCCAGCCCCCACGGAGGGCTCTGGGGCCTCTGCCCGGCGCTCCAGCCCCCACGGAGGGCCCGGCGCAGCACAGAGACCCAGGACGTCACCAGCCGGAGGGACACGCGGATCCGGGCTCCGGCTGCCCCACCCTGCAAGCACCGTCGGTCTCTCCGCCAGAACCTGAGCCCTGGGTGTGTCCCAGGACCCGGCGTGATGCCTGGCCCACAGCAGGGCTGTTGCCCGGACACAGCAGGACCACAGGGACACAAAGAGCTGGGTTTAGAAAAGTCCAGAATGAGGGCCATCCTGGAGACACGAGGACTGGATTTCACACACACACGGACACACGCACACACGCACACACGGGCGCACGCACACACAGAGAATTGGAGGCCCCCCTGCACTCCTAGCCCAGCAGCAGGGACCTTACCAAGGCTTCAGGGATGCAAGCTAGTTCTGCAGAGTCCAGGACTGGCCTGTCCCATCGAATCCTCTTTCTTGAGGAGGCTGCCGCTACTCTTACAAAGGGCCAAGGGGTGGAAATGGGTGAAGGAGCATTGTTGACCAGCAGCTGCAGGTGGTCCACAGGCGGCGAGTGAAAAATGACCCACCTGGGCACAATCCAGGGTGTAATAATAGACTCTGACCACCAGATGGCGGACAATGATCATCTTTGCTTTTAGTCACAGATACCTACAGCTACCAATTTAAAACAGCTGCACACAAAGGTGAAGAATCTGCCTGCAATGCAGGAGACCAGGTTCGATCCCTGGGTTGGGAAGATCCCTTGGCAAAGGCAACCCACTCCAGTATTCTTGCCTGGAGAATCCTACGGACAGGGAAGCCTGGTGGGCTACAGTTCATGGTAAGTGCTGGACACAGTTAAGCAACCAAAAACCAACACACAAAGCAGAAAAAGGCTGCCACTTCTGGCCATTCAGGACGTGCAGGACGCGCTGCACACGCGGTCCTCTGTTAACCCAGGCTTCACAGTCGCCCTGTGGGGTGCTGCTGCCGTTTTGCAGCCGACACATCCAAGACCCAGCGAGCTCAAATAACCTACCTAAGGTCACACAGTGACCCACAGAGGTGGGATCAAACCCAGGCCTTGTTTTCAGGGTCTGCACTCTGCACTCACTACGCTGTCTCCCATTTGCCCTGTTTGATTTCTCATGTAAGAAGTTTGGGGTTTTCCCTGCAGCACTGGGGTGCTTGTCCCAGCTCTTGACAAGAGCTGACTATTGCATTTTCAGGAATTTCTAAAGCAGTTGTTATACATACATTGATATAAAATAAATCATATACTTGCAATTAAATTCTATTGAAAACAAAGGTAATGGGACTTCCCTGGTGGTCCAGTGGTTAAGAATCCACCTTCCAGTGCTGGTGATGGGGGTTTGATCCCTGGTCAGGGAAATAAGACCCCACATGGAGATCCCACATGGCACAGGGCAACTCGGCCCACTTGCAGCAACTAGAGAGAAGCCCTCGTGAGCAAGGAAGATCCTGCATGCCACTGCTAAGCCGCAACACAACTAAATAAATAAGTATAAACAAAGGTAATAAATATTCAAGACATCACCTAGTTATTATTTTACTAAACTTCACTATCGTCTTTGCTCTTGTTTATTTGTGGAATGAAGACACCATATAACAGTTTACTACTGTGATTCTCTTCCCCTGGAGGAAGTGGTGGCAACCCACTCCAGTATTCTTGCCTGGAAAATCCTATGGACAGAGAAGCCTGGCGGCCTACAGTCTATGGGGTCGAGAAGAGTCGGACACGACTCAGCAACTAAAGAGAGAGAGAGATCTCTTCCGTACCCCAGTGCAGTAACTTCAAGTCAGTGATTTGAAATTAGCCATGGTCGGTGACTTCCCTGGGGGTCCAGCGGCTAAATCGCCAGGCTCCCCAAGCAGGGAGCCGGCGTTTCCTCCTGGGTCAGGGAACTACGTTCCACCTGCTGCAGCTAAAGATCCTGTCTGCCACAGGGAAGGTAGAAACCCTGCACGCAGCAGGTAAGACCCAGTGCAGCCAAATAAGCATTGTTTTTTAAAGAAAGACAGGAGAAATTGGCACTGGCCACGGTGGGGAAAATGGCCAACACTACGCTCTAGGCCTTTTACCCAGAGTCAGTTGCTGCACGCTTACACACAGCGGGCCCCTGCCTGTGGGGAAGGGTATATGGGGTAAGAGCTGCCCTTGGCAAAGATCGTGAGGGCAGAGGAACAGGGGACACCGTGCAAAGAGGGAGCGCAGGAACCAAAGGACGCTGAGCTTAGCAAGCGGGACCCAGACTCGCTTGAAGTCTTCAGGACGTTATGGCCTCTGCTGGCTGACGTCTGGACACAGGAGACTAGGCTTCTCCAAACTGGGTCCTCTGGCTGGTGCCAAGGAGGTAGTTCTAACAATCGGTTGGAGTTTTAAACACGCGCAGCCCCGAAAGGAACCTCCCCATGGCCGGATCCGTCTGCTCGGTGATCCACCCGCTTCACAAGCGGCCTGGGGAAGGCGCCCAGGGCTCCGCAAGCAGCGGCGCTAAGGCCCGGGGACAGGGCACTGAGAGCCGCAGCCGCTTCCTTCCGCTGCCCAGATGCGGACAGCTGTGCCGGTCAGCAGTTCCCAGCGGAAGTCGAGGCTTCTGCTGCACAAGGACACCGGCCACCTGCCCACGCCACACTCAGACCCGGGGAGACCTGAGTCCACATCCCCCTGGGCCGGGGTAACCAGAGCAAGGTCGGGGGGGTGGTCCCCCGCCTCTCCTCCAACCCCCCACCCCCACCTCACCACCGTGGGGAGGCAGGACCCCAGGCCCCTTGACTGTGGTGTGACCCCTCTCCTAGCCTCAGCTTCCTACCCTGTAAAATGGAAAGAGTGTGGTTTTCAAGAGTTGTTCTTTTCTCCCTTCTTGCCAGACGATATTATGGAGATATAGGGGATGCACCGGGTGGCATTTGGAGGTGTCTGGCTGGGGGACCCCATAATGCCTGGGTCCTGCTCCCTCAGTCACCCCTGGCCTTCCTGGGAGGTGCCCTTGGGAGTCGTGGACAAACAGGACACAGAGCCCTTGGTCCCTGGGCGGCTGGTGTCCAGCAGGACCTGTGGGAAGGCTGAGCTGGGGAGCACCACTGGCGCGAACTCTGCAGATGGTCATCCACCCACGCGGAGCTGAGGGAACGGCCGAGACACTCTGCGGCACTCCTGGGGTGCAGGCAGGCCATCTGGGGCAGACGCTGAGTCCCCCCGTCCACTGGCCGGTGGAGGCTGGCAGAAACACACAGGGCTGGACAGGACCCTTCGAAGGGAGAGCAGAGATGTGAGCACAGTGGCGCCGCCTGACATTTGCCCATCTTTTTAAAAACTGAGAAGGTACACAGCAGTGCCCTCTGGACTCTGTCCCTGCACCCCACTTCCCACACACACACAGCACCCCCGTTATCAACGTGCCCCACCAGAGTGGCACATTCATGAGTTAATGAACCTTCACCAACACATTGCAATCACCCCAAATCTGTAATTTACATCAGGACTCACTCTTGGCCCTGTGAATTCTGTGGGTTTGGGAAACTTACGTGATACTTACCCACCATTATAATAGGATCCAGAGTATTTTCACTGCCCTGGGGATCCTCTGTGCTCGCCTCTGCATCCCTCTCTCCCCCTCCCGATTCGTGGCAACCACTGATGTCTTTACTTTATCGTTTTGCCTTCTCCAGGATGCCTATAGTTGGAACTGTACACAGTGTAGCTTTTTCAGATTGACTTCTTTCACTTAGCACTTTCACTTAGTAAGATAAATATAAGTTTCCTCCAAGTCTTTTCATGGCCTCATAGCTCATTTCTTTTTAGCACTGAATGATATTCCTTTGTCTGGATATACCCACTTTATTTGTCCATTCACCTCCTGCAGGATACCTTGGCTCCTTCCAAGTTTTGGCAATGATGATTAAAGCTATTTCAAATATCTGCGTGTAGGTTTTTGTGTGGACCTAAGTTTTCAGTTCTTTGGGGTTAAATACCAGGGATCACAAATGCTGGATAATATGATGAGAGTATGTTTTGTAAGAAGCTACCAGAGTCTTCCAAAGCAATGGTAGCATTTTGCATTCTTGCCAGCAACGAGCGGGAGTTACCGCTGCTCTCCATCCTCACCAGCACTGGTTGTTGTCAGAGTCTGGGGTTTTGACCATTCTAATAGATTTGTAGTGCTAGCTGACTGCTGGTTACATTTGCGTTTCCCTAATGACAGATGACGTAAAGCAACTTTTCATAAGCTTATTTGCCATCTGTATATCTTCTCTGACAAGGTGTCTGCTAAGATCGTTGGCCCATTTTTAATTGGTTGTTTGTCTTCTTTTGAGTTTTAAGGGTTCTTTGTATATTTTGGATAATAATCCTTTATTATATGTATATTTTGTAAATGTTTTCTCCAAGTCTGTGGCTTTTCAGTCTCTTGAAAATGTCTTTTTTTTTTTGAAGTGTAGTTGACTTGCAATATTATATTAGTTTCAGGTATCTAGCATTGTGATTCAGATTATATTCCATTAAAAGTTATCACAAAATAATGGCTATACCTCCCTATGCTGTACAATATATCTTTGTTGCTCGTCTATTTTATACATAGCAGCTTGTGTCCCAGTCTATACCTGGCACTTTCCTTCCCCCTTTCCTCTTCCCACGAATAACCACTGCTTTGCTTTCTGAATCTGTGGGTCTGTTTCTGTTTTGCTTGTACTTCATTTGGATTTTTTTGATTCCACATATAAGTGATACCATGCAGTATTTGTCTATCTTTGTCTGACATTTTTACTAAATATAATACTTCCTAGATCCATCTACATTGCTGAAAATGGCAAAATTTCTTTCTTTTTATGGATGAGTAATATTCCATCATGTGTGCAAATATTATATATACATACATTATATATATGTACACATTTATGTATATATATGAAACGTCTTCTTTATCCATTCTTCTGCTGATAGGTACTTGGGTAGCTTCAAATCCAGCTGTTGTAAAGAATGCTGCTGTGAACATTGGGGTAAGCCTTTGACTGTGTGGATCACAACAAACTGGAAAATTCTTAAAGAGATGGAAATACCAGACCACCTGACCTGCCTCCTGAGAAGCCTGTATGCAGGTCAAGAAGCAACAGTCAGAACCAGACATGGAACAACAGACTGGTTCCAAACTGGGAAAGGAGTACGTCAAGGCTGCATATTGTCTCCCTGCTTATTTAACTTCTATGCAAAGTATACCACGTGGAAATGCCATACTGGATGAATCACAAGCTGAAATCAAGATTGACAGGCGAAACATCAACAACCTCAGATGTGTGGATGATACCACTCTAATGGCAGAAAGTGAAGAGGAACTAAAGAGCCTCTTGATGAAGGTGAAAGAGGAGAGTGAAAAAGGTGGCTTAAAACTCAGCATTCAAAACACAAAGATCATGGCGTCTGTTCCCATCACTTCATGGCAAACAGATGGGGAAAAAGTGGAAATAGTTACAGATTTCATTTTCTTGGGCTCCAAAATCACTGTGGACAGTGGCTGCAGCCATGAAATTAAAGGACACTTGCTCCTTGGAAGAAAAGCTATGACCAACCTGCTGCTGCTGCTGAGTCGCTTCAGTCGTGTCCGACTCTGTGCAACCCCTTAGACGGCAGCCCACCAGGCTCCTCCATCCCTGAGATTCTCCAGGCCAGAACACTGGAGTGGGTTGCCATTTCCTTCTCCAATGCATGAAAGTGAAAAGTGAAAGTGAAGTCGCTGTCGTTTCCGACTCTTAGCGACCCCATGGATGGCAGCTCACCAGGCTCCTCTGTCCATGGGATTTTCCAGGCAAGAGTACTGGAGTGGGGTGCCATCGCAAACCTAGACAGTGTATTAAAAAGCAGAGACATCACTTTGCCAACAAAGGCTCATCTAGTTAAAGCTATGGTTTTTCCAGGAGTCATGTATGGATGTGAGAGTTGGACCATAAAGAAGGCTGAGCACCAAAGAACTGATGCTTTCAAACAGTGGTGTTGGAAAAGACTCTTGAAAGTCCTTTGGCCTGCAAGGAGATCAGACCAGTCAATCCTAAAGGAAATCAACCCTGAATATTCACTGGAAGGACTGATGCTGAAGCTGAAGCTCCAATACTTTGGCCACCTGATGCAAACAGCTGACTCATTGGAAAAGACCCTGATGATGGGAAAGATTGAAGGCAGGAGGAGAAAGGGGCAACAGAGGATGAGATGGTTGGATGGCACCACCAATTCAATAGACATGAACTTGGACAAACTCCAGGAGACAGAGGAGGACAGAGGGGCCTGGCATGCTGCAGTTCAGAGATTCTTTCCTCGGCCGTGTCTAGGCTACTAATAAGCCCTTTAAAGACATTCTGCGTTTCTGAGCGTGTTTGATCTGTAGCACTTTTTTTTGTTTGGTTCCTTCTCTTTGTTACTTCCATCTTTCTGCTTACACTGCACATCTGTCCTGGCACGCCATCAACTTTATCCGTGAGCGCCCTAGCATACTAATCATGGCTGCCTTAAATTCCTGATCGGATCATTTCAACCTCTCTGCCATAGCTAAATCAGGTTCTGATGTGTGAATCTGTGTGTTTGGCTGTTGTTGTTGTTTAGGCACTAAGACCCGACTCTTCTGTGACGCCATGGACTACAGCCTGCCAGGCTCCTCTGTCCATGGGACTTCCAAGGCGAGAATACTGGAGTCGGTTGCCATTTCCTTCTCCAGAGGATCTTCCACCCAGGGATTGAACCCATGCCTCCTGCTTGGCAGGCAGATTCTTTACCACTGAGCCACCTGGGAAGCCGCATGTGTCTGAGAGCAAGACATAATGTCCTGGGTAAAAGGAACTTCTGTAAAGTTGTAAACTTTCCCAGGAACTCCAATAATGCAGCAGTGAGGTTCAGGGAGGGGAAGAGCTCTGCAGCCTAGGAGGTCTCAGTGAGCCTGCACTCTGGACTCTGAACTTCAGGAGTGTTTCTCAGTTTTCCCCTCTCCCCCCTTAAGTGGGACAGGATAGCTAGAGTGGGCTGGAACCGGGTGTTTTCCTTCCCCCAGGTCACTTAGACTCTGATCAAACCCCAGCACGTTAGGCTCTGGTTACCCAGAGCCCCTGAAGAACCCAGCATCTGGTATATTTCAGGATGGTTCACCTCCCTCTCCTCCTGCCAGTATCGTGAGGAGATTGTTCCCCAGTATTCACTGTGGGAACCTGGTCAAGCTCCTGGAGGTGAAACTCGCAAAGCAGGAGGTCCTTCTAGGACCGGGTTATCTGGACTCTTCAGTTCTCAATTTGTCCACCCGGAGCCTCCAGCAGTTCAGCCACTCCCGTCTGGGTTTTGTTACGCAGCACTGGTTCCCTCAGCGGCGTCTGCTCATGGGTTTCTGCTCTGGGAAGTTGTGATCCTCTGTATTTACCCGTCAGTGCCTTGCCCTGTGACCTCATTGCTCTTACAGATTGATGTAGCATCGCTTTTGCAGGTTTTTTTACTTGTTATTAAGACAGAGCAGCAACTTCATGCGTCTTACATGCCAAACCAGAAACCAGAAGCATTTTCTCATTTTTTTAAATGTATTCTGACTGCCCTCTGTTTATTTGAAGAGCATGGAGTCAGCTTCGAGTGTGGCTGACCCTCTCCAAGAGGAAGGACCCGTCCCACCTTCTTATCTGTACCTCCCCCTACATTTACCCAAATTCCTTGGTATTCTTCTGGAACCAAAGAGAAGACTGAGTCTGTTGTCTTCCCTCTAACTCACACCAAAAACCAGTTCCCAATCGTACCCCTCCCCCATCAGAATGATCCTCAGTCTGGGGCAAGGCAAGCTCACCGGAGGGTCCTGGGGACGGCGCAGCCCAGACGGTCCCAGGGCCAAAACGATGCAAGGTGAACCCCTGTGAAGCCCCTCTCCTTACTCAGTTACCATAAAGAAGTTAGAAAGCATAACGTCTCCCACAGAAAGTGAAGTTTCAAAGCCCCCCACGCCCCCACCCCAGTCTGGCAGACATCTGTCAGGCTCTGAGTGGTGGGGCCGGTGGGAGCTGGGCTGGGTTATCCTTCACTGACCAGGTGGACTCTCAGCTGAGCTACCAGGGAAGCCCCATTACTTCCACAGGCGGAGTTAATCCAGCCTCAAGATCCACACAGGTCCCCAGAGTGGCCAGGATGGTCCAGACAGGCCCCCTACCCCATGTCAGCCCAGGGAAAGACAGTCACCCCTGTGCCCGCGCCCACAGTAGGGGAGGAACCGGGCACAGTGGGGAGGAAATGGAGCCAGGAGGAAGGAACCCCTGCGCTTGTAGGCACTGAGATGCCAGTTGTTCTTAGTTCACACCTGAAGCTGCAAACTCAGAAAAAAAGCTGTGGGCTTCTCTCTGCTTCACACATTCTCAGGGGAGCCTGCTTCATACGGCTGCTTCTCCCGGAAAAGAGGATTCATACAGTCCTCTTCACCGTG
>SJYF01000094.1:7664724-7678159 GCA_006410515.1 Procapra przewalskii
GGTCATGTATGGATGTGAGAGTTGGACTGTGAAGAAGGCTGAGCGCCGAAGAATTGATGTTTTTGAACTGTGGTGTTGGAGAAGACTCTTGAGAGTCCCTTGGACTGACAGGAGATCCAATCAGTCCATTCTGAAGGAGATCAACCCTGGGATTTCTTTGGAAGGAATGATGCTAAAGCCGAAACTCCAGTACTTTGGCCACCTCATGCTAAGAGTTGACTCATTGGAAAAGACTCTGATGCTGGGAGGGATCTGGGGGCAGGAGGAGAAGGGGACGACCGAGGATGAGATGGCTGGATGGCATCACGGACTCGATGGACGTGAGTCTGAGTGAACTCCGGGAGATGGTAATGAACAGGGAGGTCTGGCGTGCTGCGATTCATGGGGTCGCAAAGAATCGGACACGACTGAGGGACTGAACTTGAACTTGAGCACGTTTGCTCCCGTGACTTCCCTGACAGTTGGCGCCATCTAACAGGAGGCTGCTGTTATTGTTCAGTCACTCAGTCGGGTCTCTTTGTGACCCCATGGGCTGCAGCACGCCAGGCTCCCCTGTCCTCCACCATCTCCCGGAGTTTGCTCGAACTCATATCCATTGGCTCAGTGATGCCATCCAACCATCTCATCCTCTACCACCCTCTTCCCCTTTTGCTGTCAGTCTTTCCCAGCATCAGGGTCTTTCCCAGTGAGTCGGCTCTTCACATCAGGTGGCCAAAGAACAGGAGTTTCAGCTTTAGCATCAGTCCTTCCAGTGAATATTCAGGGTTAGAGCGAGTGATTTGAGAGAGTCTGACATTATCAGCCTCCTCTTGTCACTTTTGTGTAACCTGGAGTCATCAATGACTAATATAAACAAACAGTCTCTCCTACATGGCCTCAGACTGAGAATGAGCACAACCAAATGAGCACAGTGCTTTTGCCCTCTGCTGTCCAGGAGTGGGGCTCCCCTGGTAGCTAGTGGTGAACAATCCTCCTGCCAATGCAGGAGACACAAGTTTGATCCCTGGATCGGGAAGATCCCCTGGAGGAGGAAATGGCAACCCACGCCAGTATCCTTGCCTGGGAAATCCCATGGACAGAGGAGCCTGGCATGCCACAGTGCAGTGCAGTTCAGTCACTCAGTCGTGTCCAGCTCTTTGCGGCCCCATGAACTGCACACCAGGCTCCCCTGTCCATCACCAACTCCCAGAGCCTACTTAAACTCGCGTCCATCACGTTGGTGATGCCATCCAGCCACCTCATCCTCTGTCATACCCTTCTTCTCCTGCCTTCAATCTTTCCCAGCATCAAGGTCTTTTCCAAAGAGTCAGTTCTTTGCATCAGGTGGCCAAAGTACTGGAGTTTCAGCTTCAGCATCAGTCCTTCCAATGAATACTCAGTACTAATTTCCCTCAGGATTGACTGCTTGGATCTTCTTGCCGTCCAAGGGACTCTCAAGAGTCTTCTCCAACACCACAGTTCAAAAGCATCAATTCTTTGGCACTCAGCTTTCTTTACAGTCCAACTCTCACATCCATACATGACTACTGGAAAAAACATAGCTTTGACTAGATAGGTCTTTGTCAGCAAAGTAATGTCTCTGCTTTTTAATGTGCTAAGTTGGTCATAGCTTTTCTTTCAAGGACAACCATTTTTTAATATCACGGCTGCAGTCACCATCTACAGTGATTTTGGAGCCCAAGAAAATAAAGTCTGTCACTGTTTCCACTGTTTCCCCATCTATTTGCCATCAAGTGATGGGACTGGATGCCGTGATCTTTCATTTTTTGAATGTTGAGTTTTAAGCCGGTTTTTTCACTCTCTTTCACTTTCATCAAGAGGCTCTTTAGTTCTTCTTCACTTTCTGCCATAAGGGTGGTGTTGTCTGCATGTCTGAGGTTATCGATATTTCTATGATATTTCTCTGCTACAGTTCATGAGGTGGCAAAGAGTAGGACTGTCAAATACAGTCCTATCAACAACACAATCTGAGAATGAAGAAAAACTAAAAACCAGATAATGGGGCTGCTCCTCAACTGCGAGTGCTAAGATCTTGCACAATGTACAAAAATATTTCTTTTTTGTTTTAGGATCATCCGCACTACCCACAACCATATCTCACCTAAACCAGGCATCCAGGCTGAGAAATTCTATTGTAAACCCACATAGGATAATATCAATTACTTATCATAGCATTTCTATTTATCAATAAAATTCATGTTAATTATTATTTTTAAAAAAGAATGAAAGAGGCCAAGCATGGAAAGAATTTTCAACTATCTTATTTCTAATTTGGAAATAATTATTTCCAATTCACAAATGGTTGGAAATTCTTCTCATAGGTCAGGTTTGCATTAGGACTGTTTAGGTAGGATAGAAAGGCAGAGGGGACATTAGGGTCACCCAGAGAAAACTGTCTTATGAGTCCTAAGTCTGACTCAGGCCAGCGTCTGGAATCACCACGTAAAAGCTGGGGGCACTGCTGTCTCCCAGCGTGTCGCCTGAAGAAAGACAAGAACACACAGCCGCATGCGAGTCAAAGGAGACGCCGGACAGCAAAACAAGGGATGTTCCGGTCCTGAAGAGGGGAAGTGGGGGGACTGTACTCTTTTAAAATGTTAATGTCAGAAAGAAAGAAAAGGCTGTAGAAATATGCTAGACTGAATATTCCAGATTGAAGGAAGCTAAAGGGACAGGACAATTTAATGCAATACCTGTAGCTTAGCATGGATCTTAGGGTAGAGGGGAAAAAATCTCTCTAGAAAGTATAATTAGGTCAACTGACAAAACTGGAGTATGGGAGTAGACTAATTCCCATACTCCAATTTTGTCAGTTGACCTAATTATACATATATATAATTATATATATAATATATAATTATATGTATTTATAATATATTATATTTATAATTTACTATATATTATATTATATATATACATATATATGTATATATAGTATGCTGCTGCTGCTGCTGCTAAGTCACTTCAGTCATGTCCAACTCTGTGCAGCCCCAGAGACAGCAGCCCACCAGGCTCCCCCATCCCTGGGACTCTCCAGGCAAGAACACTGGAGTGGGTTGCCATTTCCTTCTCCAATGCATGAAAGTGAAAAGTGAAAGTGAAGTTGCTCAGTCGTGTCTGACTCCTAGCGACCTCATGGACTGCAGCCTACCAGGTTCCTCTATCCATGGGATTTGCCTGGCAAGAGTACTGGAGTGGAGTGCCATTGCCTTCTCCATACCAAAGCTAGGCAAATACATTATCATTAAAAAAAAAAACACTATAGACATAATTCCTAATGAATATTGATGCAACAATCCTAAACCAAATACTAGCAAAAGTAAATCAATAGCAAATTAAAAAGACTATACACCACAGCCAACTGGGATTTATTCGTGGACTGCAAAGATGACTCAACATGTGGAAATCTTATTGACACAATACACCACTTAACAGAATATGGGGGGAAAACACAGGATGACTTCAAGTGACACAGAAAAACCATTTGACAAAATTTAACGCCGTTTCATGATAAAAAAAAAATACTCAACAAACTAAGAAAGGGAGGAAACTACCTTACCATAATAAAGGCTATGACTAGAAAGTCAACGGCTGACATTATACTCAGTGGTGAAAGACTGAAAGTTTTTCCTCTAAGATCAGGAATAAGACAAGGATGTATGCTTTCACCACTTGTACTCAACACAGTACTTGAAGTCCTAACCAGAGCAGCTGAGTAAGAAAAAACAGGCACCAAAATTGGAAAGGAAGAAATCAAATCACCTTTGTTAGTAGAAAACCATAATGATTCCATTAAAAAAGACTGTTAAAGCTAATCAATGAATTCAGCAGTTGCAGGATATAAAATAAAAATCAACACCCAAAAAAATCAGTTGTGTTTTTATAGACTAACAATGAACAATCCAAAAAGGAAAGTATGAAAATAATTCAATTTACAATAGCATCAGAAAGAATAAAATAGTTTAGAATTAACTTCATCAAAGAGGTAAAAGAAACTTACATAGTAGAAACTACAAAACATTGCTGAAAGAAATGAAAGAAGATACAAATATATTGAAAGACCCTGTGTTCATGAATTGGAATGCATAATATTGTTAAGATGTCAAAACTACCCGAAGTAATCTAGAGATGTAATGCAATCCCTATCAAAAGGCCAATGGCATTTTTTGAAGAAATAGAAAAATCCACCTTAACATTCGTATAGAATCTCAAGAAATCCTAAGCAGTCCAAAAAAATCTTGAGAAAGAAGCACAAAGTGAGAAGTCTCACACGTCCTAGTTTCAAAGCAACTGCAGTAATCAAAACAGTATGGTACCGGCGTAAAGACAGACATACAGAACGGCAGAATAGAAGGGAAGGCCTGGAAACAGACCCTTGTATATATGGTCAAATGGCTTTCAACAAGACTGTCAAGACCACTTACGGGGAAAGGACAACCTTTTCAAGAAATGGCTGTGCGAAACTGGATATCCAAATGCAAAAGAACAAAGTTGGATGCTTATGTTACACTGTAAATAAAAATTAACTCAAAATGTATCAAAAAATCTAAACATAAGAGCTAAAACTATAAAACCCTGAGAACAAAACACAGCGGGAAAGCTGTACGACATTGGATTTGTCAGTATTTCCTTGACCGTGACACCAAACGAACAGGCAACAAAAAAACAAACAAAAAAAAAAGGATACATTGATTACATCAAAATTTAACATTTCTGTGCATCAAAGGACACAGTCAACAGAGTGAAAAGGCAGCCTACTGTAGAGGAGAAAATATTCTTAAATCGTACATCTGATAAGGGGTTCACATCCAGAATACATGAGGAATTCCTACAACCCAGCAACAAGAAAACTGAGAAATGCCCATGACTAGATGTTTTTCCAAAGAGGATTTGTTCTTGCTGTTGTTTAGTTGCCAAGTCATGTCTGATTCTTTGCCGCATAGACTCAGCACACCAGGCTTCTCTGTTCTTCACTGTCTCCCAGAGCTTGTTCAAATTCAGGTCCACTGAGTCGGTGACGCTATCCAACCATCTCATCCTCTGTCGTCCCCTTCTCCCCCTGCCTTCAATCTTTCCCAGCATCAGGGTCTTTTCCAATGAGTCAGCTGTTTGCATCAGGTGGCCAAAGTTTTGGAGCTTCAGCTTTGGCATCAGCCATTACAGCGAATATTCAGGGTTGATACACAAATAAACAGGCATATGGAAAGATGCTGAACATCACTATTAGGAAAATCCACATCAAACCACAACGAGATAACACCTCACACAAACAAGTTAGGTTGGCTACTAACGAAAAGGAAAAAAACAAAGGTGAAAAAGGGTTCAGAAAAACCCTTAGAAAAAAACACTGGAAATTTGGAAAAATTGGAAGCCTTGTGCACTGTTGATGGGAATATAAAATCGTACAGCTTCTATGGTAAAAGTATAGCAGTTCCTCAAAAAATCAAAAATACAAGTACCATACGATCCAGCAAATCCACGTTCAGATATATATTCAAAAGAATTGAAAGCAAGATCTCAAAGAAATATTTGTGTACCCATGTTCATAAGAGCCTTTTTCACAATAGCCAAGAGGTGAAAGCAACTCAAATGGCCATCAAGGAATGAATTAATTTAAAACCTGTGGTATATCCATACAATGAGCTATTATTCAGCTTTATAATGGAAGGCAGTTCGGCCTACACTGCAACGTGGAAGAACCTTGAGGACAGTATGCATGATATAAGCCAGTCACGAAAGGTCAGCTCGTGCGTGATTCCACTTCTCCGAAACAGAAAGTAGAATGGTGCTTGCCAGAGACTGGGGTCCGGGGAGAGAAACAGGAAGCTGTTTCAGTTTTGCAAGATGAAAAAAATCTGGATGTGAATGTGTGAGTATACTTACCGAACTGCAATTTCAAAATGGTTCACATAATAGGTTTTATATGTATTTTACAATCAAAAAAATTTTTTCGAAAGCCAGTCTCATCACCTCTCAGTTAAAACTTGGATGGTGGTTCATGCAAAAAGGCAGTCTTTTCAGGTCTCCCAGCATGGAGTCATTGTCTGGAAGGAATTTTTCTCGCTAGACAAGGTGTTACTCTCAGGTCTTTAAAGCACAGTTGAGGTTTTCTCTTTCTCCACAGCAAGGGCAGAAAGATGGCACTAACGTGTGTACGTGTGCGTGTGTGTGTGTGTTTAAGTGCATTCAGCAAACGGTAACGTTCTGTCCGGATGGAGAATTTCTTCTTAAATGAAGTGTGTAGACACAGTGTCAGCCCATTATATGCTGCTGCGCTCACGGTAACCACGGAGGGAACCGGGAAGGTTGTGCCACATCTGTTACACGTGGGGTTAGGCCAGGGTTTCCCTGTCTCAGTTCAGGCAGCTCAGTCGCTCAGTCGTGTCTGACTCTGTGACCCCATGGACTGCAGCACGCCAGGCTTCCCTGTCCATCACCAACTCCCGGAGCCTACTGTCTCGGTAGTGTTGACATTTGGAGCAGAAGGATTCTTCATTGCGCAGGCTGCCCTGTGCAGCATTTAGCAGCATCCCTGGCTTCTAACCACTAAAGGCCAGTAGCAGCCATCCCCCGCCCAGTGATGACAACCCAAAATGTCTATAGACATTGTCAGATGTCCTCCAGGGCAGAGAATCACCCCCGTCTGAGAACCACGGGTTCAGAGGATCTGAGTCAAGGTCACATGCTATCGACACGAAAACCTGCATCTTTTAATTCCTAATCTCCCATTCCTGTGTGACACGGGGTTATTCTCACTTAAGTCCCTCCAGAGACCCCCACCACATACACACCTTTCTCTGCCCTGCTCCATCCCAGAGACCATGTCGCTGGTTCTCTGGCCCACTGCTCCAGGTGGTTAGGCCACCAGTGGGAGGAACTGTGAGGGCGTGGCGGGGAGGAGAGAGGTCAGAGTATTTACTCCCCCTCCTTGGCTTCCCTCCCTGCACAGAGGGCTCTGGCCGTGACTCTGCCAGGCTCAGGGAGCACCACAGCCCCGCCTCTGCCCAGGTAGGCATGGGGACATGGACAGCTCCCATCACCCCCGCCACCAGGCCGTGCCCTCCCTCCAACATTTGCTTGACCTCTGCCTGCCTCTATCCATAGACCTTTCATTCATTTATTCCTAGTTAGACCTTTTTGCCTGGGCCATATGTTTCCTGCCTGTTGAAGTCACCAACACCAAACTCTGGACGAGAACTCAAATTCAGCACTAGCACCCAGCAGCTGTTCCCCAGTCCTGGCCTTCCCGCCAGCTTTCTGCTGCCTGCCTCCTGCCCTCCTCGCTCAGAAACCGCCTAATCCCAGGTCTCTAATGCTCTTACGCTGTTCTTCTCTCCCCACCTTGGGTTATTTCTGTCCTGTCTGATCTCCTCCACTGGACTTAGGGGTTTGGGAGGAAAAAAAGAAAGGGATTTTATCTCCATGAACATGAAACTATATTTTGTGTAGTTGCCCGGTTTTCTTCTATATTTAATGAAATTAAAATATTTTTAGAACTTTTTTTAATGACTTGTATAGATTGTTTTAGAGCAGTCTACAAAACTTTAATAAGTTTTAGAACCTTCATAAATGTATCACCATTTGGCTTTCATGGAGAAAGTCCTCTAGGTTCACACTACACAGCTGTTGTTCAGTCACTAAGTCGTGTCTGACTCTTTGTGACCCCATGGACTGTAGCACCCCAGGCACCCCCATCCTTCACTATGCCCCAGAGTTTGCTCAAACTCAAGTCCATTGAGTCAATGATGCCATCCAACCGTCCCATCCTCCGTCATCCCCTTCTCCTCCTGCCCTCAATCTTTCCCAGCATCAGGGTCTTTTCCAATGAGTCAGCTCTTCGCATCAGGTGGCCAAAGGATTGGAGCTTCAGCTTCAGCATCAGTCCTTCCAATGAATATTCAGGATTGACTTCCTTTAGGATTGACCGGTTTGATCTCCTTGCCGTCCAAGGGACTCTCAAGAGTCTTCAGCACCACAATTCAAAATTCGTTGGCACTCAGCTTTCTTTATGATCCAACTCTCACATCCGTATGTGACTTATGAAAAAACCATATACGGACCTTTGTCAGCAAAGTGATGTCTTCGATTTTCAGTCTGCTGTCTAAGGTTGTCATGGCCAGGACACCCTGCAGAGCTGGGTGGTTTATTGCCAGATGGTGAGTCACCGACTGACCCCTGGCACTTATCACAGCTCTTAAGGGGCCAAGCAAGAGGCTTTCCTTAGTCTGAGTAGTCTAGGTACCCCTGGGCCTTGGGTTGGTGACTTTGGGATGCTTCCTTGGATCCTCAGAACTGAAGAGCAGTTCCCATCAAATCACTGTCCATTCCGTGGCAACCAAACTGGGTGTGTGCTGCGTTCTGTGGTCAAAACTCCTTGTGGCCATTTCATTCTAGTGTAATCTGACTGAAATGTATTCCCTACCCCTCCACCCCTACTCTGCAAATTTGTATTGTGTGAATAAATAGGCCAAAATTTCACAAGAGATGAGTGTTGAACCACCAATCTGTGGAAATGAAGTGAGGAGACAGTTCAGTGCAGTTTAGTTCAGTTCAGTTCAGTCCCTCAGTCGTGTCTGACTCTTTGTGACCCCATGAATCGCAGCACGCCAGGCCTCCCTGTCCATCACCAACTCCCGGAGTTCACTCAGACTCACGTCCATCGAATCCATGATGCCATCCAGCCATCTCATCCTCTGTCGTCCCCTTCTCCTCCTGCCCCCAATCCCTCCCACCATCAGAGTCTTTTCCAGTGAGTCAACTCTTCGCGTGAGGTGGCCAAAGGACTGGAGTTTCAGCTTCAGCATCATTCCCTCCAAAGAAATCCCAGGGCTGATCTCCTTCAGAATGGACTGGTTGGATCTCCTTGCAGTCCAAGGGACTCTCAAGAGTCTTCTCCAACACCATGGTAGAGGGGGAGTAAACGAGTTGAACTTCTGGAGTGGAGGAGGCCCAGGGGTGGCCTTGAAGAAGTTACTGCCCCATCCAGGCTGTGGCCCTGGCCAGGAGTCGGGAGGAGTGCGGATGGGGAGCCTCCTGGACTGAGGACGGGGCTTGTAGGCACACCCCAGGCTGATGGGGAGACAAGAGGAGGTCACAGGACAGGCTGAGACAACGGGCCAAGCCTCAGAGGCAGGGGAAATCAGTCTCTTCAACCAACACTGGGCCCTGGGAAACCCAGAACGCCTATGAGGTGATCACCCCCCAGAAACCTCAGCTGAAAGTCTGAGTGTGCGACATGATGGGACCCAGGCTGACGTCCAGGGAGCCCGGACAGGAGGCTCTGGGTCAGGGAGGCCCGGGTGGTAGCACGGCGGCAGGATGGAGGCGGGCGCAGCCTCCGAGGAGCGTGTGAGGGTGGGGCTGTCACAGATGTCTTTGAGGGTAAGGGAGTGGGGAGGACTCCTGAGCGTGGGCACATGAAAGGGCCCCACGGCTGACTGTGGGGCAGGAGCCATCTTCTCTGTGCCCTGCCTTTCCACATCAGCCAACGTCCTGCTCCTGAGTGAGGCAGCAAGACTCTGTGGTCCTGTGGCTGATGACTGCCGTGCAGCTCAAGACCCAAGTCCTCCAGGACCCCTCTGGCCCTGAGAGACCTCGGCGCCAAAAATGCAGCAATCCACTGTGCAGAGGAGCTGGACGTGGAGAAAGCATTTCTGGGTTACTCGGGGCCAGCCTCAGGATAAGTCTTCGAAAAGGGTGGGGGTCTGAGGAATAAGGGGTTTTATGTAATATAGGCAGTGTCTTTATGAACATGGGGCATCTCAGACACATGTGCATGCACCACACACATGCACATACGAGTATGAACACACACACACTATCTCTATATCCCTTTGACAGCCTGTTTTTTTAAATGCATTTATTTATTTTTGGCGGTGCTGGGTCTTCATTGCTGTACACGCATTGCTGTACACCTTTCTCTAGTTGCGGTGAGCAGGGGCCAGTCTCTATTGTGGTACACGGGCTTCTCCTTGCAGTGGCTTCTCTTGCAGAGCACAGGCTCCAGGGCATATAGGCTCAGTAGTTGTGGCTCACGGGCTTAGCTGCCCCGTGGCACGTGGGATCTTCCCAGACCAGGAATGGAACCTGTGTCTCCTGCACTGGCAGGCGGATTCTCAACCCCTGGACCACCAAGGAAGTTCAACACCTGTTTGGTTTGGTGTTTTTTTTTTTTAACTTTTTATTTTGTATTGGGCATAGCCAATTAACTGGAGAATTAACCCACTCTAGTATTCTTGCCTGAAAAACCCCATGGATAGAGGGGCCTAGCAGGTTACAGTCTATGGGGTCACAAAGAGTCAGACTGAGCAACAATAGCCAGTTCTCAATGTTGCGGTAGTTTCAGGAGAACAGCAAAGGGACTCAGCCACACACATACATATATCCTTTGCCCCCCAAACTCCCCTCCCATCTGGGCTCTGACAGCCTATTTTCAATCCCTTCTTTTGAGACCAGGATCTCCCTCTACCTCTGTGTCCTGTACGTGCCACAGGAGCCAGGACGTGGCACGGTTCCCAGGGTCCCCTGGGAACACTCTGTAACTAACTTTTGGCTATAACTCTGGCTATCAGATGGCCCTCTCTTATGTGGACAAATGAAAGCCAGCTCGATGGCCATTGAGGACCACACATGGTAGGTTGACAGCGTCGACTCCAGCTTCTCCAGTTCCTGTGGTTTCAGGGTCACTGGGTGGTGACTAGGCAGCTCTTCCGACATCTTGCCCTACATTTTCCCTCGGACCAACTCAAGTTGACCTGATACACACCTCCCCTGACACGCACTGACACTCTGCCAGGTCTGCATTTCCATTTGCAGTCGACACCCCTACTATCATGTTGCCGCTGCAGCTCAAATTCGGCATGCCCCAAGACTGAAATCACATTTTCCCAAAAGTCTGCTCTCCACTCCTTATCCCCTTGCGTCCCTTCCTCATCATGAGGGTGCCCAGACTACAGACATGGGCATCAGCCTTTCCTCTTTGATTCTGGCTCTCCCGCCTGAGCAAGTTGGCTCCAGGGTATTTGGGATCCTTCCTCCTGTTGTCATCAGAGGCCTCACAGGCAGCATCTGGATCAGAATGAGAGCTTGGCTGCTCCCCTCCCCCACACTCCTGCCACAGTGTCTTCTCAAGTGCAAATGTGAGCAGGCACTCCCCAGCTTAGTATCCTTTAGTGACCCCGAACCATTGTACTTTCAAAAAGAAGTCCAATTCCTTGCCAAAGCCTACTAGTCTTAATTAGAAGTCTTTGTTCCTTCACTCTCATTCCCGGCCATAAAAATACTCCTGTGTTCTTTCACGATTACAAGCCAGGCCATTCTCACTCCAGACTTTGCAGGCTTACCGTGTCACCATGTCACATCCTGTGATTATTCACTTTCTTGTTTCCACCCCCAAGGACCTGGTGTGCTTCAAGACAAGGGTCACACCTTGTTCACCGTGGTTTCCTTTCCACTGTGTTTTGCACACAGTGGGCATCCAACAAAATGTTTGTTGAATGAATGAATGAATGACAGGCAAGACTGCATCAAGGGCTATGATACAAGAATACTGGTGGCATAGACAAGTCTCAGGGAAGCCCCTGAGCCCCTTTAGAACTCTGTGGTCATCAACTAACAGCTTCAGAATTATCCTTTCTGGTACAGACTTACACTGGGTTTATTAGATTGTCAGCATATATGCCATTTTAAAAATGAAGTGTTATTAACCAGAGGCATTGCTCTACTCTCTCTCCATTTTCTTTAACTCTTTTTTTTTTTTTTTGAGAAACTATTAACCCACTTAAAAGACTAATCAAAAACCGCTTCTTCTGCACAAATGGCTGTTTGGGGCTGTGCAGTTTACCTGAGGATATTCGTCTAAAGACACACGTTCAGACACCTGCATGCAGAACTTACTTTCAGGACCTCCCACAACACTCCTCACATTAGTTCTTTTTTTCTTCTTTTAGCTTTCTCACGGCAGAGCCACACAAGATAACCGAAAATGCTTTGCCTGGCAACTTTCAAGAGTGAAAACCCAGGCCTAAGAGAACACAATGGTTTCGAAGTGCCCAGATAAGATTCAGTTCCTAATCTTCACAGGTGAGACACCAACGGTCCCTGCACGTGAAATCCACTCACTCCTAGAGTCTTAATACCTAAAGTATTTCTGCACTATACAAACTGCGGGAATATAAAAAAGTTAGCCCACTTCCCTTGGAAAACTCCTCTCCCAAGGGCTATTAGTGAGGTAAAATGAACCACGTGATTTCTGGTCATAATGCAGAGGTTTCTTCACATGGCTTACAATCAAGCCAAATTAAAGAATAAAATAAAATCCCATTGGCTCCAAAAGCACTGCAGATGGTGATTGCAGCCATGAAATTAAAAGATGCTTACTCCTTGAAAGTTATGACCAACCTAAATAGCATATTCAAAAGCAAAGACATTACTTTGCCAACAAATGTCCTTCTAGTCAAGCCTATGGTTTTTCCTGTGGTCATGTATGGATGTGAGAGTTGGACTGTGAAGAAGGCTGAGAGCCGAAGAATTGATGCTTTTGAACTGTGGTGTTGGAGAAGACTCTTGAGGGTCCCTTGGACTGCAAGGAGATCCAAGCAGTCCATTCTAAAGGAGATCAGTCCTGGGATTTCTTTGGAAGGAATGATGCTGAAGCTGAAGCTGAAACTCCAGTACTTTGGCCACCTCATGAGAAGAATTGACTCATTGGAAAAGATCCTGATGCTGGGAGGGATTGAAGGCAGGAGGAGAAGGGGATGACAGAGGATGAGATGGCTGGATGGCATCACCGACTCGATGGACATGAGTTTGGGTGAACTCCGGGAGTTGATAATGGACAAGGAGGCCTGGCGTGCTTCAATCCATGGGGTCGCAAAGAGTCGGACACGACTGAGCGACTTTTGAAATTGAACTGAACTGAACTGAACTGAACTGGCAAAGCGGGAGTCTGACCTGTGGGGCGGGGCCACCAGGAGCGGGGCGGGGCCACCAGGAGCGGGGCGGATCTGGGGCGTGGCCAACACAGGAGGAGGCGGGGCTGGTCAGGGGCGGGGCCAACGCAGGAGGCGGGGCCTAGCGGAAACGCGCGAAACCGCTGCTGCTCGCGTGGCTGCCGGGCCTCAGCCGCTACCCAGCGCCGCGGCGGCCAGGGGCCGAAGTCGCCGTTCGCGTCCCTCTGGCCGCACAAGTTATTGCCATCCGTTTCAAATGTGCTCCCTGCTTTATCTGTCCAGAACCTCCACAGCAGTCTCCGGTCTGTCGCCTCAAGCCGAAGCCCCACGCTTCCTCCCCAGCCGCCGCCGCTCCCTGCGTGAGACGGCCGCGAGCCGGAGCGAGGGAAGGGAGACCAAAGCTGCGCTAAGGTGCGGAGAGAACGGAGAGCGTTAGGACACGTGAGACGCCTCGGCCAATGGCGGGGTGCCTGGAGGGCGGCGGG
>SJYF01000094.1:7696338-7711365 GCA_006410515.1 Procapra przewalskii
GAGTGGAGGATGGATGGAAAGAAGGTGGGTGGAGAGAAGGCGGAACACCCCACACCAGCCCTGCTCTAGGTTCCGGGTGTGCCCCGTCCAGAAAACCGCAGGGCCTGCTCTCCTGGAGCCAGTGCCTCCGCCAGCAGGCCCCCGCCCCGGGAGAGAGTGAAGGGCAGCCGGCTGTCCCTGCTCCCGCCAGCTGTCCCTGCTCCCAGGGCCGCGGGGTGAGCCTTCAGGCGCGGGCGCCCTCCCCAAGGCCTGTTCCGGCTGGAGGTTGGCCCCTGCCCACAAGGCTGTGCCCCACCAGGCCGACCCCTCCCTTCCTGTGCCCAGAAAGACATGCCCACGTGGCCCAAATCTCACCCTGGCCAAGCCGTGCCCCTCGTCGGTCTTGTGTGGTGCGTCTTTCCTGGCTGTTCTGAAACATTAGTGCCCCTGTACGCATGTCAGAGCAACTTTTGTCTGGTTCAGAAAAAAATGGGAATTGACTGGAATTACACTAAAGATATAGTGACTGGCGGAATTCTGTTTTTATGATACTCTACCCATCTAGAACAGTGGTACCGCTGCCTCGCTTTTTCAGCTCTTGTTTTCTGACTTTTCATAAGGTTTTATGATTTTTCCCGGGATTCTCTACCCTTGTGTTAAATTTCCTCCCAAGTGCTTTCTAGGCTTTGTCACTCTTGCGATGTGTTTTTTCCATTTATGCTTCTAATTCGTTTCTGTTAATCTAGTGAAAAGCTGTTGATTCTTTAATATTTTGTTACTCTGTCACCAAATTTTCTTATTAATCCTAGTAATGTTCTTGTTAGCCTCCGTATATATAGCCCTGTCATTTGTAATTAGGCATTTTTCTCTTCCAGTATCTGTACCAACAAATACTGGTGCTCTTAGCTGTATTTTGCCTTGGGCTGGGACCAGTAACGCATAGATGGCAGCGGTGAGAGCGTGCCCCCTGGGGTCTCCCGTTTGGGTGACCGGCTTCGGCTTTTCCTCGTTTCTTGTGAAAACGGCCCTCGGTTCCTGGTGACTCACGCCGGCCCAGCGTGCTGCCGCTCCGCGGTCCGCGTTTTGCGTCGCTGTTTCGGTATCGCCGTGGCTGGCGGGCCATGTCCTGGTGCCGCTGCTGCATTTTATTAGATACTGTATGGTTTTTCTCCTTAAGGTGTTAATTTCATAACTGCCGTGTGGGTAAATTTCGCAGTTTTGAGCTGTCCGTGCATTCCTGAGAGGAGCCTCAGCGTCGTTGCAGTGCGACTTTGCTGCGTGGTGTGTTCAGGTTAACCTTCGTTACTCTCTGCCTCCACGTCTGCTGCGTGACGCTGGGCATGGTTTTCTTCCCTTTCGGTAAACTGCTGCACTGTATCAGATCTAGAGTGTGTCTGTCCTGGCACTCTCCGCTCTTTCCTGAATACCGTCTGGAGAGCTGCACACCACTCTGTCACGCCCTCTCGCACAGAGATTGTACGACACACCCAATTTTAGCAGAGATCAAATATGGAATAACAGATGCATCTCACAGTCCGTGGCATAGGGTGAAAGGTTGCGGCAGAACTCGGCTGGGCCTGGTGCTTTTCTCAGGGGTGAAGCTGCAGATCCCGCCTTGTGAGGCCAGGTTAGGCCGGGCCACGTGTCAGCTCACACACTGCTCTTTAAAGAGCCTCTTAGTTGCCCCTGCCGCTGTGGTGGTGCCGTCTCCTTATGGCTCCATTTATTCTTCTGACTATTTCCTTTTCAATATACTTCATTTCCGCTTTTAATTATCCTGTTTTCTTTTATTTTTTTTCCTCAGTTATTATATACAGAGTTCACTTAACTTAAAGCCATGTGTTCCTCTGAGTATAATTTTACCTCTGCCCATAGATTTTTCTTGCTTTTTTCTAAAATCATAGCCTTTTTAAAAGTTTTATTGAGGCGTAACTTACATACTGTAGAATTCACTAATTATAATTGGGAATGTAGGTTATTGTAATTAACATGTAGAGTTGTGTAGCCATCACCACAGTGTGTTAATAGTTTTAGAATGTTTCCATCGCCCCCTATGCTCATTTGCCATCTGCCCGCACTCCTATCCCAGCTCCAGGTGGCCACTGATTTGCTTTCCACCTCTTTGTTGGTTAGTCGCTAAGTCATGTCCAACTCTTTGTGACCCCGTGGACTATATAGCACACCAGGCTTCCCTGTGCTTCACTATGTCCCAGAATTTGCTCAAACTCATGTCCATTGAGGCGGTGATGCCATCCAACCATTTCATCCTTGGTTGTCCCCTTCTCATCCTGCCTTCAGTCTTCCCCAGCAAAAGGATCTTTTCCAGTGAGTCAGCTCTTCACATCAGGTGGCCAAAGTATTAGAGCTTTGGCATCAGTCCTTCCAGTGACTATTCAGGGTTGATTTCTTTTAGGATTGACTGGTTTGATCTCCTTGCTGTCCAGGGGATCCCTAAGAATCTTCTGTAGCACCACATTCCAAAAGCATCAGTTCTTCAGTGCTCAACTGTTTTTATGGTCCAGCTCTCACATCCCTACATGACTCCTGGAAAAACCATAACTTTGACTAAACAGACCTTAGTCAGGAAAGTGATAACTATTTTTTAATATACTGTCTAGGTTTGTGATAGCTTTTCTCCCAAGAAGGAAGCAAGCATCTTTTAATTTCATGGCTGCAGTCACCGTCCGCAGTGACTTGGGAACCCAAGAAAATAAAATATGCCACTTTTTCCTAATCTATTTGCCATGAGGTGATGGGACCAGATGCCATGATCTTAGTCTTCTGAATGCTGAGTTTTAAGCCAGCTTTTCGACTCTCCCCTTTCACCCTCATCAGGAGGGTCTTTACTTCCTCTTTCTTTCTGCCATTAGGGCAGCGTGCTGAGGTGCGTGTATGCACGCTGTCACTTCGGTCATGTCTGACTCTTCGTGGCCCTGTGGACTGTAGCCCGCCAGGCTCCTCTCTCCATGGGATTCTCCAGGCAGTAATACTGGAGTGGGTTGCCATGCCCTCCTCCAGGGGAATCTTCCCCGCCCAGGAGTTGAATCCGAGTCTCCTGTGTCTCCTGCATCAGCAGGCAGATTCTTTACCGCTAGCGCCACCTGGGAAGCCTCGTTGCCTTGGTATCCTTATCAAAAACCAATTGACCATACATGTAAAAATTAATTTCTGGACTCTCAATTTTATCATGTCAACCTATATGCCTACTTTACCACAGGCCAACAGGATCTCATTCTAGGAGCTCACTGCTGCTTTTTCATTTCTATCATGAGGCCAGGTGCCCTTACAAATGTTTATCGGTCCTTTCCCATTGGACTGCCTGACATTTTCTTAATTTTTTTGAAGATTTCTTTATTCTGGATACGAACTTTCTGTTGGCCATATACGTGTTATAAATACCTTGTTCCACTGTAGTCTGTCTTTCATTTTAGCCATGCTGATGAGCTGGCTTCAAAGCCAGCTGACGACGAATGAAGGTAAGCATCTCTTTGTAGGTTTATCATCTGCTCAGATATATTCTTTTCTGAAGTGAAGGCTTGAGTCTCTGGGCCTTTCTTTCTCGTTGGATTGTTAAGATTTTTTTTTTAAACCTAGGCTTGTTGGAGTTCAGGGGTAGGCCCTCGTAGAGACGGGAACTGCGCGTTTTCTTCTGCTCTGTATCCTGAGTTTTCACTCTAAGACATTAGCACTTTGACATTTCTTTGGCCTGTTGAGTAAATCTTTGCTTTCCACCAAGTAATGAAGATGTTACCTTATGCTGTTTTTCCTAAAACTTTCTTTGCCCTTTCACCTTGAACCGTACAGTCCACGTCGAATTAAGTTTTGTGCCTGCTGTGATGTTAGAGATCACAGTTCCTTTTTCCCCTTCTTACCGCGCTCCCTGGCACAGCGCCTTCGTTGGAAATGTCACCCTTCCTTCACTCACTGTGGTGTTATCTTTTTGTGAATGAAGGACCATCACTGTGCAGACCCGTTTCTGGGCCCTGTTTCGTTCCACGGGCTTGCCGAGGCTGTGTCTGGGAGGCATTCACCCACCCTAGCAGGGCTTGGTATCGAGTAACCTTAAGTCCTTCAGCTTTTTCTTCAAAATCGCCTTGGCTCTTTTCATTTCCATAACAAGTTTTAGAATCAGCCATTTGACCAAGAAGTCCCTGCTTTGTCTCAGTGGGGGATGGCATTTCAAGACCGTGCTCTGAGTGCCGGGATTCTCTTTGCTGTTGGAATGCTCACTGTTTACAAGACTTTCCAGTAGGCCGACCTAGAAAATAACGTGGTTTTTTTCAGGATATAACACAGCAGGAATTCCTGCTGATACTCTCCATTCAAGTTCAGGCATTTATTTAACTTCTGTCTTACACCTCCTTTTAGTCACGATTTCTGGTTCTCAGGGACATCAGAGATAATAAATAGAACTTAAATATCAGATAATTATTCATTTACTTTATCCCACATTGGGCTTCCCTGATAGCTCAGTTGGTAGAGAATCCACCTGTAACTCAGGAGACCCCGGTTCGATTCCTGGGTCGGGAAGATCCACTGGAGAAGGGATAGGCTACCCACTCCAGTGTTCTTGGGCTTCCCTGGTGGCTCAGCGGGTAAAGAATCCACCTGTGATGCAGGAGACCCCGGTTCGATCCCTGGGGAGGAAAAGGCTACCCCCTCCAGTGTCCTGGCCTGGAGAGTTCCATGGACTGCATAGTCCATGGGGTCACAAAGTCAGACACGACTGAGCGACCTTTTTATCCCACATTATAACGAGTGTGTTTTCAGACAAAAAATACCGACACTGTGGCCAGCACGACGACTGAAAGGTTCAGATTTGTGCATCTTTTCTTTGCCTCCCCCCCGCGCCCTTGTTCTTAATAGCTTTGCCCCGTCGTCTTTGTCAGAGCTGGCCACTGGCCGTGACACTGTGCTGTCTGGCCGCGTCGCTGCTTGCGCTAGTCAGCCCTCCAGTGAGCGTCCTCTCTGGGAGCTCTCTGCCTCAGACCTCAGAAGGCATCTGCGCAGAGGTCCCTGGTTCACCCTTCCTCTCCACGTGCATGCTAAGGGTGCTCTCCGTCTCCTTCTGCAAGAAAGCACCACTGTCTGACTGCGATGTCAGTTCAGTTCTCTTTGCTCTCTTACAGGTTATTTGGTCTGTTTGCTTTGATGCCTAAACAGTTTTTTTTTCCCCTTTAAAGTCCAGTGATTTCAGAGTATATCATTCTGGGCTGACTTTCCCACATACGTGCTGTGTTCTTTCACAGTGATGACGCCACGTCTCTTTTTCTTGGATGGTCATTATTTTGAGGATTCGCTCTCTCCCCTTGCTTCCATTCACTCCTCTGGAGACTCCTGTTGTACAAACACTGAATCTTCTCTGCCTGTGTTTTGTATTTGGTGTCTCCCTCTGGGTTTTCATCCTTTCTTTCTTGTTTTTTTTCCTCTTTCTTTATTTACCTGCGAGGCATTTCGTGTTGTGTTTGTCTGCTCTCGTATTCTCTTTAGTGAGTCTTCATTTCTGAAATGATTTTCTCTTTTAATTCTTTAGAGTTATTACCTGCCTCTGAGCTTCCCTATTAATATTCATGTAGTCCTTTGACACAGCATGTGATTGCTTTAGTGTCTTCGGTCCCATCTTGAAGCGTTAGGCTGCAGTTCTTCGCGTCTCTGTGGATGTCTCCCTGTAATGCTTTTACTGCCGTGTAGGCGTCGTGCAGTCCCCTTTCACTTTTTCCTTACAAGCACTCCGTGTGGGACTTGGCTTTGGCCCCACCTGGTGCTCGTGCGTGTGTGAAAACGAAGCGGAGCTGGGGCTCTGGAGCTCTAGCTCCAGTTATTTTTTCGTGGAATTTTCAAAAATATGGTGCCTGACCTCCTGAGCGCCCTGATTTGGTCTCTCCTGCTGCTAATACCAGACCTGCGTTCTCCAGCTCCTCTCCTGGCTCCCTGCTGTCCACTCTGGATCCTCTGCCCAGCAGTCTGTCCCGCGTGTGACCTAGTTCTGGGGGAAGCTGCGGCTGCTGAATGTCAAGGATTCCCAGGGCCCCTCAGTCCTGGCTGCGGACTCCTTGCCCTCACCCGCTGTGGGGTATACAGACCCCTTCTGCTTTCAGCTGCTCTTCTCAAGGGGGTCCACTCAGCTCTTCGGTTGTTTCAGAGTTCTTACCTGTGGAGGACACTCATGGCTTCTCTCTGACATCTTCCCCACAGACACTGAGCGCACACCAGCCTGTGGCTGCTGGTGGTCTAACGCATATGCTCACTTGTCTTTGGGGGACACATTTTCACCTAATTTTGTTGTCAATGTTGGCCATGGGCATTTGTTTTGCCATCTTAGTTGCACTGTATAATTTTGTGCAAGAATTTGGGGCAGTTAAAAAAACGACGCCACCTTTTTTTCATAATATCCAAAACTTGGAAGCAACCAAGATGTCCTTCAGTAGGTGAATGGATAAACAAACCATCCAGATAATGGCATGTTATTCAGCAGAACAAAGGAATGAGCTGCCAGGCCATGGCAAGTCATGCGGGAACCTTCAGTGCATAGTACTAAGTGAAAAGAGCCAACCGGAAAAGGCTGCCTTCTGTATGATGCTCTGGAAAAGACAAAACTAGGGAGATGGTGAAAAGACCAGTGGATGGGGAACAGGGGATGAACAGACAGAGCACAGGAGATTTTTAGGGCAGTGAACTACTCTGTATGTTGCCCTGTGGTGAAAACATGGCTTTTTATATCTGTCAAAACCCACAGAATGTACAGTACGAAATGAATCCTTACTGTGGTCTTTCATTAATAATGTATCAGTGTTGGCTCTTCAGTTGTAAGAAATATATCCCATTACTGCAAAGTGTTCGTAATATAAGAAACTAGGGGAGGGGAGGGAGAGGTATGGGAACTCCATACATTCAGTTTTTCTATAAACCTAATCCTTAAAGTTTGTTAATTTAAAAAAGGGTTGCCTGAGGTGGGGTGTGGAGCCATAGGTGAAACGGGTGAAGGAACTCAAATGGTACAAACTTCCAGTTAAAATAAAGAAGGGATGTAATAGGGATGTATATTACATCGTAGGGAGGTAACATACAGCACAGTGACTATAGTTAATAATCCTGTGGTGACTATTTGAAAGTTGCTAAGAGACGAGATCGTCAAAGTTCCCATCACAAGAAGTAAAATATTCTGTAACTATGTCTGGTGAGGGATGTTAACTATTAACTAGGCTTATTGTGGTGATCGTTTTGCAGTAGGTACTAATGCAAAGAGCCAACTCATTGGAAAAGATCCTGATGCTAGGAAAGATTGAGGGCAGGAGGAGAAGCGGGTGGCAGAGGATGAGATGATTGGATGGCATCACCGACTCAATAGACGTGAATTTGAGCAAACTCCAGGAGATAGTGAAGGACAGCGTGGCCTGGCGTGCTGCAGTCCTTGGGGTTGCAAAGAGTTGGACATGACTTTGCAACTGAACAACTCGTTGTACACCTGAAACTAATGTGATATGTCAGTCGTGCCTCAGAAGAGGTAGGCTGCTACTGCCGTCTCTTTGGACTTCTCCGTTATTGGATATCTGAATTCCAACCATTTTAAGTCCTCCATAACATCCTTACTGTTTTGCTCTGTTGATAACCGTTTAGATCTGTCTACTTCATCGTTTTAGTCCTCTTTCCTTTTTGCATCTCAGACTTTCCCTGTGAGGTCAAATTCTTGTTTGAATGCATCATTTAGAATTTTCTTTAATAAGCATCTGCTAGCAGCAAACACTTTGCTTATCACTGAGTATCTAACTGTGGATTGCTACGTTCCTTCAGTGCATTGAAGCCAAGCATCTGATTGCTTTTTGACTTCCATTATCATTGAGAAGCCAAGTTCATTCTTTTGGAAAGCGATGTGATTCCTGGCCACTTTTCTGATTTTGACCAAGACATGGTTGGGTTTTTTAATTATCAGCATTTGTTTATTTTGACTGTGCTGGGCCTTCATTGCCGCCTGGGCTTTCCTCTAGTTGCGGTGTGCAGGCTTCTCTCAAGGTGGCTTCTCCTGTTGCAGGACACTGGCTTTGAAGCACGGGCTCAGGGGTTGTGGTTCACAGGCCTTAGCTGCCCGTGGCGTATAGGCTCTACCCAGACCAGGGATCGAACCCGTGGCCCCTGGCTGGCAGGCAGATTCTTATCCACTGAACCACCAACAAAGTCAGTTGGTGGTACAAAATTTAAAAAAAAAAAAAAGATTTCTTTTTTTTCAGCGATTCCACTACTAGGTGTCCAAGTATGGATTTCCTTTTTATCAGTCTTTTCAGCAATTCACTTTGAATCTTGGATTGTTATATTTCCTCAATTGTATGGAAAGTTCCCACACAACTGAGGAAATATACCATTGTTTCTTCGATTGTTGTCTCTATATTAAGTTTTTCTCCCCATCCAACTTCGGCTCTAATCAAATAGGTTTTGGAATCTTTCATTTACTCTCATTCTTTACTCTTCATCTGTAGTTTTCAGCATTTTTGTGAAACGGTGCTATGTTCTTGATTGGAGTTTCATGTTGCCCATGGTGAAGGACCAGTTTTCTTTTTAGTTTTCAACCCATCTAATACTTCCATAAAATATAGTGAAAATAAATGAAACATAAAATATAGTCACAAATTTTTAGATTTCAGGTATACTTTTTTCCATTTATGGAAGTTCTATTTCTAATCTGCTGTGTGATTTTTTTTTTAATAGTTTCCCATTCTTTTTCAGATGTCATGTCTTTTAGTCAGCACAGCTGCTTTATAGTCCGTGTCAGATAATACCAGCATCTGAAGTCCTTGTCACATGTTGCTCATGATGTCTTACTTCCTGATGTCCTGATTACTCTTTAGTGTATGCTGGTCATTCTACTCAAACCTTAAAACAAACTAAAACCTAGAATGAAGGTATCTTCTCCAGCAGGGATTTGTTTTTGCTTCTGCAAGACCCCTGGGGTCACTACTAGTCTGGGAGTGCCATAAGCCACAACAAATTGTATGACTTGTTAGATTAGTTAAGGAGCTTGCCTTGTGAAATATCCCCCTGATTCCCAGTAGCTCCTGAAAGTGGAAACCTTTTTTGGGACAAACTGTATCAGAAGTGATGCTGTGTAACTCCGGAGACAGCTTCCCTGTTGGGTGAGATGCGTGCTGTGTGTGACGAGAAGATGGGAGGCTGCATCTTGCCCCTGTGCCGTGGGAGGGGGCCACACGTCCACCTCTCCAGTGCCTGGTGTCTCCCCTGCAGTTCAGAAGTGCTCACGGCCATCTGCGAGGAGTGTCTTGGTGCCCTGCAGTGTGTCTTCCCCATCAGCCTCATGCCAGTGCTCTTAAACACCACTTGATAACCCTTGTCCGGGTCAACAGTCTCACTGGAGATTTCAGCGTTTGATCTGGCATCCTTCTAAAAGCAGAGCCGTTTCTTACCAAAGGGGCCTATTTGGTTATCCTGACATGTAGCTCCTACTGGGGAAAAGGCAATGGCACCCCACTCCAGTACTCTTGCCTGGAAAATCCCATGGGCGGAGGAGCCTGGTGGGCTGCAGTCCGTGGGGTCCCTAGGAGTTGGATATGACTGAGCGACTTCACTTTCACTCTTCACTTTCATGCACTGGAGAAGGACATGGCAACCCGCGCCAGTGTTCTTGCCTGGAGAATCCCAGGGACGGGGGAGCCTGGCGGGCTGCCGTCTATGGGCTTGCACAGAGTCGGACATGACTGAAGCAAGTTAGCAGCAGCAGCAGCAGCAGCTCCTACTAGAAAGTGAGGAGAAGCTTAAATCTTTGCCTTTGAGTTACCAGTTTCCCTCAAATGGTAAAAACGAAACGTCTTTTTCCTTTTTCTTTTGTGACTACCGTTATGTGTTTCCTTGATATCAGTGTGTTTTAATCTACTAAAACCATATTCCTTCTTATGTGCAGATGCATAGTTTTAACCACTGTCTGATATTTGGGAGAGCTGCTGTGTATTTTTTGGCATAGTGTCATTTTTGTCTCCTGGTTTCTGGCTCAGTAAGTTGTCCCCCTTCCCCCCAGACTTGGAATTAGCCATTTTTCAAAGAGCCACGATTCCTTTCAGTGGGGAATAATACTAGAGACCAAAATCAGGGCACTAGGGAGTATTCACTGCAACTGGCCTGCTGTTGCTTTCAGGCGCTTTTGATGGAGGGAGCTAGGATATGGACATATATTCTAGAATGTATATGTGTATATTTTAGCTGTGCTTTTGTAACATTATGCTGTTTTCACGTGTTTCTTGAATTTTCATAGTTGTATCTCTATCTTACACTGAAAATCTTGATTTCTAATATTATTCAATTGCTGTATCATACTAAAATTACTCACAACAATAATGATATTATTACAAACAATAGGAACTTTGAATTGGTTCGTTTCATTGCAAAAAATAAAAGCTGCTGATATATTTGCTGTGATTCCATTAAATTTAGAAAATGTCTAGAGAGGACCGGCATCTTGAGGATGTTTGAATCCCCCCGTCTAAGAGTGTAGCGTCTTTCTGATTGAGAGCACTCTCATTTCCTCTGGGGGTGTTTCTCAGTTCCCCTCATGTAGGGTCTGCACATTTCTTAGTGTGTGCCCAGATATTCTGTTGCCGCTGCTGTTGTGAACTGGGGTCTCCTTTTCCACTGTCTTCTAAATAGCTGGTAATTGTTTCAGTGGAGGTTGGTGACTTCTGTACTTTGCTTTCACATCCTGCTTCCTTACTGAATTGTCTTATTGCAGTAGTTTTTCAGCTGATTCTTTTTGATGTCCCAGCTATTCATTACAGCTGCATGTAAAAGTAATCTCACCTCTTTGTTTCCAGTTCTTATACCTCTAGGGTCTTTCTCCTGAGTTGACTGAAAAGTCCAGTAACATGTTCATGTGTGGTGGTGTGAGCAAGCTTATTTGTCTTGTTCCTGACTTTAATGGAAATAGAAAGTGAAAAGTGAAAATGAAGTCACTCAGTTGTGTCCAGCTCTTTGCGACCGCATGGACTATGGCCTACAGACTCCTCTGTCCATGGGATTTTCCAGGCGAGAATACCGGATGGGTTGCCATTTCCTTCTCCAGGAGATCTTCCCGACTCAGGGGTTGAACCCAGGTCTCCCGCGTTGTAGGCAGACGCTTTACCATCTGAGCCACAAGAAGCGTTTATTGATTATACTGTTTATATCCCCTGGTTTTCAGCTGTTGTAAACCATGCTTTAACGTAAATCTTTTGTCATTCACACCTTTGAACCTCTCCTTAAGCTGGAATCAAGGAAGGGAGGTACTGATCAAAGGCCACGCGTTTTCAAGAACCCTGCACAGATGCTGTCCAAGGGGCGGCCCTGCGAACTCTCTCGCCAGAGTGTAGGAGGTGCCTGTCCCACCGCACCTTAGTGGGAAAGAATATTTCCTATCTTTGTTTATTTTTTTTTAACATTGAGGCTGAATGTAGCCTTCAGGTCTCGTTCATTCAAAGATTTCTCTGAATTAGTCCTTTCTTTTAATATTTTTGGTCTGGAAGGTAGAAGTGTAAAGTGAAGAGAGCGAATTTTTTAGGTGGCTAATAAATCATGGACTTTGTTTCCTGAAGCCGTTCTCCTTGCTTTAGAAAAGACAGACCTCTGGAGAAATCAAAGATATAATGAAACAACTAGGGCTTAATAACAATTCATTGGAGACCATGGGACAGAAATTTAGAACTGCTAATAAGTGTTAGGCCTTTTGGGAAAGAAGTTGTCCCATTGTTGGGAGAACATATCTGAGTTTTTAGAAATTGACTTTGGAACGAGCAGTATAAAATGTGTGTCTTGCCCCCGTTTTGTGAAAATGCAGTTCAGTTCAGTTTAGTCGCTCAGTCGTATCCGACTCTTTACGACCCCATGAATTGCAGCACGCCAAGCCTCCCTGTCTATCACCAACTCCCGGAGTTCACACAAACTCATGTGCATCGAGTCGGTGATCCAGTCCAGCCATCTCATCCTCTGTTGTCCCCTTCTCCTGCCCCCAATCCCTCCCAGCATCAGAGTCTTTTCCAATGAGTCAACTCTTCGCATCAGGTGGCCAAAGTATTGGAGTTTCAGCTTCAGCATCATTCCTTCCAAAGAACACCCAGGACTGATCTCCTTTAGAATGCACTGCGGCCTAAATTCAAAGCAGTTTATTTTCCAGTACAGTTGAGCATCTTGCCATACAAGCGATCATTTTTTACTGCTTAAAAATGAATTAGCATCTATTTAGAGGAGGCTTCGTGCTTCCCAAGTGGCACTGTTGATAAAGAATCCACCTGCCAGTGCAGGGGATGCGAGATGTGAGTTCGATCCCTGGGTCGGGAAGACCCCCTGGTGAAGGAAATGGCAATCCACTCCAGTGTTCTTGCCTGGAAATTTCCATGGTCAGAGGAGCCTGGTGGGCTGCAGTTGTTGGGGTCACAGAGAGAGAGTCGGACACAACCAAGAATGTGTACCCCTCTTGCCTGTTAGCTGAAGAATGAAAAGGGAGTGAGAAGGCACCAGAGTGCTCTCTCTTAGCCTCGGAATTCTCCTGGGTTCAGAAACTCAGCTTTCATCCGTCTTGCTTCTGCCACGTGTTTGGTGCTGTGTCTTCTGATGCCCACAATAAGGGGAGGAAACAGCTCGGCGAGCCGGGCGCCAGTCCGCAGCGAGTGTTTGCTGACCACCGGGGTTGTCGGAGCGCAGGGAGGTGGTCAGGACAGTGGCGATGAGCAGAGGTGGCCCCTGCCCTCAGGGAGGCCCCAGACCAGACCCGCGGCGCCCGCGGCCCCTCCCGCTCGGGCCCCACACCTGTCCGTGGCAGAGGCGCCCCAGGCCCGTCTCCCGGAAGCCCGAGTCCAGCCCTGAGCACGGCCTGGCCGCTGGGGCGCCCTCCTGCCCACTCTCCTCCGGCCACATGGCTCTTCCCCGAGGTCAGTCTCAGCCTCTGTCTGTCATTCCCGGTGAGCCCCTTCTCAGCAGAACTCAGGGAACTGGTGTCAACTGGCAGCTGTAATCCCACATTTAATGTTTAGCTCAGGCCTTCTGCAGACCTCACCTGGGTTTCTCCCAGCATCTTATGTGCACGCGCGCATGTGCGCACGCACACACACACACACACACACACACGTTCCTTGCATGTTCTCACCCCCTCCAGGCCTGGGTTTCCGCTGTGCTCTGCCTTCTCCAGGGCAGCCCCATGCCCTACTGGCTCTGTCTCCCCCTGTGTTCCCTGAGCCGCCCTGGCTGAGGCCTGCCTTATCTTTTCTCTTAAACTGTGGTAAAACATACACAGGATAACATTTACCATTTAACCGTCTGTAAGTGTCCAGTTCAGTGGCATCCAAGCAGTGTGCCCATCTCCACTGTCTCTTCTTCCTCCCCCAGCGGCTCTGGGCCTGTTACTACCTCCCTCTGCCCACTCCAGCGTTCTGGCCTGGAGAATTCCATGGACTGTACAGTCCATGGGGTCGCAAAGAGGCAGCTATGACTGAGCCACTTTCACTTTCCCCTCCCCCAGCCCCTGCCTGCAGGCTAAATCGCTCAGTCGTGGTCCGACTCTTCGTGACTCTGTGGACTGCAGCCCGCCAGGCTCCTCTGTCCACAGGATTCTCCAGGCCAGATTACTGGAGTGGGTTGCCGTGCTCTCCTCCAGGGGATCTTCCCGACCCCGGGATCGAACTCACGCCTCTCATGTCTCCTGCGTTGGCAGGCAGGTTCTTTACCACTACCGCCGCCTGGAAAGCCTCTGGCGCTGGTACCCACCATTTTCCTTTCTGTCTCTGTGACACTAAGTCGTATCCGACTCTTTGCAGCCCATGGACTGCAGCATGCCAGGCTCCCCTGTCCTTCACCATCTCCCAGAGCTGGCTGAGACTCGTGTCCATTGAGTCGGGGATTCCATTTTGTGGATGGAGCACCATTTGTCTGTTCATCATGATGGACGCTTGGGTTGCAGAACACGCCACACGCTGCTCTGTCTGAAGTGTCGGCTGAGGGCAGGGGCAGTTTGCGTGTCTGTTTTGTGCCCAGTCTAGTACCTGCCATGGATCCCTGAGACACAGGTTTGCTGAAGGAGCAAAAAGCGCGGGGGGATGCGGGCCTCCCTGCATCCTGCAGTTTTCTGGGAACTGTGGTGTGGCTGGACCCCCTCCTAGGCTCAGCGCTCCCTGCACCTCGGGCTCTTCCTCGTGAAATGAGGTTTCCTGCTAACAGTTGACCTGGAAGCGCTTGGCGTGTCACCTCGGCCCCGTGTACCGCGCATGGGTTTCCTACCTTCTCAGAACACGGAAGGGGTGTGACGACTTCTTTGGCTTTAAAGGGTTTCCAGCCCCGCTGCAGAGAGAGCACAAAGAAGCAGAGGTCTCCAGCGGCGCACTCTGGGCAGACTCTGCTTCATCCTCCCCACGCACCCCCGCCGGCCTTTCCTGAGATAAGCTTGTCCACCCTTCAAACCACCCGCAGGGCTCGCTCAGATGGACAGGGCAGCTAGCGAGCGTCCCTTTGACCTTGCTGTTGGCAAGCAGAAGTGCCCTGGCAACCTTTGAACACAGCTGAATGCCAGGTATCTTTGATCTGCCTAAGGAAAAAGGCTATTTTAAACTGTAAGCGAAGCCAGATTTTTTTGGGTTAGATTTCCTACCCAACAAAACACACATCGCCCGTGCCCATGTTGTTTCCAGTTAAGTGTCGGCTCAGAGCACAGCCTTCCTTTAATAAAAGAAACTGTAAAGCTTCTTCACTAAAATATGAGCGTACTTAATTTGCCTATAAAATTTGCCTGGGGAGATGAAAATTAAAACCTTTGGCTGAATTTAGAAATGAAAACGTGAATGTTTCAGTCAGGAATGCTACCTCCAAATGGGACGTAACTACAGACAGTTTGTTGGTAAATAAAGACCCACGTGAAGTGACAGAGGAGGCCAAGAATAAAGAGGAGCTCCTATTTAAGCCTCCCATCCTCGCGCAGCATGATGCTCGCGTTTGCCTCCGTGCCGGACAGATGCGCTGGGAGCTATAGCCTCTCTGCCCACTTGGCGGTTCGGCAGGGAGCTCTGCACTGAGCCCGGAAAGGTGCCTTTC
>SJYF01000094.1:7719514-7733242 GCA_006410515.1 Procapra przewalskii
GTGGTGTTGGAGAAGACTCTTGAGAGTCCCTTGGACTGCAAGGAGATCCAACAAGTCCATTCTGAAGGAGATCAGCCCTGGGATTTCTTTGGAAGGAATGATGCTGAAGCTGAAGCTCTAGTACTTTGGCCACCTCATGCGAAGAGTTGACTCACTGGAAAAGACTCTAATGCTGGGAGGGATTGGGAGCAGGAGGAGAAAGGGACGACTGAGGATGAGATGGCTGGATGGCATCACGGACTCGATGGACGTGAGTCTGAGTGAACTCTGAGAGATGGTGATGGACAGGGAAGCCTGGCGTGCTGCGATTCATGGGGTCGCAAAGAGTCGGACACGACTGAGCGACTGAACTGAACTCGACTGAAGTGTTCTCATTCTTCATGCTTTTTATTTTACCAAGTGAACTTTAGAATTACCCAGAAAAATAAGACGCCTCCTCTGAATTTTGAATGGAATTGCTTTAGAACTATAAATCAGTTTGGGGAAATGTTAACATCAGCTTATTTATCGTATGTGTGCTTCCAGTCCAGAAACATACCTTATCTTTATTTGTTCAAGTCCTTTTTTTTCTTTCTCCATATTATTTATGTTTGTTTGCTTATTTATATTTTAGACTCTTATTTCACCAGTGATTTTGAGATCACAGACTTCAAGTTCTTTAAAGAGCTACTTCATATGCATAAGGCTTCAAAAGAGCATGGGGGAAAATCACTAATAAAGTTGAGATCTTTTGATCCAAGATCATTAGGAAAAATACATCAAGAAGTGTCTTCCCTTTTTCGTTGACTTTAATCTGTATATTTTATGTAAAGATTCTAGGAGTCTTTCCATCTTATTTCTGCATTCCACTCATCAACATGGTCTTAGGACAGGCATATTTCCCCTTCTCATCTTATATGAAATATTAAACTGTTTGAGAACAAATCACTGTCTCTTTAGGGTATAGATCTGCGTTAAGCATCTGCTTTCTAACCCCTGGGGAAGCCCCCGGGACGCCTCGATCCTGGCTGCACTTGAGTCTGAGTTCATCTGAGTATGGTGATAGTAAGTCCTCGGAGAGCCATCCTCTCACATCTGATAGACTCAGAGGGTCAGCAGCCAGGATCTAAATTCACAGTACCTGCCTCAGAGCACCAGCTGTTCAGAGAGCAGAGGAGCCAGGCAGGTGGGCGGCAGGTGGGCTCAGGTGGGGAGAGCCCCCTCCCGTGACACCCATTCCCCGTCGCTTGCTGTAAGTGAATTCATGGCCCGGCTTTGGGATCCAGCAGCGTCCTTCAGCTCTGTGGACCAGGGGCCAGGGTAGGATTTGGTGTGCTTTTATTTGCCTATTTTTTAAGGCTGTTGATCCACACAGTAAAATACTACCTTCTCACTTAGTGTGGGGGCACCTAATCAGCACCCCTGAGCGACTGCAGTTGATGTGCTGGTTGAAATGGGGTGCATGCCAGCCCACAGGTGTAGCTGCAAACCCTTGCCCGTTTCTCACCATTGTGAATCATGTCTGGAAACCAGAGGGCTTTTTGGTTCTTTTTCGCAAACTGGGGAAAGTGGGGATGGCGAGAGTTGTGTGAGAACTTACAAAGCGAGAAGACGGTTTGGACAGACTTAGTTGTGTGTGTGTGTGTGTGTGTGTGTGTGGAGTGAGAAATTTTTTTGGACAGACTTAGTTGTGTGTGTGTGTGTGTGTGTGTGTGTGTGGAGTGAGGAATTTTTTTCAGTTCTGCCTGGCACAGAGACTTTCCTTATAGTGTATTCACTTTCATTTGGAGCTAGTAATAACCTTATTGTAGGGAATCATCTCGCCAGCAAGACACGTACACCCCTCCCCAGGATACTCTGATTTAGAAATGATGTCCTTTCTTGGAGCAGCTTTTTATATTAAAGTTTTTTGAAGATAAGAGACTAAGAGCTGAATAACAGCTTTTAATACTAACCCCATAAAAAGAAGGGAAATATCTTTTTTAATTAAAAATTTTTAATTTAAACAAAATATGAGAAATAAAGTGGTATGTTGACCCTTTTTTAAGGTATAAAAATAAACACTTGCATTTTATTTTATGACTTTAATTTTCACAGCCAGGTGGTATAAATACCTTTAATTTATAGCACTTTCTAGCTATTGCATTTAAAACTTTCATTTTTCCGTGTAATTTTTAAAGTGAATTTTTCCAATTAAAAAAAAATTAGACCCTGAGGAAAAAAAAAACAGTCTGAGGATTATTAGTTCATAACTTGGCAGTAGGAAAGGGTGATAGAACCAGAGTCCAAACTAATGAATTGGGATTGTGTAATTTTTAAATAGCCATTTTCATTAAAAAGAAAAATAGGTTGCCCAAATGCTAAATATGATACAGATATTAAAGTGATTAGAAAACAGGAGGTGGCCAGGTAGGTATAAAGTACCGGTGAATCTGGGGTACCAGGTAAATGCGAAAAATTAAAGTTCACGTAGACACATATGCATACTTTTTTTTTTTCTTTTTGGTGGCTTTCTCCGAGTCATTTGTTTATAGTCTGGCTGGAGTTGTGGCCTCAGTCCTGCCCCTTGAGAGATGGGACCTTTGCCTAAAAGTTAGTGAGAAATGAAGCCTGAGAAAGCCAAGAAGTGCCCAGGCTTTCACACACACTGACAGCCAAACAGAGCGCTCTTTCCATTTGCAGTTTTTTCAGTGTCATTTTAAGTCGCAGCTTCTGGCCAATCAGCAGGCCCCATGCCTGCTGACATCACGGAGCAGCCAGTTCCCTCCAGCTGCAGAGAGCTTCAGTTTGTCTTTTTTTTTTAAACTAAAATGGAGGCTGGTTTCTTGCCTTAAGGAGTACATTGCCTTTCCCGCTGAAGTCTAGATGTTGACATGTAATAAAGCGGGCAGCAGGATGGTGGTGGATGCGGCCAACTCCAATGGGCCTTTCCAGCCCGTGGCCCTTCTCCATATTCGAGGTAAGTTATTGTGTGTTTCACTGAAACGGAACCTTCTGTGGTTAGTTAATAAATGGCCATTGTGCTTCAGATAAGAAAAGCAGGAAGTCCTTTCTAGCAGAATTCACCCCGTTTCGCGGCAGACCTAACCGGAGGAGGCTGGGTGTGTCACTGCAGTTTGGCATTTTACGAACTACTTACAGAATTTGAGTCTTGAGAGAGGCCTTGCATGCATAGTTCAAAGCTGGTTTTTCTGCTTTCTGCTCGTTCTCCCATCCCCCTTTCAGAGCCGTGCTGATGTCAAAGGATGTGAAGTCACTGCCCGGGGAAGGCGTTGGGTGGGGGTAGGAAGGAGAGGCGGGCGGCACGCCTGGCCTGGCCAAGTTGTCCGTGCGCAGAGTTTCTGTCACAGATGTGTCGCTTGATTAACACCCCGAAGGTTTCACCGGGGACACATCCCTAAATTAAAGGTGAACTGCAGTCACAAAATATGCGGGAACGACCAGAAAAGAACTTGCCTTTTCAAAAGGATCGTTTTCGTCCTTGCCATGGAGCCTAAAAGAGAAATACACTTGTGCTTTGAAATACTGAAATCCATTATGGGTCATAATTTCTGAGCTGTTAGTCTTTTTGTGGGATAGTAGCAGACACTTTGCATTTAAATAGACTCTCTATTGACATTTGCCCCCAAAATTTTAAGTGGCAGCAAGTTTTCAGTGTATGTATAGATCACTTTTAATAGTTTACCAGTCGTAATCTAAATAAAATTTGAATTCAGAATTTAGCTTAAAACTTATACAGAACTTAGCTTAAAAATACAATTACCACAGTAAATTGATAATTATATTAAAACATAGGTATCAGGATAATTGTATACTTTTTCTTAAGCATTTAAAAATGTTTCTTATACAAATTTTTTGTTCGTATTTGGGCGAAATAGGAAATGATAGTTAAGCAAGCGTCATCAAATCACTTTAAAATGTATATAATATCACAGCTCTGTCCTAACAGAACAGTTTTAACTGTCAGGACCCGTGCTAAGGAAGGGCTGGGGCAAGATCTCCAGGTGACTAATAGTCTGTATGACTAAAATGCCAGGCAAGATTTTTCAGATCCTAGGGTGTACCCAGGGAAGGAAGATGAAACTACATGAATACCCAGTCTGTCGGAATAAGATAGGGGTTGCCTTTTCTCTCCAAACCCTCTGTAATGAAGCTGGTGGCGATTAACGTCCACGGTGACCAAACCTGTAGGTCACTTTGTTTTGCAGTGCAACCAGAAAGGAGCAGACGTTGACCACAGCTAGCGCTCAGGTGTTTTAGCTGCAGGAGCCAGACGGGCTCAAACAAAATGATTGTGTTTCCATTTAAGTTCTTAAACAGGGACTGATTGAGTTAGTAATAAGAAAATTTTATTGCACATGAAATGTTTATTTTTAAACTTTTAAGGTATCTTCTAATAAATAACAGAATTTTTTTTTAGTTTGAGTTTAAAATGTACCTTTTTTTTTTTAGCCATGAATTTTTTCCAAACTGGAATATTTGATTTTATATCTTATACCACATTGTTTGTTTGTCTGTTTTTAATTCTAAGACTTTACTGTGGCCAATCTGGGTTTTTTTTTTTTCCTGTTGGTTGAATTACTGGTTGTTCTGTAATTGTGAGGGGGAAAAGTAGTGAAGTGTACTAACGTACAAGAGACTTGAGTTTTTAAGAAGGAATAACCGGTAGTAAAACTTAACTTCTGGTTCAAACAGTGAACTAGTTAAAACTTGAAAAACGCTTGATTTACTCACAAGGACTTTTGAGAGCAAGCATATTCCTGAGTGGCTTAGCAAAATTTATTTTTACTGTATCGGCTTTTAGAGTCTTGATCAGTTTCATCTCCAGTTAGCTTCTCCTGTATGTGTCCAGTGCTGAGGGTCCTTCCCCAGAGGGCTCGATGGTCTACTGGAGGGACCCACGCGGGGCCCTGGGCAGGAGGGCCCGGGAGCTGAGTCTGGGCGGGTGTGGGAAAGCGAGCGGGGACCTGATGCCTCCTGGTGCCGGGAGGGGGCCGGCAGCCCTGGGGCTCACCTCCGACTCCACTCCCCCTTGCGTTTAGAGAAGAGGGGTCGTCCCCACAGAGGGGAAAGAACAGCCCGCGGCACACAGCCTGTAAGTGGTTGGGCCAGAATCCCAACCCAGGCAATTGTTTTGTTTTGTATGGAATTTTTCTTTAATTCATTTTTAAATAGAAAGTTTGGCTGTTTGTAGAACCTTTTGCCACAGGATTGTAGAAATAGTAGTGTTTTATTGATTTTATCAATATCCATCTGTTTCACTGGCCTCTGATGTATATGACAGTTTTGGGGCCTAGGATTCATTTCTTCATTCATTTTGCAAATACTTGAGTCCCTATCACCTCGTGCCAAGCAGGTTCCTAATTTGGAGTATGAAGCAAGCACCATGGCCCAGCTTTCAGAGCTTACGGTCCACAAACAATGCAGTTCCTGAACTGGTTAGTAGCCCCAGTTGGCTTGACACTCATCTCCTGTTACGTAGCCTAGAGTTTGTGGTCAGTGTAGTGAATTAGTATGTCCTAAGAAGTGTGACCGGAGAAGGCAATGGTAACCCACTCCAGTTTTCTTGCATGGGAAATCCCATGGACGGAGGAGCCTGGGGGGCTGCAGTCCATGGGGTCGCGAAGAGTCGGACACGACTGAAGCGACTTAGCAGCAGCACCAAGAAGTGTGACAGGAACATGTTTTTGAAACATAGCCTAAATTTTTCTGTCTGGAGAAGGAGTGCCATCACCTGGAACTTGGTGGCTGTAAATGTAGCTTGATGACTTATATCCTGTCCTCCCAGGGCCAACCAGGAGACCTGTCTGCGGAAATGTCCTCTGTGCTGGCCACCGCAGCAGCCCTCCGTCACAGGTGACTGCTGAGCCCTCGAAATGTGGCTAGTGCAACTGAGAGGTGGAATGGTTAATTTTATTTCATTTTGGCTATTTGACATTTAAATAGACCTGTGTCTAGTGGCTGCTGTATTGGACAGCACAGTTCTAGACTGGGATCGACAGACTCTTTCAGGGAAGGCTGGAGAGTCAATGTTTTTGGCTGTGAAAGCAGCCACAGAGAGGAATGACCATGTTCCAATAAAGCTTTATTTACAAAAACGGGGGGCTGGCCAGATTTGGCCCATGGGACACAGTGTGCCTCCCCCACCCCCAGCCCCAACCCCACCACCGGTCAAGACTTTTCCTTGAATTTTAATTGCCGGTTAAGCATAGTAAGATGTCTGTCACTTCCAGAGCCAGGTTTAAGGCAAGAATAGCCGTGCCACAAAAGATGCTGATGGTCAGAAAGGAAGATCTGCTGTCCATTCAGATCCAGCTGGCTTTTATTCCGGCCTCAGGAAAGCCATTATGTGCTCAGATCTGAGAGTCAGTCGGCGAGTCCAGTCCCTGAAAGACTGACTGATGAGTCGCCGAGCCCTGATGGTCAGCTGGAGAGCAAATTGTTCTTTTTGTGTGAAACCCCTTTTTCTTGGGGAACGGAAGTCTGATTGTAGGAAAAGTATGTCTTCTCACAAGTATTCCTGAGTCACCAATTCGAGGAAAGGTGTTTACCTTTCCAATAGAAACGTAGGGAAGAATGATCCAGGGGCAGTGTGGAGGTCGAGGCCCAGGGCTTCCTTCCTGCCTGAGCCCAGCTGATGGCTTAACCCGTGCTGCTGAGCCTCGCTGCGCACGCGCACACGGGCTCCCAGGCGTGGGGCGCTCCTGTGTGGCTGAAGCCAATAAAGCCATGAGGGCGGCTGCCTCGCGCTGTCCTCACCCCCAGAATTAGGAAGGAAATCGGGTCATCGACTACGGAAAGTGAAAGCACCCCCCCTCAAAAGACCTCACCACTGACACTCTCTCTCCAAATAGAGAGAACCAGACCCAGGGTGTTGATTGGGTAGCTGTCCCTCTCTGTGAAGCGACTTTTTAGAAGTACACCTTGAAAGCTACCTGGAGTGAGCCTCTATGTAAAGTTGTTTCTCTCTCATCATTCCTGCCAGCAAGGAATGAGGAAAGTAACCAGAGTAACAAAGAGCTCTCTGGGGGTGGTGTGTGTTTATGTAAAGCCCACACACCTTTTGTTAAGTAGTCTTCTCTGATCATATTTTTTTCATTAAAAGATGCTAATTATGTAGAAGAATAAGTAGGTATGGTTAGTAGTCAGGAAAAGGGTGTTTTGCATCTAGGAATGGTCCGAGTCCTCCCAGGCACAGCCGTTTGGGGTGCCCCACACCCAATTTCCATACATCAGGTACCCCCACGGGGCGGTTCTCCCCCGGGCCAGTGACCTGCCAGATGCGACAAGCTTTTGTGAACACTGACTTGTTCTTCCCAGCCCTGCTGCCTGGGAGGTGGCTGGGATGTCCTTGACACTCTTCCCCAAGGTCACCAGCCTGTAAGTCCCAAGTCTGCGGTCCTGCCCCTCCGCCAGCTCCACGTCCCCAGGCCACTGCTGGTGGTTCTCCCAGAGGAAACATAGCCACGTGTATCATCTTCTGGTATTTCCTTTTGGCCTTTTTCGGAGACCCAGCTAGAGCAATCTTTGGGGGGCTTTGGATTTCCAAGTGATCAGATAGGATAAGGCACCCTTCCATCAGCTCGGGTCCTGGCCACGCAGAACATCCCAGACCAGAGGCTGGGGCATGGGCCAGTGCAGGCAGGGGCATGCAGACCCCTGCCCCATCTTCCCCCCATCTGCTTCCAGACAAGGCCCGCCTCACCTCCTCTTCCCTGTCAGATGGAAAAGGACCATCAAGGATGCAGAGAACTCCCAAGCCTGGGCTGGTTTCTCTCACTAATGTACTTAAGGAAAAGTCTTGCTTATTCATCTTGTAGAGACATTGGCTCACGTGCGCAAGGACAAACTGCAACAGCCAGAAAAATCTGGTTTTGTTTTAGGCCCTTGAATTATTCATAAATCAAAAAACCTTCTAGTTGAAAAGAAAAATGCAAGAGATGTAACAGTCGAACATAGTGAATGACTCTGTATCAGATGTTTGTTCTAAAGACAAAACAAAATCAAACCTGCAGAAGACGTTGGTGTGGCTGTTGTGGCAAGTTGAGTAGAGCGATGTGGAATTTTCTATGGAATCACCATTACTTTCAAAGGGACTCTGATTTGCAGGAACTTTCCTCATCCTTAGGAATTGCAGATGGAAGTATTTAAATTCGGGTGAAGTATCATGATCTCTGCACCTTACTTCAAACAACAAACAGAAAAATAACTGTAAAGCAAATATGCTCGTATCCCTAGTCGTTGAATCTAGGGAAGTGGGTATGGAAGTATACAGGTATATTCAAGGAATGCAAGTATTTGCCTCCCATGTAGGTTTAAACTTCTTCATAATGTTTGAAATGTCTTTAAAATGTTCTGCTTTAGGAAAAAATGTGCAAAGGACATGGAATTGCTTAGAAATTGTTTCCTAAGCAGTGAGCAGTGGCCTTTCATACTCAAGCTTGGGCCTTTCTTCTGTTTTCCCTTTTACCCCCTTGCTAACAGTTGAGTGGCCGTGGTGAAGTGATGAGGCAGGGGCGTGCTCATCTCGGGTGGGCTGGGGCTGAGGCCCTGTAGCCCAGCGCCTTGTGGGTGGGTTCACTGACAGCCACACCATCTTACCGAACAGTGTTTTGCAGGGTGTACACCTTTTTTTTTTTTATGTTTATTGGGATTTTTATTGGTCTTTTAAAATATAACAGTTTAAAGCACACTCTCTGGTAAAAGCGAATTTCCCTCTGAACTTGACAGGCGGGTTGCTCAGTGGTTAAAGGCAGGGCTCAGAAGTCACGGGGGTCCCCACCGTGGGTTAGCTGAGCCATTTCAGCCAAGCTCACTCATTTCCCTGCCAGAAAGGGGAAAGAAATGGGGGGTTGTCAAAGGATCTACCTGTCTGGATTTTGTGAGGGTTAAATGAGTGGCTGCGTGGGAAACCCTTCATACGGTGCCCAGAGCGCTACGAGCCCGTGGGCCGCGTTCGTGGTCGCCGCGGCCGCCCTCTCTTTTCTGGGGCATGGTGGTGATTTAGAGCCCAGCGCCCTAACCACAGCCTGGGTTATTCTTCTGCCACCGTGTCGCCTCACCTGCTCCTCTGTCCCTGTCTCCTCTCTCTCCCTCCCCCGTTTACCGAGCCTCTCTCCCTGCAATTTGCTTGTCGTTTCACCACCTGGAGGAAGTCGGGGTCACTGATGACCCTGGAGTGTGTGCCGTGTTCCGCTTGTGGATCGCCTACAGAACTGCCTCACCGGGCGACCCTCGGATGATCATCAGCCGCTCCGTTCGGCGTGTACTGATGACCCCCATTCAGACTTCTCACTCTCAGGGGTCCGGCCTGTAACAGGAAATTAGCATTTAATACAGTCCTCTCCTCAGCCCATTTTTAACTCTTTTTAAGAAAGCCAGTTTAGCATAAGATTTATAAGGAATTCTCCTTTGAGAAGTTAGAGATTTTATCTGTGGTTAGTCCCAAACAGGACGATAGTTCATTGTTTTTAAATGCAGATGTTGCTTTCTGATGCGTCAGTATTTGACTTCCAAGTTTACTGTCATATGGTCAAATCCCATTATGTTAGAATTCCTGAATTCCTTTTTTGTGGGGGGATTTTTAAATTAGGATAGTATTTGATGGGACTTCCCTAAGTGGTTAAGGCTCTGGCACTTGAGATGCAGGGGACGCAAATTCAGTCCCTGGTTGGAACTATCAGGTTGGCTAGAAAGTTCCTTCAATTTTAAAGTTAAAAAATAAACCTTTCATTTTTACCAAAAGCTTTACTGACCAGCCCATTTGTCCCACCGCCTTCTGCCATTTTCCAGGCCACTGCCTAGTTCCGTCTTCCCCGAACTTTTTTATCTTCTTGAGCAGAGAACTGCTCCAGGTGCTCTTTACAGTCTTTCAGGGAATTGGAGTTTTTCCCATTAAGAGAATTTTGTAAAGGTTGAAATAAACAGAACATCCAAAGGTGCAGTGTCTGGTTAACACAGCTGATGAATCAGAACTCCAGCCAGTTTTTGCCTGATCATCAAAGCAACGTGTAGCCTTGTTGCGTTATCCTCATGAAAGATGAGGATGCATTTTCTGTTGACTAATTCCACGCTTTTCATGTCAAGTGCTGCTTTCAGTTGGTCTCACTGGGAGCAATACCTGTTGGAATCAGTCATTTGGTTTTCCAGAAGGAACTCTTACTGGAGGACTCCCTTCCAGTTCCAGTGTACACAGCATCACTTTCTTTGGATGAAGACCGGTGCCTTTGGGGTGGCTCATGGTGGCTCATTTCGCTTGCGCTGCGATCTCTTCCATTCCACATTATTATACAGCATCTACTTTTCATCACCCGTCACAATTTGTTTTAAAAACAGAACATCTTTTGACGTTTAAGCAGAGTCACATGAGGAAATATGGTCAAGGTTCCCCCTGCCCACCACCACTTTACTTACTTGGAACCCAAACATCAAAGCGATTAACATAACCAAGCTGGTGCAAATGATTTTCAGTGGTCGATTTGGATATTTTGAGTATGTCAGCTCTCTCCTGTAGCGTATAATGTTGATTGTTCTCAATTAATTTCTCGATTTGATCACTGTCAACTTCAACTGGTCTGCCCGACCAGGGAGCATTGTCCAGCGAGAAACCTCAAACACGAAACTTCACAAACCGCTTTTGACATATTCCATCAGTCACAGCACCTTCTCCATACACTGCACAAGTCTTTTTTTTTTACATTTCAGTTGTGTTTTTACCTTTATTGAAATAATAAAGCATAATATGCTGAAAATGTTGCTTTTTTTCTTCCATCTTCAGTGGCTACTACAAATGGCTACACAATCCACCAGTTTTGATGTTCCGGTTTTTTTTGTGGGGTTTTTTTTTTTTGACTCATGCTGATATGACACCTGTCACAATACAATTTAACAAAATTGTTTCGAATGAAGTAAAAGACGACTAAGTGCTTCAAGAACCATCTTATGGGGAAAAACCAGAGACCTTTGTGGCCCATCCACATGCCACGCACCCAAAAAAAAAAATAGTATTTGAACCAACTGAGATCCAAACTATAACCTTATACCTTACTGTTTCAAGTTTTAATGTGATAGTATTTCTAATAGAACTTGAGTTGTTAACACCTGTTTGATTAATTTTTTCAGTCTCTGCTTTGTCATTCACGCATGTGAACTTCATTTGAATTTTTGTCTGCTTGCTGTGTTATTCACTAGCAATGTGTTCTAATTATGGTAGTCCAACTTATACCATTTTGGCATATATACAACCAGAAGCTGTTCTTCTCTCCTTCTGGTAGTAGGCCAAGCTTCTCCAGGGGTGGCGTATGGTAACATTGCAGTCACGACTCCGCAGGTGTTCTCAGTGTTTGCATGAAGCAGCCGTCAGTGGCCCCTGGAGCCCCTGACTTTCAAGGGAGCTGCAAGGTCACACGGTCTCCGGTATTGCAGGCAGATTCTTTTGCCATCTGAGCCACCAAGGAAGCCCTTTCTCAAGAATACAGCAGCATTTTTTTTTTTTTTTTGCCTCTTTCACTGTGTGGCCGTTTGCCCTGATGGTGCAAAGGCAGTGATGGGTAAAACAGCTCCTTTCGCGGAGCAGGCTGGTGTCCAGCTGGAGACCACCGCGCACCCCACCATGTCGCACAAGTCTGACCCAAGGCTATCCTTGATGAAGCATGAAATGGTTAGTTTTATTAGAGCTCAGCCTTCGCTCGCACACCTTGTGATGACATTCTGTGGATGACACAGAGTTCACACGGAGCCCTCAGGCGCGCTGCGGTGCTCTGATAGTCTCCAGGAATACTGCGCAGCTGTGTAAGTTGCAAGCTGAACTGGCCTCTATTTTCAGGAACATTATTTTTACTTGAAAGAACAAGAGACAGACAAATTGGGTTAGTAAGACCTGAATATTTGACATATGCTTTCTCGATAGCGAAGTGAAAGTGAAAGTTGCTCAGTTGTGTCAGACTCTCTGCGACCCCGTGGACTGACTATACAGTCCATGGAATTCTCCAGGGCAGAATACTGGAGGGGGTAGCCTTTTCCTCCTCCAGGGGATCTTCCCAACCCAGGTCTCCCACATTGCAGGCAAATTCCTTACCAACCGAGCCACCAGAGAAGCCCATTCTCGAAAAGGAATGAAGGAAGCCTGTCAGTTCAGGGAACAACAGGGATACTATAAGTTGCCCAGGATAGAACTCGAACTTGTAAGCAAAAGTTTGAATTTGGGGAAACTGCCAGCGTGAGCTTGACAGCTCCCAGTGCTGATGACTTTTGATGATACTGACAAATGGGGCTTCTTGATCTGAACAACGGAAGATGCTGCATGTCTGCACACAGGCACATTCAGAGATGCTGCGGACATTCGTGGGCAGGAGAGATGTTCAAAGCGCAGGACACACCACGGGGTTTGATGTCACTGAAACATCATCAGTATGGTTTCAGATTCCACATTGCAGCTAAGCTTTCAGAAACTACCGCTTGTTGAACATTAGCATAGACTTAAAGAAGAAAAACCACAGTTTTTTTTAATGTCATTGAAATACCTCCCTTTTCCAACTCAACAAGTGGTGAAGGCTGGACTTCTTTTTTAATACTTCAACCAAAATACCATGTCAGACAAGCAGAAATACGGGTCTGCCTGTCTTCTATTAAGTCAGACTTTATAAAGAGATAAGCAAAAATATAAAACAGTGTCATTTTTCTTGCTATTTTTTAATACAGCTATTCTCATGATATTTGAGCTAACATGCCATGAGCCTGTTACCTTAAGTGAATCAGTCAGTACGTGTTTTAAACCCTCTCTAATCTGGTATCAGTAAGTAGAATCCATGTGATCCACGCTCTTCAGGGACCTCCAGACTGTTTTTAGAGGCCCTGATTCTGACACCAAAAACAATTGGAAACTCTTGGCCCAAGAAAGCTCTGTAGCATGAGCTGGACTTGCTGGACCCTGTTTTTACTAAGTCTCTGTATTTTTCTCTCCTCTTCTGTCTCTCAAAAAAAAAAATTTCCAGATTAACTAATCAGCTAATAATGTATATAGGTCTCCCAGGCCACAGTGGGAGCCCGTAACTGTGCCCAGCATGTGGGTCGTGGGGTCATCCCAGGACTGGGCCCTCTCTTTTGGCATTAATTGGCTCCCTTTTATCTTTTTCTGATCTTAAAAAAAAATCCATATGTGAATATTGCCACTTCGAAATATTTTTTGAATTGTAAATAAAACTAAACTTATCCCTAGCCTTATCCCCAAAGTGAGTCTCCTACCTTCCCTGGCATCTCAGAGAAAATTGGAGTTTGCTGTGTATCATTTTACAGGTGTGTGTGAATGTGTATTCACACTAAGTAGTGTAAATGTGGATTTATCTACTGACTGGTCTTCAGGTCAGTTGCTCAGTCGTGTCCGACTCTCTGCGACCCCATGAATCGCAGCACGCCAGTCCTCCCTGTCCATCACCATCTCCCGGAGTTCACTCAGACTCCATCGAGTCCGTGATGCCATCCAGCCATCTCATCCTCAGTCGTCCCCTTCTCCTGCCCCCAATCCCTCCCAGCATCAGAGTCTTTTCCAAAGAGTCAGCTCTTTTCATGAGGTGGCCAAAGAACTGGAATTTCAGCTTTAGCATCATTCCTTCCAAAGAAATCCCAAGGTTGATCTCCATCAGAATGGACTGGTTGGATCTCCTTGCAGTCCAAGGGACTCTCAAGAGTCTTCTCCAACACCACACTTCAAAAGCATCAATTCTTCGGCACTCAGCCTTCTTCACAGTCCAA
>SJYF01000094.1:7734323-7750166 GCA_006410515.1 Procapra przewalskii
GTGATCACATCATCATGATTATCTGGGTCGTGAAGATCTTCTTTGTACAGTTCTTCCGTGTATTCTTGCCACCTCTTCTTACTGACTGGTATTATTATATAATATATGGTCTTATACTGACTGGTAGTATATAGTATTTTTTGTTTTCTGGTTTTTTGTGGATTTTTTTTCCCCAGCGCTTTGCTGCTTGTGGATTCTCCAACCAGGGACTGAACCCAGGCCCTTGGCAGTGAAAGTGCCCAGTCCTAGCCTCTGGTCCACCGGGGAATTCCCTGGTTTTTGTTTTTTAATTTCTTAAGACAAAAAAGCTAGCATGATAGTAGTTTTGGAAAACTATACCTTTGACAAGGTTTGAACATGTTGATAGCTTTGTGAACTAATTCCTGATGCTCTTAGCTAAGCGTAACATTAGAGTATCCTGAATCGTGCTGTATGTACATACACGGCATAAACTCTTTAAGTGCGGTCCTGCAGATTTGGTTTAAACCCCCCTGGGACAAGGTGGGTGTCTGGCGAGAGGCTGCGGCGAGTGGAGCGTCTGGCTCGTGCCCAGGGGCGACCTCGGGCACTTGCAGCACACAGCCAGGTGGCACTGTGGCTCCGAGCTCGTTGTGCAGAGGTCCAGAGGGAGCGTCCGCGGCAGACCTGCCCAGGCTGTGAGTGGTGAGGCCTGTCGGACTGGAGCTGGGCTGGCTTCTCCCACCCCTCCCCACTGGAGGTGTGGCCCCTTCTCTGTGCTTGAGGCCTGGTCCCCAGGAGTCGTCTTCCCTGAGACACCACCGGTGACCCTCCTTTGCCTGCTTTTTAGAATACTTTCCTAGATGTTGAAAACACTGGGGGCTTGTCAATTTAGTGGACCCCCTTCTTAAATCAGATCCAGTCACGCCGCAGTCGAGCTGTTGGAGTCAAGGCTAAGGCCCAACAGTGTGTCTTACAGGGCTACTGGGGTCCTTGGCTGTCTCCAGACCTTCCTGAGTCTGTGAATGTGCTATATTTTTAAATGCATTTGATTAAATTACTTGTTTTTCAAGGGAATTGAAAGAAAAGAGCTGAGATTTAAATTCTAGCCTCCTGTCCCTGAGGACAGAAGCACGTGATGAGAATAAGCAGATTGCTCCTTTTATCCTTAAAAGAAATGCCACACTGGTAGAAAACTTGAGTGACTGGTTTTTTGGTTTTTTTTTTTAATTACTTTAATAAATTTAAAAACATTATCTCTTTGCAATAAAGTCACAAATGACATTTTATTGAAGAATCATTATTCATCTTAAACAAAGGTTAACTTAAGTTTACACTTTAAGCCAAAGTTAAACTTGCAAAGTCCTGAAGTATTTTTGCTTATCTTCTTCTCTCTGCCTGCTTCTTCCCATTAAGCACTCTCCTTTCTTATTTTATCTCATTTATTCTTCAGATGAAGCTGTCAGATCTTGAAATTGACCTTTTCTAAGGCGTGTAACTTTCCTTGGGTTGACTTATTCAAATAATAACTGTGTCAGTGGATATGAATTCTGAATTTTTCCCTTCTAGGTTTTGTGCACCAGTTAAATGTAGATTTTCATATATTGATCTTGAATCTTGGCACTTAATTTGATATGTGTTGCAATTGTCAGTACCCAGTTAAACATAGACCATCCCATCTGCCTGGATTGGGAAAACGCCTCTGGGGAGTAAACACACATGTGTGTGGTCACATGTGTCTCTAAAGCCAAACACCAACTTAGTCCAGTTTCTAGCCTTGTTGTTTAGTATGTTGCCTCAATCATCTGCTTATTTGAGCCTTTCTTCTGTTTTAAAAAAGGAAGAGAGCCCTGAAGTGGAATGTAAGCTAAACCGGGATTATAATTTTAACACTACATCATGTTAAAAAATATAAAGGGGCATTTAAGAAACATATTCAGTAACGTGTTCTCTGCCAGGAAACAGGGACTTATCAGCCAGTTACTCGCCTTGACTGTGACATCCATAGTAACTCAGACACGCCACCCAGGTAAATATTTAGACGGGTTAGGAGTGTGCAGAACTGAGGAAGGGCCACGCAAGGGCTGATGCAGCTCGGGCATCGGCCATCCCAGTGAGTGGCCCTGCGTCCTGTCTGCTACACCAAGCACTGCCGTCATCCATTTCTTGCAGGGTTTTTCGAAACTGTATGGCCTAGAGAGAAACTGTTGAGGAGGGCCGGCTTACTCAGGGCGGTTCCTCCTCCCGTGTGATGCCCAGAGGCCGATGGCGGCTGCAGTTGTCATTAGCGCCCAGGAACCTTTTCATCTTCAGAGCGCCTTGCAGGTGTTCATTAACCATCCCCTCTCTCCTGCGAGGCAGCAAACAGGTTTTATTAGTCCCTCTTTTACAGTTGGGGAAGCCAAAGCGGAGAGGTCCCCGGCCTTGCCCGAGGTCAGAAGGCCGAGCCCCGGGGCTTCCTGAGTCACGACTCCGGCCCACAGCCCTCTGGTGTGCACTGCTGCTCCCACAGCCCTTTATCACGGAGCTCTAGCAGCGCGGCGCTTTCTGCTCTGTTTCTCAGAGGGCTGGAGAGTGCCGTGCAGCCGGAACCAGGTTAGTTGATCTTATGGTGTCATCTAGAAAAGCAAGAGATGCAGATTCTGGGTCTTGAAGGTAAGGGCTGTGCCTTGGGGGTTTGTGGGTACGGATGAAATTAACTGAGTGGAGCCTTAAAGCACACCCACTTGCCCTTAGCATAACCTACCTGGAAGCTCCTGTTGAAGAAACACAGTCTCCGGGACTGCTTTCCACTTGGTCCAAGGACCTCGCATGGCCCACGAGATTTACTCAAAGCTTTGTTTTCACCATAGCTAACAAGAGTATTTCAGTGCTGAACATAAACTTACGACTGGTAAAGATTCCTCATGAGTGATCTTAGAATTTAGAACAAAGTAAGGTATATTGTTCTGTTGTAATAGAATTTGGAGCTTTCGGGCAGTAGGGAGGAGAGACATTCTTCATCTGAAAACTGGCTGTTTTAGTATAAGCATTTGTCCAAGGGGAAACACTGGAAAGGACAACTGCTTTTGGATGATGTATACAATTGAGAGGATGTTTACATTTTAAAAATAGTTATTTAAAAGCCAGTGAACTCATGTCCCTGATTTTCATAAAGTTCTGAGATGTTTCCTTCCTCATTCTTTGCTCCGAGAGCTCTGTGCACGTGTTCTTGTTGAATTCAGCACTGGTGGTATAGAAGCACTCTGGCCTTCACTGTGCCAGATAAGGTTAAAATTAAGACCCCAGACTTTTAGTTCACCAGGTTTGTTTCGATGGGAAGGAAAACTTGATGGAATATAGAGCACAAAATTTAGTTGTGACCTTCTGCCTTCCGGCCCCTGAAGCTTTGTCTCCTTCCCTGAGCAGATACTTATAAATCACGACCCTGGTGGTCGGCACTGTGCTGGGCGCTGAAGGTGCACCTCTGGACGCCTTCAGGTTGGCACCGGGGAGGAGAGAGTGGTCTGGCCAAGTGGGGCGGGGGTGGAGAGGCCTCACCAAAGTCATCCTGGATAAGCGCAGTGGTGGTCCCCAGGAGCTGGCGGGGACCAGGGGTGACTCATTCAGCACATCGGGGAGTGTGTTATGACAAGTGTGGTGAGAGAAGCGCCGGAAAAGGGTTTTTGTCAAGTAAGCAGCATCTCTTTGTGGACCAGAAGTAGAGACCATCAGGGAGCTAGGAGTGAGAAGACTGAGCTGCAGACCGTGGTTGTCAGGCCGGAAGGGAGGGCCCCGGTTACTCCCACAGTGAACCTCAGAGACAGGCGAGAAGCTGATACCTTTGGTAGGAAAATGCCCGGGTTATCACTGTGTGTGTATGCTGTAAACATATTCCTATTCAAAAAAGTAAAAGGGAGACAGAGTGTTAACGTGGAGGGCATGTGTTTACTCATCTTTCCATGTTCCTGTGCTGTGCTCCTAGCTAACTAGCTGGAACACGGTGCGGAAAGGCCACTGTCACGGACTTGGATTTGAGCCGTGACCAGAGGTTCGCTTGGCCAGCCCTGGCCCAGCCCGTTTACGTCCACGACCTCACTGCAGAGCCCGGGACGCAGGAAGGCTCTCAGTCACCTCCACGTCCTCACCAGGGCCTCACTCGGACTGTGCGGTTCTGGCTGAACTGGCCTTTCCCCGTTGCGCTTCACTTCGCCGCGTGAACCGGTTTTGTTGTGTTTCAGGTGTCGTCCCGGTGCGGTCAGCCCTCTTCCTTTCTTGCATGTGGGTGGTAAGGCTGTCAAAGCCAGATCTGCTAGAAACTCAAATCGCAGCATTGTCTTCAGGAGAAAGGGTTTTCAGAAATTTCCAGGGCAGGCGGGGGAATTTAAGAAGAAGGTTGGAGAACATGAGGCTGAATGGCTTTGGGCTTTCTGGTGGCACAAGAGGGGAGCCCTCTGCAAAAAACTGAGGGGAGTGTGGTGATCTGGCAGAGGGAGGAAAGGGTCGCGGGCGAGAGGGAGCTGACTGGGTGGGTGAGGTGTGGGCAGCCTCCAGGGAGCAGTCCACGGTGGTGACTGTGATCACGATCCCTTAGCATGGACATGTTTTGCAAACACTTTTCCCCAGTCTCTGGGTTCTCTTTTCACTTTCCTGATGCTATCGTTTGCAGCAGAAGAGTTTTTAATTTGGATGCAGTCCAGTTTATCTAATGTGTCTCTTGTTGCTTTCGGTTTTTGGTGTCATTTTTAAGAAATCATTGCCTAATCCAGAGATTTGCTCCTGTGTTTTCCTCGAAAAGTTGTACCACTTAGTTCTTTCACTTGGTCTTTGATCCACTTTGAGTTCATTTTTGTGCATGGTGTTAGGTAAGGGGCCACCTTCGTTCTCTGGCATGTAGCTATCCAGTTTTCCCAGCACCCTTTATTGAAAGGGCTGTTCTTTCCCCACTGAATGGACTTGGCACGCTTGTGGAACCCAGTGGGCCGTAAGTGTGAGGATTTATTGCTGGACTCTCTTCTGTCCCGTTGGTCTATATGTCTGCACCAGAGTCTTGATTCCTGTAGCCCGATTGGAAGTTTTAAAATCAGGAAATGGAAGTTCTCCAGCTTTGTTCTTCTTTTCCCAAACTGTTTTGTATTCAGGGTTCCTTGCATTTCCGTGTGTCTTTAGGGCCAGTTTGTCACCTCCTCTGCCCTCTCTCAGTAGTCTTGTCGGGGCGAGCGTTGGTTAGGTCAGGACAGTGCCCTCCACACTCTGCCTGGAAGCTCCTCTGCCTGGGGAAGAAACCTGCTCTTGTTGGGAGTCTGGGCCATACCCTGTTCTGGTCTACTTCACTTCAGTTGCTCGGTCATGTCTGACTCTTTTCGACCCCGTGGACGGCAGCAGTCCAGGCCTCCCTGTCCATCACTGACTCCCAGAGTTCGCTCAAATTCATGTCCAGAGTCCTTGAAGCCATCCAGCCATCTCATCCTCTGTCGTCCCCTTCTCCTCCCCTTCAGTCTTTCCCAGCATCAGGCTCTTTTCCGATGAGTCGGTTCTGCTCTAGTAAGAACCTCTAACATGTTTGAAGTCTTGGGTTTTGTCTCAGAAAGCTATTTGGATTTTGTGTTCGTGTATAATTATCATAGTTTAATATAAAGACGTTTGACACGCTTTTAACTGCTTTTTAAGACAGATACTCCAGGAAGTGTGTCGTGGTTATCCTGCGGTCTTGTGCACACATCCCCGCCCCCCATGCTCAGGTCACATGCCCCAGTTTGAAAGGCTGAGTTGCAGGAAACCTGCCCGGGAGAGCTTTTGTGTTTGTGACGGTTGTTTCTTTGGCGGTCCGCTTCTGAATCGCCTCTGCAGACCCCAGGCTGGCGTCTGCCCGCCAGGGTGAGGTGGGGCTGCCTGTCTCTTCAAGGCTGCCGCCCTTTCCTCTTGAGACTTGAGGCACTTTAGCCCTTGTCGGTCTTGGCCATCAAACAGATTGCTACAGGGTGCAATCCGTTCCATTCCCGCAGTCATCCTTTCTTGGGAGGTCAAACTCTCGGCCAGGAGCACCCTCCTTAGTTTATCTAGGTTCGGAAGTATTGACAGTGGCGGCCCGGAAATAGTCATTTCCAAATGCTTGTGCTGCTCTGTGACGAGGCTTTTGCCTGTCCAGGCAGAGATGAAGGTGATGTAGTGTGGAGTTTTCACACAGCTAAATTAATTCAATTTGCAGGCCTATCCTTTATTCTAAGATTGTCCTGTTTTGGTATTAAGAGGTCATTTATGATTTTTTTTTAAGAGTGTTCCTATTTGTCAGTTAGGGTGGTAAGCCAATGTCAGTCTTTAAGATTGCTTGTGAAACTTTATTGATCTGCGACATCAAACTTCAGAACATCGCTTTAAGCCACAAATCTCCTATTTATGCCACAAATCTCCTATTTATGCCTTATTTACGTTCGGAATTACCACATAGTATTTCAGACAGTTTATGTGACTTAAAAGCCCATTTTTTATTTGCTTTATATTTCCAGAATAGGCAAATCCACGGAGACAGAGAACAGGTTAGTGGTGGCCAGGGGCTGGGGGAGGGTGTTCTTCTAGGGTGATGAAGAAGGCTTGAAGCCAGAGAGGGCGATTGATTGCGCAAGCTGCAAACGCGCTAAGTGCCACTGAACTGTGCACTGTAAAATTGTTAATGGTAGGGTGTGCGGATTTCTCCTCGGGTTTTTTTTTAAGTCGTTTTATTCAGTGTTGTAATTATGTATGAGCAGGAAGGTGGGGGGGGTGTCAGGGTTACGTGAATCCAGGTGAACACAGGATGTGTGCTCACAACACGCCGGTATATGTTATTAATTTGAGTCTCTAAGCATTATCATTAGAAGCTAACCAGATCAACAGACTTTCTGCTTTGGGACAGCGAAAAAGTTGGTTTGAAGACTCCACTGAAACTCAAAGACATTCTTAGTCTCACCTCACAGTGTACATCCACCAGCTTTTTACAGCCTTTCACCCTGGAAAGCTGAAGTTTCGGGCTCGCCATCAGGAGAAATCAGAATAAAGTTCCTCCTGCCGCTCCGTCGGTGGCTCTGTCCTGGCGTTTACTGGGACGCCAGCCACCAGGCTGGAGACGGTCGTGACGTCCTGTCCTGTAACCCTTGAAAGGGGAACATGAAATTTGTCCTCCTCTGCCCCCAAAAAAGAATGGAGAAGAAAGATCCTAAGTCTATTTTTAAGTGAAGAACCCTTGTTACAAATTCCGAGCACAGCATTGTTGTTAGACTTTCTTTCCTTGCTGTTTCCAGAAGGAAATCCACAGAAAGCCCACCGAGGCGCTGGGTCAGATCCACACTGGACTTGGGGTTCTGGGGGGACGGGCACGCTCACCACTGTCCAGGTTCCGTAGTTTCCTGAAGTAACAGTCCAGGATCTCTACTCAGACAGGTGGATTTTTTTTTTTTTAGGAAGGTGATTTTTCCTCTTAACTTGACTTTATGTGTGTAAGTGTGTTGCGTTTGGGCAGTGTTTAGGTGGTCTTCCGTGCCTCGAGCCTGCTCACGGCAGGGCAGCCCCGAGCACACGGGCCTTGGCGGGAGGGACACAGACGTGGCTCCGCGGCGGCCCACTCCCCTGTCCCCCTGCCGCTGCCTTCCAGTTGCGCTTCCTCCCAGGCTGCTGGCAACTCCGTCCCCCTTTTGTTTCTTGGTTCTCGTCAGCACTGTTTTCTGCTTTGAGGCGTTGAAGTTGTACTGGGAAATGAACACTGGTTTAGCGTCCATAGTGACCAAAAAAAAAAAGAGAGAGGAGTTTCTGAAGTCATTTCTACTTTGTCCTCAGCTGCCACAGCTGATTGCTCCGTGTTCTTATCTGCTAAGAGCCAGAACCGAAACAAGGGCACACAGGGTGCCATCTGAACCTCAGATTCTGTATCAGTCCATAAAAAAGAGCTCTGCTTTTATAAAGAAACACCTGCCTCGTTCAGGCCTGCCGTCGAGGCGGGCAGCCTCAGTGTCCTGACTCGGCGGGAACCTGCAGGGAGCAGTCACGGCGCCCCTCCTCTCCCGCTCGTTCTCCGAGGCTCAGCCGGCTGCTGTCCACAGGAGGGAGGCAACGTCTTAATCCATGAATTCGGGTCCCCGTCGCCAGTTCACGTTTGTAGCCCCTCTAACATTTTACATCAGTGAAACCTTCCCTTCTCCCAAGTGGAATCGCAGAGGATTTGTGAGCTGTACGCTGCCCCCTTGGATCCTGAGACCAGCGTGTCACCCGTAAGGATGACCCACCTCGGAACTGTAAACAGATGCTCAGTTGTGGCTTTGGAGGGTCTGTCCCGATTCAGTCCTGCTTTGAGGCTGACAACCGCTGAGGGTTCGCCCATACCTGTGTAAATCAGAGCAGCCAGAAATTCACCGGAGCTTCCCGGGGCTCCTGGGCCTGGAAAGGACCGCAGCGAGGCCCTGTGTTGTGCTAGGCATACGTGAAATGGGTGTCCTCTAGCAAAGATGTTTAGGCAAAGTTTAGCATAACTCTGTTATGGTCTCCAAAGAGACACATGGTCTCTTATCAAGTTGGGTCACATTATAGCCCCTGTGTCAGGTCCTTGAGTTGAAAGGTATGAATTGGGCTTTCAAGTTCAGAAAGCAGGGAACACAGAGATAAGCCAGAGGCCCGCCCTCAGGGAGCCCGTGGCCTGGGGAAGACCAGAAGAGGACCATGTATCTGTGGGGAAGGTCGAGGGGAGCGGCTGGGGCTGCAGGGGGAGAGGATGAAGGGAGGCTCAATGAGGTCCCCAGGGGCGCCTGCCCGCCGGCTGGACTTGCAGCGGTCGGGATGGCGTGGGGCATCCGGCAGAGGGAACTGCAGGAAGGTGAAGACGTGCCGGGGTGCCTGTGAGGGGGTAGGGGTTGGGCCCGGGCCCTGTTGGAGCCTTCTTGTCGATGTGTTCATCCAGCACACGTTTCTGAGCACTTTTGTGTCACGCCTGTCACACCAGGTGAAGAATGTAAACAGCCCCGGGGCTACACCTGAAGCCCTGCGGTGGGCAGAAGTGGCAGCTGTGCAGGGCGCGCAGCCCACGGGAAGGGGCTTTGTTTTGCTTTACACACTGGGATAGCCCTGGGTGCTTCCAGATATGTCGGCACACGCCGCTGGTGGCAGTGGGAGGCGGTTTTAGGCACCGGAGCCTCGCTCAGCTTTGGTGATTTGTCTTGTTTTACAGCACATGAAATATGAGCCTTCTTGATGGTGTTTACGATAGCTTAATGTATAAAACGTTGCTTGCATGCTTACCTAGGACATTTCATTATTTTAGCTGCTTCCAAAAAAAGAATTTGGTGAGGGCTAAAGTATTAGAATATATACAACCGTGTATTAAAGAAAAAATTGTATTAGAAACCAGTTTGGAGGGTCAGTTCAACCTTTGAATCGAGCTGTTTAGCACAGTTTCAGAAAAAAAAAATTCATGCTCCTAATGGTCCAGTGGGCGTAGCATCTTTTTAAGCTGGCTTCTAAGTTATAACACTGAAACAGTTGCAAAATGCACAAAAGAAGGTGCTTACCTTCCTGTTTGATTTGTGAGGTGGGACATGGCCACCTGACTGTAGTTTATTCCTTAAATAAGTAGAAGAATTTATCTGTCATTTACACTGGTTAAAGCTGAATTTAACTTGTCTGAAGACATTCTTGCTTTGGCAGCAATACTATGATGTAGATTTGAAGGGAAAAGCTAAAAGAACTAATTGATTGCCTGGGGTTGATGGAGAGATTCTGACACAGGGTTCTTAAATAGTCTTATATTTATAGAACCAGAGACTGGCAGAGGGTCAGCAGAGGCTGAGAGCAATTGTTCCCTCACTGAGAGAAACAGAATGTACGAGAGGAGTTGAATGATCTTGCTTCTCGTTCAGGACTCCAAAGTATGCCCTTTGCTGGGTATTAGGAGTCAACAAAGAAAAGCATGGACGGACTTGGTGAAAGGAGAGTCTTGTCTTGTCCTGTGGACGCTGGGGTGACCCAAGGTGCTTCCAGAAACGGTTGGCACATGCTTCAGGCGGCACGAGAGACGGTTTTGCGTGGCTCAGAATTGAGCATTATTGTAGACATTATATGGGCTTCCCGGGGCTCAGCTGGTAAAGAATCCCCCTGCAATGCAGGAGGCCTGGGTTCGATCCCTGGGTTGGGAAGATGCCCTGGAGAAGGGAACAGCTACCCACTCCAGTGTTCTGGCCTGGAGAACTCCATGGACGGTATAGTCCACAGGGTCGCGAAGAGTCAGACACGACTGACCAAACACGGCTTTCACTTTAAACATTGTATATTGGTGAATATAAAAGTATGTAATTAGCGTGTCAGGTCCACAGTTTCTTAGATTATTGTTGGTTAGGACAAGGCCTAGTAAAAAGTATGTCCACTGAAATAAAAACGCCAGGTAAGCAGCAGCACAGCTGTGCACAGATGTGGCCAAAATTGAAGTGTTTGGGGATGCCTGAACCACGGAAACCCTGGGATAGGCCTGCTGAGTTCACCCCAAAAAGACTGTTCCAAAGAGCCCCGCAGCCTCCTGTCTGCTTCCAAGCACAGGAGCCCCGGTGGCGCTGGACTCGGAGACTGAGGGGTCTGGGTCCCAGTAGCCCTTGGGAGGGCGGGCTCAAGGCCGTCCGGCCGCTTGCAGCCACACTCTGGCCTTGCGTGCCGTCCCCCGCCCCGCCACCTCACCCGCAGCGCCCCTCGCGCCCTCATTCACTGGGTGACTTCTCTGTGTCTCGCTATGCTTCGTGGTGTAGCTCGAGCGAGGCACTCAAGCTGCTGAGGGGCTGTTTGCTCATCTGTACGTTGGGAGTGATGACCCTCTCTCTCAAGGAGCAGCTGTGGGTTCTGCTTGCAGTGCGACGAGGGTGTGAGCCCCACACAGAGTGGACGCACTGAGACCAGGCATGCTAGCAGCCACCGCGCCACGTCTGCCCGGTTCTTCCCTCTTTCCAAATTCAGACCCCCAGCTAGTGAAAGCGGAGTACCGGTGCTTCAGCTCGCAGGAGAGAAGGTTTGGCTTGGCCAGAACCTCGCGCTGGGCTTCCGTCTGCTCTCAGCCCAGGCTGCGGGGGAGCGGGGCATGGGCGTGAGAGAAACCCGCCACCCGGGCTTGCCCCTCGGGCCCACCCTGGGACTGCGCTGGCGGCCTCAGCGGCCTGAGAGGCGCTCAGCCCCGCCGATACCTGGGGTCCCGGCCAGCCTGTCATGACCAGAGCAGATGTTTGAAGATGGGCTTGCTTGGGGTCAGCGGGGAGATCCCTTAACTCTCAAAGTCGGGCACAAACTGTCACAGGATCGGAAAGTTGTGTGGTGTGATGGTTCTTTCTTTAGACACTACCGCCGTGGGTGACTGATCCTGATTTTGCGTTCCCTTCTGGCTGTGATGTCTCACTACCGCTGTGGGTGACTGATCCTGATTTTGCGTTCCCTTCTGGCTGTGATGTCTCACTACCGCCGTGGGTGACTGATCCTGATTTTGCGTTCCCTTCTGGCTGTGATGTCTCGCCCGAGAGACTCCTCCCCGACTTTTGTTCATTTGTTTTCTTTTGAGAGGACCCTGCTGGTGGAGTTAGAGGCCCTGGGTTTGAGTTCTTGCCCCATCAGGGCAAGTGACTGTGCCGAACGAGATTTCTCATCCCCTTGTCCTGGGCTCGGGCGGCGTGATGTGCATCAGTACACTGCCGGAATCACAGAGCGCTGTAAATATGTTTCACGTTCTCTCTCGAACGTGCCTCCGAGCGCTTTGGTTTCGGCTTCCCACCTCACTGAATCCAAAGTGGTCTGTTCCTCTGGCTGACCAAGTCTGGTGCGGTCCTGGCAGTTCCATCACAGGCCAAGGGTCACCTTGGGAGTCTGGCCGGAGCGCAGGGTGGCTGACGTGCCCCTCGAAGCCTGTCTCCGGGAACAGAGAGCCCTGTCCGCGTCCGACCCGCCTCGTCTGCTGCACTGAGGCCATGGAGGCTGGATGTGAGGCTAGAGGCAGGGATACTGAGATCAAGGCCAGTTTCAGGAGGAAGTAGTCATTTCAATCTGGGCCAAAAATAGTCTTCTCAGAAAAAGAGGAAGAAAAAGTGTGACATTAAGTGATCCCTTGATTAGCATCTAAGTGGGCTGTTGACACCCCACAGGCCACCAGTAATTGGCCTGAGAAAGCATTTCCCTCTTAAGGTCAGGGGGTGATTCCAGGGGAAATTCCCTTCCCACACCCAGCGTCTTGCAGGTAAGACCTCAGCATCCTTACCAGTCCTGACATCCAAGTCTCTTAAACCAGGAGGTCATGTGAAGCTTGCTCAATGTCTGAGGGCTGTCAAGTTGCTTAGGGGCATTTGTAGAAAGGGTTAACGTGGTAAGATACCAGTTTGGTCTTATCGGGAATCTGATTGGAGACTAGAGCAGTGACTATTATAACCTGGGAGGAATCAGAAAGCAACCCTCTAATTGACTACGACTACCCTCTCCTCTCCCAAGATGACTCTTCTGAAAACCTACAAGAAAAAGTCCTCGAATTTTGGAAAATCACTTCCTTAAATACAGCTCATTAGTGAGCATGTGATGATTTAAAAAAAAGCCTCAGAGGAAGGTTAGAAGGTCTGGCAGGGCCTTCTGTTCTGCTTCCTTTTCTCCGCAGTTTCCTGGAGAAGCCTCTTCCTTTGGGGGTCTGTTCACAGCGCACTCACAGCGAGGGCGGAGGCACCTCTGTCTCTAGTCTCTGGCGACAGCCCGGGACCATTGGTTGAGGCCGTGGCCATCTGAGGCCCCTCTCTGGCAGACGCTGGAACAGCGATGTTCTGTGGGGAGAAGAGGGTTGTGGGGTTGGGGTGCCTGAGAGGCGGGCCTGGGCGGAGAGCTGGTGGGTAAGATCCCACCTCGGAGCTGAGGCGCTGTGTGTCCTCCATGGCTGCCGACGTGGGGCACGTTTCTCAGTCTGCTGAGCATCCGAGAGAATCGGTAGAAGGAAAAGTGGACAGTTTGGATCTTTAGTTGGCTGGTGGTGTTATTAGATGAGAGCCCGGGACTTCAGGCAAAATCTCAGACATCTGATGATCTATTGAAAGGGTTCCTTTGTCCAGGCCGCCCTCTCATCTAGGATATGAGTTAACGGGGAACTTGGCCCATGTCAGAGTTACTTATATTAGACACCGCTGATTTTAATTCACAGATTTTTTTTGAGGCAATTTTAAGATCCTAGAAATAATAATTTTGTTAATGTTTTGTTAAGGTTTACAGAGACTGGGGGACAGTCAGTCTTTATCTTGACCAGGAGCAGCAAGGCCGTACTTCTTCCCGTAAGAAGCGGGCAGCACGTGGAGACCAGACTGGGAGGTTTGAAAGGGCTCCCGGCCAGTGGATGGTACCACGTGGCCAGAACTGTCCGCTACAGAGGCTCTGGAGCCACACTGCCTAGACTCGAGGCCAGCCCTGTCACTGCTGAGCTTTGTCACCTCAGCCTCTGTGCGGATCTGTTTCTTTGTGTAACTCAACTCCTGGGCTTAGAAGAGTTAAAATAATGCCTGGCACATAGTAAGTACTCAGGGATGGTCTTTAAAGAGATGAAAGTGAAGATGTCCTTGCTGTTCAGTCACTCAGTGGAATAGCAGCTTTGTGACCCCGTGGACAGCAGCACACCAGGCTCCGCTATCCTTCACTTTCTCCCAGAGTTTGCTCAAATTCATGTCTACTGAGTCGATGATGCTAACCATCTCATCCTCTGCCGCCCCCTTCTCCTTCTGCCTTCAATCTTTCCCAGAATTAGAGTCTTTTCCAGTGAGTCAGCTCTTTGCCTCAGATGGCCAAAGTATTGGAGCTTCAACTTCAGCAGCAGTCCTTGCAATGAATATTCAAGGCTGATTTCCTTTAGGATGGACTGGTTTGATCTCCTTGCTGTCCAAAGGACTCTGAAGAGTCTTCTCCAGCACCACAGTTCTAAAGCATCAATTCTTTGGCACTCAGCTTTTCTTATGGTCCAGCTCTCACATCCGTACATGACTACTGGGAAAACCAAAGCTTTGACTATGTGCACTTTTGTTGGCAAAGTGATATCTCGGCTTTTTAACATGCTGTCTAGTTCTGTCATCCGATTTCATGGCTGCAGTCACTCTCCGCAGTGGCTTTAGAGCCCAGGAAGAGGAAATGTGTCGCTCCTTTCATCTTTTCCCCTTCTGTGTGCCATGAAGTGATGGGGCTGTGGATGCCATGGCCTCCGTGTTTTTAGCATTCAGTTTTAAGCCAGCTCTTTAACTCTGCAGCCATGAAACCAGAAGACAGCTGCTTCTTGGCAGGAAAACTACGACAAGCCTAGACAGTGTGCTGAAACGCAGAGACGTTACTCTGCCGACAAAGGTCCGTATGGTCAAGGCTGTGAGGCTGTGGTCTTCCCAGCCACGTTCGGTTGTGAACACCAGAGTGTAAGCAAGGCAGAACTGTGGCACCGGAGGAGACTCGCGGGAGCCCCTTGGACAGCATGGAGATCAAATCAGTCCATCTTAAGGCAGATCAACCCTGAATATGCGTCAGAAGGACTGACGCTGAAGCTGAAGCTCCAGTATTTTGGTCATCTAATGCGAACTCATTGGAAAAGTCCCTGATGCTGGGAAAGTTTGAGGGCAGAAGGAGAAGAGGGCGTCAGAGGATGAGATAGATGGCTGGATGGCATCACTGATGCAACAGACGTGAACTTGGGCCAACTTCAGGAGATGGTGAGGGACAGGGAGGCCTAGCATGCTGCAGTCCATTGAGTCGCAAACAGTCAGAAAAAACTGGGTGGCTGAACAACAACTCCTGCTGGTTTTCCTTCCAAGGAGCAAACATCTTAATTTCATGGCTGCAGTCACGGTCCATAGTGATTTTAGAGCCCAAGAAAATAAAAGCTGTCACTCCTCCCACTTTTTCACCTTCTGTTTGCCATGAAGTGATGGGACTACATGCCATGATGTTAGTTTTTTCAATGTTGAGTTTTAAGCCAGCCTTTTCACTGTCTTCTTTCACCTTCATCAAGAAGCTCTTTAGTTCCTCTTTGCTTTCTGCCATGAGGGTGGAATCATCTGCGTATCTGAGGTTGTTGATATTTCTCCTGGCAATCTAGAAACCAGCTTATGATTTATTCAGCCTGGCATTTCATATGGGGTACTCTGCATAGAAGTTAAATAAGCAAGTAAACCATATACAGCCTTGTCATACTCCTTTCCCAACTTTGAACCAGTCCGTTGTTCCTTGTCTTGTTCTAACTGTTGCTTTTGACCTACCTACAGGTTTCTCAGGAAACAGGTAAGATGTTCTGTTATTCCCATCTCTTTTAAGAATTTTCCACAGTTTGTTGTGATCCACACAGTCAAAGGATTTAGTGTAGTCAGTGAAGCAGAAGTACATGTTTCTCTGGAATTCTCTCGCTTTCTCTATGATCCAGCGAATGTTGGCAGTTTTATCTCTGGTTCCTCTGCCTTTTCTAAACCCAGCTTGTACATCTAGAAGTTCTCGGTTCGTGTACTGCTGAGGTCTGGCTTGAAGAATTTTGAGCGTTACTTTGCTAGCGTGTGAGATGAGTGCATTTGTGCAGTAGTTTGAGCATTCTCTGGCATTGCCCTTCTTTGGGACTAGAATGAAAACTGACCTTTTCCAGTCCTGTGGCCACTGCTGAGTTTTCCAAATTTGCTGGCATACTGAATGCAGCACTTTAACAGCATCATCTCTTAGAATTTAAAATAGCTCAGCTGGAATTCCATCACTTCCACTAGCTTTGTTCATAGTGATGCTTCCCAAGGACCACTTGACTTCAGACTCCAGGATGTGAAGTATGAAAGTGTGGAAAACTAGCAAAATAAAATACGATAGGAAACTAAATTTTCAAAATTGTTTAAGGAAATTCTTCAGTCCCCAAGCAAAAATAAATAAGACCTCCAGCAAAAAAAA